>OX383969.1:28868319-29468319 GCA_947532105.1 Athrips mouffetella
GTACATAAGCTATAAAATAACATAACATAACATCACGCCTTGTTCCCGTCGGGGTAGGCAGAGACCACAGTTCTCCACCTGCTACGATCTTGACATACTTCCCTTGCTTCCTGAACCTTCATCAATCCTTTCATACATGCTCGTCGGTTTTTTTTTTATTTTTTTACCAGGACCAAAATAAAATAACAACAAATAATAAAATCCTTATTGTAACTAACATTAGTGACTCAAATCTCAGAAAAGCATATTACGGCTATTTTAACTCCCTGATGACTTACGGAATAGACCTGTGGGGATAGAGTCTTCAGGCTACAGAAACGAGCTATCCGCATACTTTCAGGTGTGGCTTGGGATCACCCAGCGAGGGAACTATTCATCAAACATAAAATCTTAACATTACCCTGTGTCTACATACTAGAGATAGCTAAGTACATGCGTCGTAACATCCAACAGTTCCCTACGGTCGGTGATACGAGTACCTCAAGCTATAACACGAGGCGGCATCACGATCTGCGCCTGCCCTCTTCTCGGCTTACTAAATCAATTAAATGCCTACATATAATGGGCCCTAAACTTTATAATAAAATCCCAAGTGAAATAAAAAACAGTAAGACCGATGTCTCGTTTGTTAATAAACTTAAAAGCATGCTAACGTTGGAAGCATACTACTCAATCCGCGAATTTGACTGTAAACCTGCGAATTTGCTAACCCAAGGAAATTATGACAAATGTTGCAAATAATTTATAATTTTGAATGAAATTTAATAATATGTTGATTCCATTTCCATTTCTATTATAATTTCTGTATATAATTTGCTGACTTGTAAAATGTAATATTTTATCAATAAATGAATTGAATTGTAACAATTTATTGAAAATGTTACGACTCGTTTATACTTTAGGTAAAGAAATTCGGTCCTTATAGGCGTTTAAATAGGCCGTATTCACACTAGATCAGCTCTCAAAGCTAATGGCTCGTACACAATCGCATGGCGTAATTTTTACGCCTGTGTCGTAAAAAATAACGCCTCCTTACGCTTTTATGTTACTATGGCGTTACAATTTGGAAATTCAAAATTTCAAAAGGAATTTTGCATAGTAAGTAGTAGGATTTTTGAGCCGCAAAGCTGGCAATGACCATCAGTATCTTTTTGTACCTGTTATTTAGATTTAAGTATCTTTCGCTAAAAGCTTTGAAAAAAAAAAAGAAAATCAGGTGTAAAATTAATAATAAGCACTATTTTAGAATGTTACTTAGACCAGGAAATTGAACAACCTTTTCTTAATCTACGCCAATGACCTTGCCGTGTGGGCGGAGCTTATACCCTCTTCCCGCTGAACCCGCAAATGTGTAGTTAAATTAGAGGTGCGTAACTCAGGGTGCACAGGGTTTAATTTTGCTTGCTCGCACAGCTAGCAATACGCAACGCAGCACAGGTCCGTCTAGCATGACGACTCGCCCCGCACTGACTTCATAGACGAGAGCTGGGTAAGGGTGGGAATTTAGTCTGTTTTTTTAAGGAATTAGATACATTTTTATAAAATTTCAAAAAAATAAGCCGACCACATCAATAAACGTAGTTTTGTAAATAAGGTTATAAATTTTCGTACATTTTTGATAAGAATTGCAGCAGTAAAGTGGTTACAAGTGGAAAAACTAGGGGCCATTTTGTTTTTTTTTTTCTTGAGTTATATTCAATAAATCAATTTTTGAGGCCGATCACATCACTTGTGATATCTTTTAGATTACTAGATTTTATTTTCGTCAAAAAATCTGCCAATTTTAGTATCTAAAAGTGGTTACAAAGTTACTCAATTTTAGGGTCAAGTAGGACTGCCTAGCCTTAAGGAACATAGGTCAAAATACGAATAACAGTTGTTTTACCTCCCCGAAAAATGCGCAATCAGCTGGTGTAGTTTCTATGGGAAGTTGACAAAAAATTTCTTTACTTTCACGGACTGAGTAACTTGCTAAAATAGTGCTTATACAGGGTGTTAATTTGATTGCGTGCCATAGCTTAGGGGGTGGTTCAGTAACTATAAAGGAACTCAAAAAAGAAAATATTTAAAAAAATCCTACTTAATAAAAATTAAACTCCATTGAAACTAAACTAACGCGGAGGGCAATGACCTTGAAATAGAAATCTTTATAGAATAGAAATAGAAATCTTTATTTTTGAGCACCGCGCTATCGAAAAGCGCGCGAAAGAGTTTCAGTTATGTATGTGCCTACCTTATCCACTGATACTGCGTACCACTGGTGCTCCGTCCGGGTCATTGCCCTCCGCGTTAGTTAAGTTTCAATGGAGTTTTAGTTTTTTTTTAAGGAGGATTATTTTAAATATTTTTTTTTTGTGTTCCTTTATCGTTACTGAAACACCCCCTAAGCTATGGCACGCAATTAAATTAACACCCTGTATAATTTTTCTTAGACCAATTTTAAGTCTCAAAGACGAGAAAGGTGTGGCTGATAAAACCACTGCCTGCTGATACGAAAATCCAGAATCTGAATATTTGTGTAGCCAATTATATTACATTTTGTTGTTGTAGTTGTTGCATAGTCTTTGTTGCACAAAATTAAAAAATTACATGCAAAGGCGGACTTATCCCTATCCCTATCCTTTTATTGTTTAGAATTTTAAATATTTTTTATTCATCATCATCATCATAACATCCCATGAAGCGTCCACTACAGGACAGGGAGCTCCCTCTAGAATTCTAGCTTTTGCTGGAAAAATGTAGAGGGGAAGTACCATAGTCACCTCGCTTGTTAGCGTTACGGCTGGCACCATGGACCGCGGTTGTAGGTGACCGCAGTAAGTAAGATGTTAGATACAAAGGAGGATGCTGCTGCCCATCCTCCAGTTTATAACCCTTAGTCGCTCTTACGACACCCACGGGTATGTAAGGGTTGGTACTATTCTTTGCCGGCACCACACGGGGCATTTTTTATTACTTACTTATAATTGAAATATAGAAGCTTGACTACAATGATAGCATTATCAAAGCAGGACGTAGCAATGTGTAAGATACTGGAACGACAGAGACACGTATCGCTCCGTCCTGTTTTCACCACACTAAAGTGCTATAATAGCTATAGTATTATTCACAAATGAGGAGATCCGCAGAAAAACTAAAGTAACTGACATAGCCCTGATAATCGCTAAACTAAAGTGGCAGTAGGCAGGGCACAACGCTAGAAGTACCGATGGGCGATGGGGCGTGAGGGTTCTAGAGTGACGACCACGTACCGGGAGACGAAGCGTTGGCAGGCCCTCACAAGGTGGACCGACGATCTGGTCAAGGTCGCGGGAAGCCGCTGGATGCGAGCAGCGCAGGACCGGTCGTCATGAAGATCTTTAATGTCCAGCAGTGGACGTCTTTCGACTGATATGATAATGATGATGAAAGGGCTGTAATACTCGTAGCTATATATTATTCACAAACAAATATTGAGTTGCCATTCTTTACGTTACATTATAAAAATAACATTAATAAATTTATGACATAATTATTAATGAAAATACCGTAAAACAAGAAAAAAAGTTGCCGTAAAAAAACACATAATTATTTATCGGCGGCCATAAAAAGATCCAATAACGCCGGGCCTGAGCCTCATTAAGTCATTAATTAAGTAATTAATGACCTCGCCTGGTTTGGGGCCATTCCGAGGTATTTTAGTAACGGGGCTCTTTCATAACTGATATAAAGGGGTTATCAATATCCTATATTATTAACGAGCAATATTTGTATATATATATTTTTAATCGGTTTCTCTAAAACAGCTCTAACGATTTCGATGAAATTTACCATACGGGTGTTTTCGGGGGAAAAAATCGATCTAGCTAGGTCTGGGAAAATTTGTTTTCCCCGTGTTTTTATAATACCGCGTTTTAGACAAAAACCTGCAGTGTCATCTGTTGGCGGGTAGCATAGCTTGCTCACCCGATGATATATTTTAATGTTGAGGTGGCTATTATAGAAAAAATTAAACTCGGAAAATCACATCAAAATTAAAAATTTAATTTAAACTAAATATAAGAACGAATTTCGATATTTTATGGAATTTTGGTCTGTTACTTTTATCTGTTTTTCTGTGCACCAACAACTCACTACACTACTAATAAGATTTTCAATTGTTTTAGGCATAGGTTATTGCAACGTAATCGAATCACTCAAATGCAAGATACGTCAGTACAAAGTATTAATAATAAATACATAATTAGGTTACTTGTAGTCATAATCCTATCCTACTAATATTATAAATTTGTTACTCTTTCACGTAAAAACTACTAAATGAATTTTAATGAAACTTGGCACACATATAGGTTAGATCCTGGAATAACACATAGGCAACTTTTTACCGCGGGAAACACTTCATTCCCACGTGAAAACGCATTTAATGCGGGTGAAACCGCACATTCTGCGCAGACGATGTCGCGGGCACCAGCTAAAAGTATATCAATAATACATACTTGATTAGCAAACACACACATACATTTTCACGTAGCTTATTTATTAATTTATGTATGTGACGGTACTCCTAAGAGCACGTCAGTAGAAAAACTTTGGACTCTATAGCATGGTAATAGAGTAGCATATTCCACTGATGTGCGGTTGACCGTACACTAAAACCGGCGACATTCCTTATTGTATTGATGAAGCTCTTCTTTTTAGCTAACCACCTTACACCAATTTTTCAGTAGGTACAGTCAAGAGCACGTCAAACCTAACACATTGTAATTTGTACAGTCAAGAGCACATCAAGCTTAAGACATTGGACTTTGCACCGTTCTTATTTCAATAGACTTACGGGCTAGAGTCGCACTGCGAGTGTCAAGCTTGACCTGTCGTTGACTGTACTATTCTTGTTTCATCGTTTTGATGGCAGTTTTACGCAAAGTACGTCCCAGGAAGTACACCCGGCCGCTCATCGGTGGAAACACTTTGATCTTGAGCGGGTGTTTGTAGCGTAGCGCTGATATGCAGCTTGAACTGGTTTTGTTTCCACTTACTTGCTGCCTTGCGTACCACCATGTATTTTGCGCTGCTGTATTTCCGTTCGAAGGGTAAGAGAGCCAGTGAAATTACCGGTACATGAGACATACCATCTTAGTTTTCAGGGTGGGCAACGCGTTTTGCTGTCTTATTATTGTCAAATTATGCCATTAATAAGACAGTAGGTGTTTTAGGCGGTGGCGACCACTTACCATCAAGTGGCATAACTACTCGTTTGCCCACTTGTGACAGAAAAAACTTTTTGAGCTTGTGTCAAGCTTGACCTACTTTTGACTGTACAACAAACCTCACGGCTCATCTCCCCAGTGTAAAATTTCTGCAAAAGCATTTTCTCCACAACACCCCGTGAATACTAACTAAACACAAAATAATGGAATTCGTTAACGTTAATAAGAGAAAGTTGTAAAAACATGCAAAAACTTGTAAACAAGGAGGAACTGTTATACCCACATTAACTTTTTGGAAAGTCGTTAAGAGTTTCACAAGATGGCTCCCAATGGTGTTAAAACACATAAAAGTTGTAAAATGGTGATTGTTATCACTACCCATCTTATTAACACTTTAACTGCTGATTTCAGCTTTGCAGAGGCTCCTCGTGATAGTCGTTGCTTTTGATATTACGAAAAGAAAATCGTCGACGTATGCTGCGACATGCTGGGCTAAGGAATTAGCTAGGAGAAAGATAAGCCAGGAAAATGGCGCAATGCTATTATATATTGGTTGGGATTTTCCCAGCTCAAAATTTAGCTTTCTTGCACAGTACTAGTGGTAAAGCAGCCTATACAAGTGACTGCCATCTAACCTTCACAACCCAGATGGCAATCCAGGCCCAATCCTAGATAATATTTTGACAGGTTGGTGGCCAACCTGATGTCAGACTTTTCGAGCCGCCAAATGACCTCGCACTTAGCTTAAAAACTACTATCTGCAGCCGAGACCTTTTTAGGGTTCCGAAACAAAATGTTAAAAATGGAACCCTTATGCTGCGATATCGTCTGTCTGTCTGTCGCAACTGTTTATCTCAGTAACCACTCATGCTATCGACTTGAAATTTGGAATAATTTTATAGTATTACCTATTGCCAAATTTTATTGCAGACAAAAGAATAAAAAAAAATATTGTAAAGGGGCTCAAATAGGAGGGACAAATATTGAAATTGTCGTTATTAGGTCGAGTGGGGTATCGTATGAAAAGGCTTTACTTGAGCATTTCAATAATATTTTCTTATTTTATTACGGCTCTAAGTTTTAAGTTATGATGAAAAATATAAAAAAAAAACTATTTCCCACCATTATCTCCGAAGTTTGCGAGAGGAAAAATCTGAATTAATTATAGTCGATAGAAGTTTATGTTAATATTATAGCAAAAATAAAACGATCTTTCTAAGTTGCACAGAAAGTGTTAATAGTGTAAGTACTGCATCCATAATAAACGGTTATTCATTCATTCACAGTTTTTTAGAAATCTGCAAAAAACCTTTACAAACAAATTTAGTTTTGCGGTCCTAAAATGGACTTTGTTGCTTCCAAAAATACTATAGGCAAATCGGAACCCTAATAAATATTACAGGATAAATAAAACGATCTTTTTAAGTTACACAGTTTTTCAGAAGTCTGCAAACAAATTTAGTTTTGCGGTCAAAAAAGTGGACTTTATTGCATCTAAAATACTACAGGTATATCGGAACCCTCGGCGCGGCGTAAAGAGGGAATGAAAACATTTTTCTTATCGAGCCCATAGTGTGGGATGTTGTTAGTGTAAACACTTTTTTTCGATTTAGGGATCCGTTTGCGAAATATTTAGCTTAGAAACACAAGTATTTTAGAGTCAAGTGTTCCCCCCCCCAGTAAACTGCTAAACGGTTGACACTAAAAATGCGAAATAATTGAAAAGCAAACTAACACAGCTAAGTAGGCTTTACATGTTAACAAGTAATAAAGGTAGTAGTCAAGGAAATCCGCACGTATTGTACCTGTACATAAGGCAGGGTCTAAAGCGGATGTGGAGAATTATCGTCCAATATCTATTCTTCCCACTCTGTCGAAGCTTTTCGAAAGATTGGTGCATAATATTATATATCCCCCATTACATAACATAATTATTGAACAACAGCATGGTTTCGTTAAACAGCGCTCGACTACCACAAATTTGATGATTTATACGACTTATCTATTTGAAAGTTTAGATGCAAATAAACAAACAGATAGTGTATACACTGACTTTCGAAAAGCTTTTGACAGAGTGGACCACAGAATACTACTAGAAAAACTAGCTTTCAATGGGATTCGGGGAAACTTATGGAGATGGTTCAAATCGTATATCTCAAATCGTACCCAGAAAGTTGTGATAAATGGACACGAGTCTGACTTTGTTCCTGTTAGTTCCGGTGTTCCACAGGGATCTATCCTTGGTCCTTTGTTATTTATTATTTTTATTAACGATATCCATAAATGTTTCAAGTTCTGTAACCTACTACTCTATGCTGACGACCTCAAAATTTACCATATAATAGACAGTAAAAACGATCATATAAAATTTCAACAGGATCTAGATAGATTTTCACAATATTGTCACGTAAATAAGTTGAGTCTTAGCCTAAACAAGTGTAAGTCAATCAGTTTTACGAAAAAACGTACAGTCAGCTCTTATACTTACTTTTTACGTGACACAGCTCTTGACTCTGTGGATACCATCAAAGACCTGGGTATTACCCTTGATCGGAAACTACATCTTGACGTCCACATAAATAACATAATCAGTAAAGCTTTCAAAATGTATGGATTCGTCTTTCGCTCTTGTTCCAAGTTTACCCAGCCCTCTACCCTTCTTTATGTCTATAAATCTTTAATTCGTTCGCAGCTTGAGTGTGCTGTGCCCGTTTGGAATCTACTTTACAATAAATACGTAGACGCGCTCGAAAATGTACAAAAGAAATATTTACGTAGATTGCATCACAAATGTTTTCATAGTCGGATGTCTTACGATTGTCTTCTCATTAAATTTAAAGTAATGAAACTAAAAACTAGGCGTATGCAGCTCGAGTCCATGATGCTGTATGACTTGTGTCATAACAGATATGACTGCATACCGCTTCATAACAAAATAAACTACAAAGTCCCTCTCAGATCACTCTCTCGTAGAGACAACCGACTATTTGTTACACCCTCATGTAGGACTAATGCTGGAAAACGCTCACCAATGTACAGATTATTACAAACTTATAACGAACTATTTAATTCAGTTGATATTTTCACCACACCAATTAGTAAATTTAAAAAAGAATTGTTGTTAATCTTGGACACCCTATAAACTTACACCCTTATTTTAGAATATTATAATCTGCATGCACTAACTGATTTCATTTAATATAACAGATAAGTTTAGTTTAATTTTCCTTTATTTTTGTAAGTCTTTCTTTGTAGATTCGGAAGTAGCTTTATAAGAACCAACTCTTTCTCAACACTATCTGTAAGTAATCTGTGGTTAACGGTGCTGGTGGCGCAATTAATAATTTTACTTAATGTATACATTAGATAAGAACACATTGTGATCACTGTTTGTTAACCCAAATAAATAAAAAAAAAAAAAAAAGGTTTTATCTATCTATATATCTATTTAATAGTCAAAAAACTAAAAATAATAGAAATATAAATAGCAATAGCTTATTATGTAACATGTATTCTTGCAAATAAATAATTTCTATTCTATTCTATTCAATCACGCGCTGGGCTTCATAGGTCGGATAGAAAAATTTGTGTAACAAACGATACTGAAAAACAATAATAACTCTTAAAGCAACATTACTACGGAACCACGCACTTGGCTAGTTTTTTTTATCATTTATTTAAATATACTGTCAGTAATTTTGTATCTGCTTTGTTTATTAGTAGCTGTATCTATGATCAGATCATAGTTTAATTTTTCTGCATATTGTTATACAAGGTGTAACGGAAAAATTCTGAACGGTGTGAATCTCCTCATGAAACTAGGAACATAGGTCGAAATACGAAAAAAAAAATGTTTGACCTCCCATAGAAACTGAATTAGCTGATAGAGCATTTTGTATGGGAGGTCAAAATTATTAACATTACGTAACCAAGCAGAAAAGGAAACCTCAGAGAGGCTAGTGTTGTCGATTGAGCCGAAGACAAGAGCGATAACTGGACCATATGAGGCTTCTTTTCTTCTCGACGTGGTGTGTATATTATTTTACGTGGCACTTCAGCCAGAAAGCGGTTACTTATTGATCTGAGTAACGGCGAAAAAGTTCCCACTTTTGGATTTTTTGTGCATGTGAGTGCACAAAAAATCCCTTTCGCTGAACAAATTTATTGGACCGAAGGCCGTTACTGTCCCAAGAACCCTCAAAAGTCCATTTTCCTCTTGACCCGAAATGTTCTTAGACAAATGTTCTCTACTCTCCCATATGACACATCTCCCATATTGAGTTGGTGATGGATAGATTCTTTTATCAAAAGAGAATCGATTAATCTTATAGAGACTTGTAGACATAGTATGAGGTAGGTAATTTTAAACATGAAAATTATGGAGTAGAGTTTTTTAGGCTTCCGTAGTCAAAAAGGAACCTTTATAGTTACGTCATGTCCGTCTGTCTGTCTGTTTGTCTGTCCACGGCTTCGCTCAGAGACCCTTAATACTAGAATGCTAAAGTTTTGTACGGATATACATTTCATTCAAGCCAATAAAGTGGTAGATCAAAATTTAGAGAAAAACATAATTAGATTATTCCCCCTACAAGTAAAGTAGGGATGATTTTTTTTCTTATCTACTCCATAGTGTGGGCTGTCGTTAGATAGGTCTATTTCTCCTAAGATCATTTTCGTTTTAGGGATCCGTTTGTAAAATATTAAGTTAGGAAGCGCAATTTTTGGTTGGAGTCGAGTGTCCCTGCTAGTTAAACGGTTATTATTGGAAATGTGAAAAAATTCATAGTAGTAGCATATAATTCATGAAAAAAAAAACTATTACAGTTAAGAAGGCTTTACAGGTTAATGAGCTATAGCCGAAAAACTAAAAATAATATAAAATAGCAATAGCAATCAGGTGCTAGGACCTCGCTGAGCATTAGGAGGTAAAAAGTTCATGTTTGCATCAAAGCCCGCTTTGCGATGAAAAAACATAAACAAACTACGGAACCCTATACTGTACGTGGCCCGACACGCACTTGGCCGGTTTTGACTTCCTGAGACACGCAAAAGGATGTTTGGACTACTAATACCAGTTGTTTTTTGAGCAATATTGAAATATAGTTAGATTGTTGATAATAGGAAAAAATTAAAATATTCCAAGTATTATACCAAAACTTGACAGGGCAAAAGTAACTATAGGTTTGTACAAATACTGATAAGTACTATTTAGTTCATACTGTCACTATCTACGACCTATCTACGGGTTTGTCTCTCAGAGACAGGGTGTAAACCATATTTATGTCCCCCCATAAACCGTGGTCGGGACGTAAAATTGTCACGAGCAGCTGCCTAGATATATTGCCACTACGATACGAGTACGTTTATATTTTTTACTTCAGTTTGCTACTGATACGTTTCACTTAGTGTAAGATATTAGGTACGAATAATCAAGAACAGCCTTGTTTATCGGATTATTTTTTTGGTAAACACTGAGAACATGTTTATTTTTGAGACTCTACACAGAAAAGGTATATCAACCTTGAATGATTGTGATTCTGCCCACGATAAACAACTTTACCTAAGAATATAAGACTTCAAGACTAGATCGAGGTCAAGAGTAAGCCCATTGACAATAAAAAAAAATACTAAAAATATTTGAACTTCCATTCAAAATGCGCTACGAGTATCAGTTTTTTTTTTATTGTCAATGGGCTTACTCTTGACCTTGATCTAGTCTTGAGGACAGGGATGAAGTCGCCGATGGGACGAGGTTACCCAGAACAAGCCTATTCACTCGCGACTTGAATAGATTCAGGTTATATAAACTCGGGAACACAGACGCAGGCAGAGAATTCCACTCTTTGGCCTTGCGCATTATAAAAGATGTTTCAATGCGCTTTGTGCTTTGTGTTGATTAAATTTCTATTGGAGGTACTTTTTTTTCATATTCCGGTACATGTTCCTGAGGGAAAGTTGTTCAGTTTCATGGGTAGATTCACATCCTTTAAGGTTTTTCTACCCTTCTTGTTAAACTTGTGTATTATTATTACTTTCATAAAGCAGAAAAAAAGCTGCCATTAAAACTTCGGCAGTACCGTTTAAAAGATAAAAGGGACCGATTGGAAAAAACTGAATCTCTATCGATGAAACTAAAACAGCTAAGTAACTTTGCCCAACAAACAGTTCACCGGTAAAGAAAAATTTAAATAGGCCCATCCGTAGTAAATTACACAGACAGTCTGCTATGGATTGATAAAAATTTGCTATTTCCTTTTAATTTCTGGTGTCACTAGTTTTTGTATGTTATCGTGTGGGCAAACTCGTTTCATCGACGACCTCATCTCTCTCTTCAAAATTAGATCGAGGTCAAGAGTAAGCCCATTAACAATAAAAAAAATCTGTTACATTCCCTGGAAAACCATCGCAGTCATCGCGTTATTGTGGGTGAAATTTTTTTTTTAAGCGAATTTATTTTCAATTCCAAACTCATTTATTCGGTAACCAATAATATGCTGAAGTTTTTTCAATTCGATCCATTAAATTTAACTTTAAAGTATAAGTGAGAAGTGTCTTTTAACCTGAGTTTGCACTTACAAAAGACTTAGATTCACCTACTCTGCACAGTAGATCTTATGTCTGCATAATGTCAAAGCTCGCAGTTCTACCTGCACAGTGGCAAATCCGTCAAAAGGTGGCGAGTGAACAGACTGCGGGCGGCTAAGCCTATAGAAGACTACGGCTTAGCACAGTAGGGCTTTTACGACGCACTGCGTCCTTTACGCTATGGTGTGAGTTATATACCTTCGCGTTGAATCTTGCTACAATTTTTCACTTTAGTTATCAACGTGCCTTTTTTTTCATATTCAGAGCCTATAGCGTGCACTCCTGGGCAAGGATCTACTCCTAAAATAAACAATTCCATTAAACGTGAAACGGATACTGATGGTACAGCATGATGAGTTAACGAATCTGAACAACATTTCCCCAAGAAATGTTAGACCGAAAATAAATAGCATTGGGCACATCCTACAGATTTGACAATGAAGTTAATTGGTACTTTCACTTATATGGTGTTCTGAGGTAGTATAAGTGCAAGAAGGCTCTGGGGTATATTTGTAGAGCCTGGTTTGTATTCTCATCTCGAAAGCTCTATAATTAGACAAAAACTACGGTAATCTATAGTTTGTTAATACGAATGTTTGCTTCTTTAAGTCAGTTTAGAGAGCACTCTTGGTGCTAAAGCATTATTCTGGCCTTGACCCGAAATTTTATTTATTAACGCCGCTTTACGGCATTTATTTTACAATGGTTGGGCCTAAGTCCATTGTACCGCATGTTATAACATAATTCAGTGAATTTAAGAAATACTAATCTTTGCAGCATTTTATACATACATACATACATAACATCACGCCTCTTTCCCGTTGGGGTAGGCAGAGACCACAGTCCTCCACCTGCTACGATCTTGATCTTGATCTTGCATTTTATACCCTTTCATTTCAGATTAAAATTTTACGTAAGGGCTCTCCACGTGAGGGTTCACTCCATTTACAGTACTTACAGATTTGCTATTTGCGTGGTAAATATTAAGTGTCTGCGGCATAGTTGTTCATTCTCGTTGACTAATAAGATTCATAAGACATTAAGTTTTGTCCACCTGTTTTAAAACCTGTAGTTTTTATTTAAACAACATATTTTTTTTACAAAATATTTATTGAATGTATTAACATAGTAGAATACAATGCAAATAATGCGAGTATACTGCACATACACTTTGGTTTAAATCTCAGTAAAAGTCAGTATGTACAAAAATCGCTCGAGTATTTTCACTTGCACCACACATTGCATGGCCGTAGAGAAAAGCGCGGGCGTCCGCATACACCACCGCCTGACAGAAACTGAGCACACAGCTATTGACGTACCAGACACAAGGTGTGGTACTGACAGCAAAAAAGTGAGGCGTGAGCGTGATACAGACAGCGGACCAGTGAGCCATGATCGTGTAGAAAAATATGTAAATCACATAATATACTTACTGCGGACAAAACTTTACGTTTGCAAGTTCATAGTTTGTTGGATTAAAAATACATCTCACTAATGATACAGCTTGTGGAAAACATACTTACACTAAAGTGCTTCGAGACACTACTTCATTATACTTGTGTTTTAATAAATATAAGAAATCGTATTTACGATCTGTGAAGGATTATATTGTTTTAAAAACCGGCCAAGTGCGAGTCGGACTCGCGCACTGAGGGTTCCGTACCACCACATAAACATAATTGTATTAGTTGAAATTTCAGTAAGTTAATGTGCTAGATTTTTTGAGTCCGACACGCGCTTGACCAAATTTTATTATTTGTTGTTATTTAATAGCTTATGCACTATAAACATACTAATTTTCAAGTTTGTAAGTATTCCCGTTTATAAATAGAACTAAAACAAAAATCGCCTCAGCGACCATCCAACTTGACCCCTCTCTTATATGAATGTTCTTGAAACGGGAGCTCACCACAATTGGTTATCATTAGTTGTGAGAAAAGTTGTATTATTTAATGATTTCAGACTTTTCCCATTATTTGTACTGTGAGACCTAGCTTCTTGCCAAATTTCATAATTTTAGGTCAACGGGAAGTACCCTGTAGGTTTTGCATTTTTGAATAAATGTATGGAGATGAGGACATAAAATGCCATATCTTTTGATTGCGTCACTGTAAAAAATTAAAATTTTCAGATCTTGTGTGGTTCATGGATCCTAATATGTGGTATTAATGTCAACCTGATACCTTTACCCGTTTGTGAGACAAAGGGTCTTGACAGACAGACAGACGGACAACAAAGTGATCCTATAAGGGTTCCGTTTTTTTCTTTTGAGGTACGGAACCCTAAAAATGAGAACTCGAAGATATCAATCAAATTAAATTATCATTTAAAGAAAGAAATATAGTCCAGTCAATCTACGAAAGTTTGTATAAAGAGGGTTGCATGAAAGGCACTTTAGGGGAAAATTTAATAAATTACCGGTAAAAGCATTCAAAAATTTTAAACCACATTAATCCCCGACATAAAGTTGATATTCTTAAAACCAGTATAAGGTGAAGCTTATACTGGTACTTTTACAAAAAAAAGAGTTTTTACAAAATTGCCGGATTTAATCATTTACAGCTTTAAATAGCCCATATTACTATTTGAAATTAATTTCTATAAATGTGCATTTAATGCAACCTCATATCGTAGATTGACTAGACTAAGAATACATAAATACGCCATACAAGTTGTAAAGAGGTATGGTGCTTTGATATTCCATTGCAGCGCGGAACTATAACCCGTTTCACGAGTCAATGTCAACGCTTACCAACATATTTTGCAGCCATAGAACCAGACAAACCACCATGAATCAGACGAATCAGAGTATATTTGACGAAAAAAATAACATTGTTTTACAAACTTGTTTTTTCTGTCAGCTTTAGCTGATTACTATGGTCATGGAGCACACTAGCCTTGATGTAGCTGCAAATTGTGTTGGTAAGCGTTGGCATAGAAACCCCAATTCGTTCAAATCCAGCGCTTTTTGAAGCTCATGCTAGACAAGCTTCTTGCGTTGTTAATTTTACACTGGTTCAGCCCCAAAGTATTTATAAACTGTCCATAGTCTCGCTCTATATTTACCTACTCTCTACAGATCTAGATCTTGTGTCTGTTTTGCCACCATTACTCCCAGAAGGTCATTAACCCCGATGACGTCGCGGCGGCACTATGCATATGAAATGGGCCATTCTGTGATAGAGACGTGTTCCTGTTATGGGTTACATGTTCTGTTATGATGTGCATGTACTGGTTATGATGTCACTAAATGTACAGGAATAAATTATAGCGTATTATGATCGATCACTATAAGCTTATACAACGTGTTAATGGAATAAGCGAAACCCTCATACACCCCCAACTGATTTTTATTAAAATAAATCCATTCCCGTAAAAAAAACTTAAAAAAAGGTTTTTTTATCTAGGTATTGTTATTTTTAAGTTTTATCATTGTTCTAGTTTCATCGCTGTTCTAGTCCGCGCACACCGCGCACGCCACGCCCACTTTCCCTGCCGCCAGCGCGCGTATCCACAGAAATGTTTAGAATAGAAGCGACAACTTTTTTTTTTATATAAAAATACCCCTATCAAAAACCCGTGAAATTGATTCTACTCACGATTTAGAACAAACTTTTTTCTCAGTTTCGCTTATTCCGTTAACACGTTGTATACATATAAGTTGTTAATTCAGTTAGCATTGCCATATTTTTTATCAAAATTTTAATATAATTACATTAAAAATGTGCCTTTCAGTTAACAATATTTTGTTTCCTTTTGTCATGGATCAAAAAGTTCCCATTTCACATCGGGCGTCAGCTTAAAGCCAATTTGCGCCTCATAATTTCAACGTCAAGTTACTCGCTCAAACAAAATAACGACTCAACTCGCAAAAGGCGCAAGCTAAGTTGCTACTGTACTGGAGCTCAGTCGCGGACAGACAGACCGACAGACAGACAGACGGACATTACGAAACAACAAGGGTTTATTTTTGAGTAAGGAACCAAAAATGTAAGTTTATCAAAAATATCTGGACACATTCAATATGTCACCTGTACTCGTATGTATCTAAATTAGAAAAAAAAATTACTTTACCCACATGAGTTTAAGATCGTTGGTTTTTTGCTAAATTTTGCACTAGGCGTTAAACCGTTTAGAGTGGCTGTAATGTTCTTGGTGAAACTCAAAAAGTTGACCTGTCAGAAGTTTTTCCATTACGGCTGTCGCGACGAACCGAGACCAACCTTATTAACACAAATAAAACAAAAACAACGGACGAAGCCGGAATCACAGATTTTTCTAATTAATTACCGGATTTGTTTTCCTGAACGTCGATATTATAAGTTTTGGGTAGGTACATAAAAAAACGTTGATATTTTGACCATTGGGTTGCGATGGACTGATTGTAGACAGATGTACTAGGTGGTAGGGCTTTTGTGCAAAGTCCGTCTGGGGAAGGACCCGCTTGCTTTTTTCTGCCGTAAAGCATCAGTATTTCCACAGGAGGCACAGGAGACACACCATGTTAGATTTCAGAGTGGGCAACGCGCTTTACTGTCTTGTTAGTATCAATTATGCTACTAATAAGATATGGGCGATGGTGATCACTTACCATCACGGGGCCCAAAAGCTCGCTTGCTCACTTGTTGGGTAAAAAAGAACAACTGCATTGTTTGCACTACAATCGTATCCAATTACAAGCTTTAACAGATAGCCGTTTTAACGATAGAGCTTATTCATTGTACGGTGTGTATCATTATCATTTCAGCAGGAAATGGGCCTCCCCTAAAGATTTCCATGACGACGACCGGTCCTGCACTTCCCACAATGAGCCGCATGCAGCAGATTTCCGTGACCTTGACTAGACCGACGGTCCACCTTGTGGGGGGCCAGCCCACTTTAGGTCTTCCGGTTCGTGGTCACCAATCTAGAACCTGTAAGCCCCATCGGCTAGCGCTTCTTCTGCCGATTAACACTTTAGAGATTCACAGGGTTGTGTCGATTCTTTTAGTTCTTCCATTTCTGATTCGATTCCGCAGAGACTCTGCTTTGACTTTGAGTTAAGGAATGATCACACCTAGCTAAATTCAAAGACTAATTCGGCATACATTGCTGGGAGGCTTGGTAATGTTAATTGCAATATCCTTACTTCAACGAGCAATGTATGCCGAATTAGTCTTTGAATTCAGCTAGGTGTGATCACTCCTTTAGGCCCATCGTGGTGACCCATGGTGTATATGTTGATACAGAACCGACACTAACTTGCACTTTGCTGATTATTGCTACAGCGCGGGACATAGTAATATAAGCTCAGTAGCTGCCCTTTCAATATCATCATTCTTTCCTGCGCCTTTAGTGCCGTACGTCACTGGTTTGATCTCCGCCCAGCTTTACCGCCCAGGGAAAACGTTTGTGTGATGAACACAGGTGTTTCCTTTGATGATTCTATGTCATCTTTCCCTAGTTTGGGTTTACTTAAGTAACCGCACGTGATTTTTATTTTCTTTTTAAAAATATGGTCAACCGATTAGTTTTCAATCGAGCAAATTGATTTTGCGGTGTCGACGTTGATCAAGTTCAGCTTTTATTATATTTTGGTAGTTACACAGTTGCATTTAATATTCGAATGAAAAAATGTCCCAAGTTCTTTGAACTATCGGTGTTTAAGTTCCCTTAGACAGCCCTTTTTTGTGGTGCCACTTTTTATATTCTATTCCGTTCTATTCTATTCTGAAGTGTTCTGTCCTGTCCTGTCCTGTCCTGAACTATCCTATCCTAACATATTCAATCCTCTCCTATCCTATTCTATTTTAATCGAAAAATGTCAGCTTTAGATAAAAATTTTCAGTCAACTGCTTTTTTATCGACCCAATAAGCCCCAAACGAACGGGGTCACGAAATCGCAACCCTCGAAGTATTTTTAGAAGCCTCCCCTGCTGGAATGAGAACGTTTCCGGTGACGTAGGGTCGGTAGGTCCTGGAGACCACATGTCAAACAGTTGTTCCCAAACATGGACATTACCGGACTAACTGCATCGCGGAGGGAAGGGCTGGTGGTAAAGTAAGATAACTCAAGTCGAAAGAAAATCGAAATTTATTTATTTTATTTATATAATTTTTTGCTCAAATTTACAAATGTACTACAAACTACTAGTTACAAACTAGACTATACTTAAGGACATTGTCTGCCAGAAGATCACTTTATTAAGGTGGTCTTCTTCACCTTATGATATCAGTAAAACTACGTCACTCCGCAAACAAACTGGCGTCATTTGGGAAAAAATCAAGAAAAGTTTAATTATGTATAGTACTTCAACAGGACGCGAGCTATGCTCGTCGCAAAAAGTGTAAGTATTACGAGTATGTCTATTATATTAAATAATACATATATTTCTGGGCCATATGGTGCCGGTAAAAATAATATGAACCCATCTCTACTCGTGGGTGTCGTAAGAGGCGACTAAGGGATTATTAGCTGGAGGATGGTCAGCAGCATCCTCCTGAGTATCGTACCATCTTACATGATTCGGTCACCAACAACCGCGGTCTATGATGATAGCCGCTACTCTAAGGTACTTTCCCTCCAAATTGTAACACGTGTTTTAGCTGGTACGCTGGAGAGAGGTTGTCCTGCTGTGGACGTTTCATGGGATTTCATAATGATATTTCCGGGACCTACTTTTTTCCCTCTCAGTTATATAGGGTGCTCCTTAATCAACAGCATTCCTTTCGGTATGTTAGTCTGACCATAAAACTGAACAACTTTTCCTAAGTAATATAGTTCGAAAAACGAATATATTTTTTTAAAATTCCCATAGAAACCGAATGAATTTTTGTCTTTGTAATTCCATCTATGTTCCTTAGGGAAAGTTGTTCAGTTTTGTGGCCAGAGTAACATATTCAAAGGAATGCAGTTGATTAGCAAGCACTCTATATATTGAAAGGAGGTTTTATTTCACCAAGACCACGTTTATTCTCCTGAGACCCAGCCAAAAAAAGCAAATCATTAAAAAAATATTATGTCCTTAAGATTAAGAGTGAAAGAGTCAAAGATAGTATTTTACTTCTTTATCTGTACCTCACTTTTCTTTTTGTTCAAACTTTGGGAGGGTTTGATGAATTTAGACAATCTTTTCCTTACAGTTGCAGGTTCCTGGCACATCTAAAGACAAATCTCACCATATCTCACTATAATATTTTGAATACAAAAGTATGGATGTTTGTTTGTTTGTTTCTTCCACTATCACGCCTAAACGGCTGTACCGATTTTGATGAAATTTGGTAAGTGAATAGATCCGGCACTGGACTAACACAAGCTGCAATTGGTCCCGTAAAAATGCATAGTAACTGTAACTATCAATTGCATACAAATATTGTTTGGAGTATGTGTACTGGAAAAACTCAATTAAATATTCGTAGGTAGACAGATGAGACACTAGGATTACACAAAGACTATACAGTGTGTTTGAAAGCTGGGTGCAAAGCCTTAAAGTGGTGATAGCTGAGACCATTTAGAACATATTAAGCCATATTTGTCTTGGATGAAGTAGGATATTTTTTTTATTCACCACTTCCAAACACCCTGTATAACGCGAGCGAAGCCACGGGTAAAATGTAGTAAGATGTAAATAAAACAATGACAGTCAAGAAACAATTGGATTTAATTAATAAAGATTAATTCGATTCAATTATTTTATTTCAGATAAACATCCATAATATGTTAGTAATAATAAGAACTTATCAACTAATGTTAGTACTTATATTAATTATATTACAAATATGTACTTCGTCTTGGAAGCACATGCAATATGGTCCAGTGTTTAATAAAAGGACCCTGCACCATACCCGCTACTATACTCAGGAGACTGTTGCCACTGTCACGCACCCTGCGCATCAGTGAAGCCGTTCTTTTTCGCATTATGGCGGCAAAGCCAATTAATATTATTTTATTTTATTATATTAATATTTTGAAGTCAAAACTTCAAACCAAGTAACAATAAGTCCGTTACCTAATGATAAGATTAGAAACGCTAAGAAAATAAACCGACGAGCATGTATGAAAGGATTGATGAAAGTACAGGAAGCAAGGGAAGTATGTCAAGATCGTAGCAGGTGGAGGACTGTGGTCTCTGCCTACCCCAACGGGAAAGAGGCGTGATGTTATGTATGTATGTATGTATGTAATAATGATAATATTCAAATTCCAAATATACTTAGTTCTGCAAGAATGTTGTGACTGTTGTCTCAAGCTTAACAAGAAATACAATTGAACCAAAATTTGGTGTTTGTGTTTCCAAATCCTATCGTTCTTCCAAATAATTGTTTTTTCCCTCTGCAATTCACTCAGTAATCCTTTAAAATAAAGAAATACATTTAGGATAAACTTTTTGTACCGATCCCAAAAAGACATTGTATCTATCTAAATACGTTTTAAATATGGCGCATATGTCTTAACTATGGCGTATGCAATAATCCAAATTATGCTTTTCTTCCATCGAGAAAGAAACAAAACCATTTCCACAAGAATGTAATTGTTCATCATAACATTCCATGAGACGTTCTATGGTACACATAAAGATGCTGCTGTCCATCCTCCAGTTAATAAGCCCTGGGTCGCCTCTTACGACACCCACGGGTAGAGAAAGGTTGGAATTATTCTTTGCCGGAAACACATGAACGATATAAAACACACACTCTTCAGCGCCCATAAAATGTAAATTATACACTTATAACTTTTTGCCTTTGTACCGTATCGAGGACACAGTTTGTGACGGTGCAAAAAGTCCCCTTTCATGATGTCAACTCAGACTACATTATTACAAAGGAAGTTTGTATAAAAACTGGGAAAAGCCCTTTTTAAGGGCAAACGGGGGTATGGGCTGGAATTTATTTGTTTAAACACATTTCGCTGGCCGTTTTTTGGAGCTTATGACGACGAGGCGACGTTAGTCTGGTACTATAGAATATTTGTTTACTTGAACTGTTTTCCTTTTTTTTGTAAACTGGGATATATTTTTGAGAATCTTAAGGACAGAACATTTTTTTATGATAGAATCCTTAATTGCCTTTTATGTCTGGATATCAGGAGGACAGACATGGTCTTGGTGAATTAAAACCTCCTTTCAATATATAGAGTGCTTCCTTATCAACTGCATTCCTTTGAGTATGTTACTCTGGCCACAAAACTGAACAACTTTTCCTAAGGAACATAGATGGAATTACGAAAACAAAAACCTGTTACCTCCCATACATAATGCTCTATCAGCTCATTCGGTTTCTATGGGAATAATAAAAAAAAATCGTATTTCGACCTATGTTCCTTCGGGGAAGTTGTTCAGTTTTATGGTCAGACTAACATACCAAAAGAAACGCAATTGATAAGGGAGCACCCTATATAACTGCGAGGAAGAAAAGGAAGTCCCAGAAATATAATAATGAAATCCCATGAAACGTCCACTGCAGGACAGGGAGCTACCTCCAGCGTACCAACTAAAACACGTGTTACAATTTGTAGGAAAAGTACCTTAGTCACCACGCTTTATAGAGTAGCGGCTATCATCATAGACCGCGGTTGTTTGTGACCGAATCATGTAAGATGGTACAATACTCAGGAGGGTGCTGCTGCCCATCCTCCAGCTCATAATCCCTTAGTCGCCTCTTACGACACCCACAGGTAGAGATGGGTTCATACTATTCTTTACCGGCACCACATGGCCTAGAAATATTATTTAATATAATAGACATAATACTTACGGATATACAGGGTGTCTCATTCAAATCGGTCAGTATGGGAAAGTCTGAAACTATAAGACATACGAAGATTTGTTCTTAGGAACCATGTCACCGATTTTGATAAAAAGAAAAACTGCATTCATACATTTGAAAAAAAAAAGTGTACCCAGCTGGGGAATCGAACCCGGTAGTTTTGAAAAAAAAGCTTACAGTTTTTCTGTTTAAATAACGGTTGTGTAGGTCTTAAGCAGTAAATGTCTCTATGAAACACGATGTCTAAAATGAATAAAATGCATTGTTTTTACATACTTTAATTTATCATAGTAGGTGTTCGAAGTGACCACCGTTTTTTTCAATACAATATGGGTACACTTTTTTTTCAAATGTATGAATGCAGTTTTTCTTTTTATCAAAATCCGACATGGTTCCTAAGAACAAATCTTCGTATGTCTTATAGTTTCAGACTTTCCCATACTGACCGATTTGAATGAGACACCCTGTATACCTTCTCTAGCGTGCCCGAAATCTCGTAGCTCTTCGTAGTCACTCTGTAGAGCTCTACGAAATAAGTCGTAGCAGTTCATGCGTCAAGTCGGGTATATTATAATATTATATTACGCTTACGAGTTACGAGTATTTCTTGTATGCATGTTGTAAAACCAATCTACAAGTTTCCAACCTAGTCAATTGACCTACTCTTTATTGAATGTCAAAACTGAAATAACAATAATATGACCACAACTCTCATTTCCGTGCTCAACTTAAATGGCTCCCTATCCGCCTTCGTCGCGATATGCATATCCCATCTGTTCTTTTCAAATCCTCAATGACCCGCACTCCCCTCCTTACCTTCTTTCCTGTTTTCAGCTGCTTCCTCCTCCCGCTTGGCCTACGCGCCCTTGCATCACACAGATGTTCGAGGTGCCTAGGAGCAATACGAATTTCCAGGTTCACTCTTTTTCTGTCCGTGCCGTTCTGTTGTAGAACAAATTGCCTCGAATGATTCAGGAAAGTCCTTCCAAAATAAGATTAAAAGATCATTTTCTCTCACATATTGCTTCATAGTCATCATCTTCGTAATCTATCTGTTAATCATTCATCATTTTATTTATGTAGTATATAGTATGTAGTTATCATATGTAGCTGTTGACCAATTATATATATTTGTATTATTTATTAGTCTATTTTTTTGGTATTTATTATTTATGACAAGTATTTATTATGTCTAATGTTATTACTGCACTATTATGCTCCCGCTGATTTGATCTAACTTTCTCACTACCTTAGGTTGGCTGGAAGAAATCTCTTTCAGAGATAAGCCCGCCTTTGTGTATGTCCTTTAGTTATGATTTTACTGTAAATAATATGTGCAATAAAGAATATATATATATGACGTCATAATTCTTGCTATCGTTTAGTTACTTTTTAACACTAAATTATTCATTAAAAATATAAAACTCCGTATGAAATTGAAAATTGCTTGGTTTTCATAAATTTTATATTATTCTTTCTTAGAAACACACAGGATTTCATTTTATTTTTGACCCAGGAAATTCGCTGATTGTATTTTTAGCCGCTCTACATAATGCCTACTGTAGCGTTATCGCTCATATAGCTGGAAATTTACTGCAATGTCTTGTATGGGAACCGTTTTAAAATGGACTAGTCGCTGAAACTTGCCATAGTGGTTCGTTAGGTAGGTCTTATGCGGAAAACACCCGGGAGGCATCGAGAGGCACCGCAGGGGTGGCGGGAGGAGGGGGGAAAGTTTGAAGTTGCCGCGCTTTGCTTTGAGGCCTATAATTTCCTAAATGTAGGTACTAGGGCAAGTGTGATGTTATTTTCAGACAAATCAAGGACGGCAAAAACATTTTTGAAAAAAAAATTGGGGCTTTCCATACAAAAAAACGAGATATTAAGAAAAAAACATTAAACGTGAACAATATTTTTACGCAATAACGTAATTTTCTTTTTAACGATGAAAGATATCGGGATTAAAAAAATATGTTCAGAAAGCTGTACTTACCTGGATTACATTAATGTAACTTACATTGGGATAAGTTAATAAAAACTGATGCAAAAAAAAAAAAAACTTTGCAGGGCAGAGTGACATAAAGCGTGTAGTTCCAACTTTTATTAATAATTGTCATCAAATCAACTTTCTAGATGCTTGTATACTCAATAGCACGTCAGTAGAAACACTTTTGGACCCTATGGCGTAGTAATAACGTTGAAGAAGTTTCTACCGTCGTGCGGTTGACCGTACCGTGGGAAACAGTTTTAGGTGTATACTATAGCAGTTGCCACCACACATACATTCCGTGCACTTCAATTGCCGTTTTTGGCAACTGCACCTTGAGCCGCATTGCTTCTTGCACTTGCACCTAATCATCTCCTGGCATGCTTTTGCAGCTACAGGCAAATCCGTCCAAGTAGGTTGCCAGCTGTCATTCATTTTAGTCCAGCCCCAATCAGTAGGATTAGGTAGACGTTGAGTTGCTGACAACTGACCCCATACATGGACCCCTTGAAAAATTGCCCTAAGAAAATGCTGGTATAAAGCGGCTTTGGTTGGTGGGATGTGCTCAAGTTGCCGGTCTTTCTTTTTAAATAAAAATTTACGACATTCGTTCACAGATGAACCCGAATTCGACCTGAAACATATACATTATTATTCTACACATCATTCTCCTAATAATCTTCTGAATCAGGCAGCTTTAATTATCTAGGTTTAATTAATTACCTATCATATAAAATTATGACATATTTTTCAACAATGGCCATTGCTTCTTCAATCTGTCCCTCGATTGCTAATATGAAGCCTTCAGTAAGAGTAGGAAAAGCCTCCCATGCTTCGAACGCACTCTTTTTCCCTTTTCCGTTGAAGAAAGAAACGGTATCACAACCTGTGAATGAGTGAAACAGGGGCAGGACTCTTGTTCTTTGTGGGCCTGTGAAAATACAAACAAATTATATAGCTATCATAAAGGTACACTTTATGCCATTAATATTATAATTCAAACATTTTAGTTTTTACCTAAGGCGGTTGCAATCTCATGACAACATAGATACTGATGGTGTGTTCCAGTACCTATGTGCACCCACAGCTCCTCAGGTTGAGGCAATTTTTGCACCTGTGCAATTGCTAGCACCACGACGTCTGTATCTACGGTACGAAGCATGATTTTCCTCAAACCTTGAGAGACAGCATCAGATACATGCACCATCATGCGTGTGTCTGCCTCTTCATGGTTACACGGGGCTAAGTGCTGTGTATCACGAGTCCTGTTTGTTAGTATATTAGGTCCATCCGTGAAGCATACTTCCTTGTACTTCCAAAGTCATAAGAATGACATATTGTAGCTATCAGATGGAACAGTTCTTCCTTATTACAATCAACTTTTAGGAAATTGCCCCATCCTTTAGGTATTTTTGTGGTGGCAGTGACTCGTGTTCTTTGGCCAGTGCCACGTTTTTCCCTGGTCGTTTTTTTCAAGCTGTCGTTATTGTACGTATCCCAAACAACATCTTATCTGGAAACCATGTGTAGTTCTTTACAGAGAAATGGTATAAATACCGTATAGATATAATCTCCAAAAGTTTTGTTTTGTCTAGGACTTAGTATGTGGACTAATGCTGATCCATCCAGTATTTTCGCTGCGACTTGTGGAGCGTTTAGAACAGTTGAATTGTTGCAAATACCGATAATAGATTTCATTTCTTTTGGAGATTATATCTATACGGTATTTATACCATTTCTCTGTAAAGAACTACACATGGTTTCCAGATAAGATGTTGTTTGGGATACGTACAATAACGACAGCTTGAAAAAAACGACCAGGGAAAAACGTGGCACTGGCCAAAGAACACGAGTCACTGCCACCACAAAAATACCTAAAGGATGGGGCAATTTCCTAAAAGTTGATTGTAATAAGGAAGAACTGTTCCATCTGATAGCTACAATATGTCATTCTTATGACTTTGGAAGTACAAGGAAGTATGCTTCACGGATGGACCTAATATACTAACAAACAGGACTCGTGATACACAGCACTTAGCCCCGTGTAACCATGAAGAGGCAGACACACGCATGATGGTGCATGTATCTGATGCTGTCTCTCAAGGTTTGAGGAAAATCATGCTTCGTACCGTAGATACAGACGTCATGGTGCTAGCAATTGCACAGGTGCAAAAATTGCCTCAACTTGAGGAGCTGTGGGTGCACATAGGTACTGGAACACACCATCAGTATCTATGTTGTCATGAGATTGCAACCGCCTTAGGTAAAAACTAAAATGTTTGAATTATAATATTAATAATGGCATAAAGTGTACCTTTATGATAGCTATATAATTTGTTTGTATTTTCACAGGCCCACAAAGAACAAGAGTCCTGCCCCTGTTTCATTCATTCACAGGTTGTGATACCGTTTCTTTCTTCAACGGAAAAGGGAAAAAGAGTGCGTTCGAAGCATGGGAGGCTTTTCCTACTCTTACTGAAGGCTTCATATTAGCAATCGAGGGACAGATTGAAGAAGCAATGGCCATTGTTGAAAAATATGTCATAATTTTATATGATAGGTAATTAATTAAACCTAGATAATTAAAGCTGCCTGATTCAGAAGATTATTAGGAGAATGATGTGTAGAATAATAATGTATATGTTTCAGGTCGAATTCGGGTTCATCTGTGAACGAATGTCGTAAATTTTTATTTACAAAGAAAGACCGGCAACTTGAGCACATCCCACCAACCAAAGCCGCTTTATACCAGCATTTTCTTAGGGCAATTTTTCAAGGGGTCCATGTATGGGGTCAGTTGTCAGCAACTCAACGTCTACCTAATCCTACTGATTGGGGCTGGACTAAAATGAATGACAGCTGGCAACCTACTTGGACGGATTTGCCTGTAGCTGCAAAAGCATGCCAGGAGATGATTAGGTGCAAGTGCAAGAAGCAATGCGGCTCAAGGTGCAGTTGCCAAAAACGGCAATTGAAGTGCACGGAATGTATGTGTGGTGGCAACTGCTATAGTATACACCTAAAACTGTTTCCCACGGTACGGTCAACCGCACGACGGTAGAAACTTCTTCAACGTTATTACTACGCCATAGGGTCCAAAAGTGTTTCTACTGACGTGCTATTGAGTATACAAGCATCTAGAAAGTTGATTTGATGACAATTATTAATAAAAGTTGGAACTACACGCTTTATGTCACTCTGCCCTGCAAAGTTTTTTTTTTTTTTTTGCATCAGTTTTTATTAACTTATCCCAATGTAAGTTACATTAATGTAATCCAGGTAAGTACAGCTTTTTGAACAATTTTTTTTAATCCCGATATCTTTCATCGTTAAAAAGAAAATTACGTTATTGCGTAAAAATATTGTTCACGTTTAATGTTTTTTCTTAATATCTCGTTTTTAGGGTTCCGATACCAAAATGGTAAAAAAAAGGAACCCTTATGGTGCCGCTCTGTCTGTCTGTCTGTCTGTCTGTCCGTCTGTCTGTCACACCTCTATATCTCAGCAACCACTTACGCTATCGAGCTGAAATTTGGAATAGTTTTAGAATATAGTTGCCCAACTTAATTGCACATGAAAATTTTTTGAAAAAAGTATGATTATTAATGTAAAGGGGGCCATAATAGGGGGGGCCAAATTTCAAATTGTCGCTACTAGGTCGAGTGGGGTATCATATGAAAGGGCTTTACTTGTACATTTTAAAATATATTTTTGTATTTTTTTAAGTTTCTTAGTTTTCAAGTTATGATGAAAAATGTCAAAAAAAATACCATTCCCCCCCCCTTATCTCCGAAGTTTGAGTAAGGGAAAATCTGAATTAATTACAGTTGACAGAGGTTTATGTAAACTTTACAGCAAAAATAAAACGATCTTTCTAAGTTGCACAGTTTTTCAGAAATCTGCAAAAAACCTTTACAAACAAATTTAGTTTTGCGGTCCTGAAAATGGACTTTATTGCTTCCAAAAATACTATAGGTATATCGGAACCCTCGGCGCGCGAGTCCGACTCGCACTTGACCGGTTTTTTTTGTATGGAAAGCCCCAATTTTTTTTTCAAAAATGTTTTTGCCGTCCTTGATTTGTCTGAAAATAACATCACACTTGCCCTAGTACCTACATTTAGGAAATTATAGGCCTCAAAGCAAAGCGCGGCAACTTCAAACTTTCCCTCCTCCTCCCGCCACCCCTGCGGTGCCTCTCGATGCCTCCCGGGGGTTTTCCGCATAAGACCAACCTAACAAACAACTATGCCAAGTATCAGCGACTAGTCCATTTTAAAACGGTACATCGCAGTAAATTCTTAGCTAATATTCCTTTTTCGTGTTCGATACTTTTTGCTTCTTTCTCGGTGTATTGACTGGCTGTTTGTATTCTTTAACAGTGGATTCTAAATTTTGGTTTTCATTTTTCTATGCTCATTATTTATTTGGCATACGACAGAAAACTAATAAAATACCTAGCAAAATATTTCTTAAAAAATCGTGTATTTCAGCGAGCTTTATATAAACCCAGTTTTAATACAACTATTTTGCTGCTGGAGTTGTAATTTGATTTTCTTATGCTGTAACATGTTCATAGAAGCCAAGGACTTTAGCTCGATGTAAACTCCTCAATTTTGTAAGTATTTTTGTCTTTTTGTAATATTTGTTACTGAGAGGTTGCCACTCTCTTATGACGCATTTTTATTCGTGCAGCTAAAGCTGCCCGATTACGGGCAGTAGGTTCCGGCTTGCACCTGCAACACTACCTAGCCCTGTCTCAAGAGAAACTTCTTGTCATCTGAAGCTTGCACCGTGCTCTCTACCGCAGCACCTCTTCAACTACGGGTTTCTCAACAACGCAGGAAGACGCCACAAACTGCGCAAAACCTACAGCATCAAAACTCAGATATTTAAACCTTTTATATTTTTAGATCCTTTTCAAAATTCTAAAATGCGCCTCCGGTCGCGCCATGATTTTTTTGGTTCCGAATCTTTGGCAGTAATTTCATTCCATTAGAACTTCGATCCGCGATTCTTAGCGGAAGGTACAACAATAACCATAATTAGCTAGACGCTGTAGTAATAAGTTGGGTGGCCACTTTAAGTTATCACTAGTTTTAATAAGCGAAAGTACCTACTAGCTATAGACGGAGCGTTTAACCTGACGCACGCATCGCGGATTTAATTCCAAATTTATTTTAGTTTTTTAACGCCTATAAATGATTTTTAATACTATAAATTATATTATTTTCTGAAATTTAATCACGAATCGTTCAATCAAATTTTAACTTTATTTCGTTGGTTTTATATTAGTGAATTATAAATCAAAAATCATACTAAACTGTATTCTATTTGATTGTATTAAAATATTGTGTGTTATATTTCTTTGTTTGTTTGGTTAGTTTAAGTCAATTTAGCTCTTACACTATTTAATCTAACTGCAGTACATTTTCAATTTAATAAACTTTATTTCACTGCACTACCTAAGCATTTTGAAAAATGCGGAGATATAGTTAAACTCGTTCTTTTACATAGGTATGTCTTTTTTACGCATTTAACATACTTTACTTTATTTAGATTGTTATCGGATTGAAGGTTATATTTAGTTTTAGAAAGCAAATTTAGAGAGCTGTGGTCTCTGCCTACCCCGACGGGAAAGAGGTATGATTTTATATATGTATATTGTATGTAATTTAAACTTGTTATTTTTTCCTGTGGGACATTTCACACAAGGTCATCTAATCCCAAACTGGGCAAAGCCTGTACTATGGATATCAGAGACTGATATACATACATAAATAGATAAATAATACCCATACACAGAACAAACACTTGTGATTATCACACAAAACACACGTTTACAAAATCTTCTCCCACTTCAAACCAAGATAATGCTCTCCCATTCCCTCCTTCTACCACTCCTAGACTACGCCGATGTAGCCTATCTTGATGCTCACGAGGATCTGTTAGACAAACTCGATCAACTCCAAAACGTCTGCATCAGGTACATTTTTGGCCTCCGAAAATTCGACCATGTGTCCGAGTTTACAATTAAATTGATTTGGCTCCCCATCAGAATTCGCAGAAACATCCACATCCTATCCCTTCTCTTCTCCGTTCTTTTCAATCCTGCTACTCCTCTCTACCTAAAAGAAAATTTCCAGTTCTGCACTGAATCCGACAGCTGGCTCCGATCCAGCGTAAACCTCTCTCTTGCTTTTCCAAGCCACTCCTCTCGCATTGTTTCTAATTCCTTCTCTGTCCAAGCGGTGAGACTCTGGAACCAGCTTCCTGAAGAAACTCTGGGGTTACAATACTGACACTTGAGCTTTACTCAGTTATATGTAGGTATATATTATATTTAAGTAAGTAATTATAGTAAGTAAGTGAGTGTAGTAAGTGTAGTATTGTAGTAAGTAATTATTATACTTTTTTTTATATATTGTTATTAAGGTATTGATATTTCTTTCTATTATTTTTATACATTAATAATTTTTTTTTTCTCATGTTTTGCTATGTTTGCACACTTGCATCCTGCATCATTATACTTTCTCCTTTAGTCACTCTAAGTTCGACTGGTAGAGATCTCACCTAGGGATAAGTCCGCCTTTGCATGTAATCTCTCAGATAATTAGTGCTTTTGTAATTTTGTGCAATAAAGACTATACAACAACAATAAATGGTAGCCCTAGGCGGGAATCAAACCCCCAGCCCACGGCGTGAGAGGCAGGCTCTCGACCAACCACACCTTGTCATATTGTCCCCAGAATAAATGTTTGGGTCCTGACCTTTTAGTGGTTCTCACTCAGATTATGAAAATGTACAGATTTTCCTATAAGACAAAAGTCAAAACCGAGAAAAGATGACAACAAATTTTACTATTGCTGACGCCTGGTTTGTATGGGAATAAAAAAAATCCTAGATTTTTGGTCTGGGTAACATTTTAAAATTTGGCAAGGGGACGAAAAATATAGGATCCAAATTAAAGAGTGCATACTTTTAGCATGCCACTAAGACTGAAACTAAACAACTTTTCTCAAAAAAATTAAAGTTGAAATAACAAGAAGAGACTTCAATTTCCTACAGACACAGCATCCGTTGATAGCACATTGTTTTGTGGTATGATATTTTTATGTTCAGTTTCCAAGTCTAAGTAAGACGCTAAAAGTATGTGCACAAATTATTTCATTAGGACCCTATATGGAGTGTAAGGGACACCTTTCCGAAACTGAAAGTGCATGATCAGCCAACCAAATTGAACAACTTTTATTGAAGGAAAATATCAGGAAGTAAAAAAATCGGGCCCTTTTAAATTTTGTATAGAAATGCAGATTTTTTTTTTATTTTCCTGAATGTTTCATTTACTTGTTCAGTTTTTGTTGATTGATCGATTACTTCTTTTCAGTTTTTGCAACGCTGTCGTTTACCTATACACCCTGTCATCATTATCATCATCATAACATGATACGTCTACTACAGGACAGGAAACTTGCTCCAAAACTCCAGCTTTTGCTGAAACAATGTGGAGAGGAAGAACCATAGTCACCACGCTTGTTAGTATTACAGCTGGCACCATAGACCGCGGTTGCTGGTAACCGCAGAATGTAAGATAATACGGCTGCTGCCCATCCTCTGGTTCATCAACCCTTAGTCGCCTTTTATGACACCCACGGGTGGGTATGAGTTGGTACTATTCTATGCCGGCACCAAAACGGGACACCTTGTATAACTCTGCAAAGGGAAGCAAAAACGAGTAACTAATTCGCCGCTGACGTCACTATCACAATATGAAGCCGACTACTTTCTCAGCCTCCAGACAAAGGAGGGCAATTAATCCAGATATTTGTCATTCACAGGGATGGACTTAGGCTGTGTTGCTATGCGGGTGTATGTTGAAAATTTTATTTCGTACGTCTTATCCTATATCATTGAACGAGATATATTTGTACATAAATAAATATATAAAATATTTGTAATCGGTTTCTCGAAAACGACTCTAACGATTTCGATGAAATTTACCATACTGGGGTTTACGGGGGCTAAAATTTAATCCAGCTAGGTCTAATGTCCAGGAAAATTAGTTTTCCCCGTGTTTTAAGCATTTTTTTAAAATACCGCGTTTGAGACAAAAACCTACAGTGCCATCTGTTGGCGGGTAGCATAACTTGCTCACCCGATGATATGTTAATGTTAAAACAGCGAAGCTCGGTCGCCCAGGTACTAGTTACGTATGACGCGTTGAAAAAACATCTTCTTCAACTCCCAATAGAAGAAGAAGAAGTGCCTGTCCAACCCTGAGTATGTCCCTTGTAGAGTCAGTGGAAGAACACGTGTCTAGTATGACTGATAGAACGTTTTGTCGTTGTTATAATTGTATCGCGCCTGACTATGAGAGTTGACGCAGACTGATGCTCTCATCGCGTTAAGCCCTGATAATTACTTTTCTATTGCAAAGGTCGAAAGATAAAGTAAAGGATCATTCTGTAAATTGCAAATGTGATACTTAACAGTTTATAAAAGAGAAAAGTGCAGACAAACATTAAGTAGTCACATATTATAATATCTTCTTCTTTGACTCCCAATAGAAGTGGGTCCCTGTCCAACCCTGAGTATGTCCCTTGCAGAGTCAGTAGAAGAATACGCGTACCTAGTATGATTGATAGAACGTTTTGTCGTTGTTGTAATTGTATCGCGCCTTGCAATGAGAGTTGACGTAGACTGATGGTCGATCATCGCGTTAAGCCCTCGTAATAACTTGTTCATTGCAAAGGTCGAAAGATAAAGTAAAGGTTCATTCTATAAATTGCAAATATGATACTTAACGAGTTTAGAAATTCATGGCTCGCTCAAAGACAAAATTTGGGCATTAAACGTGAAATTGGGAACATGTAGGTATTGTTATGTAGGTAACTCTCCATAATATTAGTAGGTAATTTATAAAAATACAACGTAATTTTTTTATCACCCCAAATATTTTAAGAAGCGTTCTGCTCATGAAACTGAACAACTTTTCCCACGAAACATAGGTCGAGAACCGAAAAAAGTTTTCGACCTCCTATACAAAATGTGCTGTCAGCTGATGCAGTGAAAAATTTTTTCGTATTTCGACCTATGTTCCTGGGGAAAAATTGTTCAGTTTCATGAACACGGCTGATAAAAAAATAAGGGTAGGTAGAAATAGTAGTTTAAGATACAAGTTCCGTAAGTAGGGTTATTACAAACGACAAAGTAGAAAATCGCAAAATTTCACAACCACAGGCAGGATTCGAACCTGCGTCTTCTGCGTAAGTACCGCAGACGGGCAGGACCACAGTAGCCTAGTTGGTAAAGCGTCTGCGGTACTTACGCAGAAGACGCAGGTTCGAATCCTGCCTATGGTTGTGAAATTTTGCGATTTTCTACTTTGTAGATTTATCCGAACACAGGAAGTGTTAAAATAAAAATAATTTTCTACTACAAACGAGTTGACGTTTTGTAAGCCCGAGACGAAGTCGAGGGTTTACCATCGGCACGAGTTTGTCATAACCCTTACGGACGTGTATCTTACGACGATTTTCAATACATTTGTGAGAAAACAGCAACACGTGCAAAATTGGTTACAGACGCTTTATTAAAAAGGTCTTTTTAATACTCATACGCGTATATGTTTTGGGCTAATTAGTTATAAGTACATAACTTAGGTATTTATTTGTTAACACTTTACACGTATGCACTTCTTTCATTACTTTTTACCGTCATTGCATGACTTTCCACTAGATATTTATATTGTCCTTTTCCTACAAGAACGCAGCGTAACCTGCACACGTCACATTTCTTTTATTCTGGTGCTAGTTTTCTATTTATATTTAATTCATAATATAATTTCATAGGTATATCTTCATAGCACCCGCGTTACCCTCACTGGCGAGGGCTGAAAATCAGTGTTGCCCTCTCAAAGGGCAAATCTATCGCTGAGCCTAGGCCTTTTTGTCACACTACAGCACATATGTGTTTTGATTTGTTCTTCAGTTCGTCCTAATCATTGTTTAAATGTATGCTTCTTTATCAATGTACATGTGTGTTGGTGTCACAAATAAACGCTTTATCTATCTATCTATCTAACAGGTATAAGTAATACACTTGGTAAAGAAACCAACCATGGGTACTGTCAGGTTCTTGTCGATTTATGTTCTCCTGATACTCTCCGTTTTATTTTAAATATAGGTAGGCAGTCGTCACCCAAGTAAAAAGTCACCACTGTAAGTATTTTTACAAAATAATTTTATGATCAGAGTGTAAAAACTCCTTGGTATTATACTTTTTTTACTTACCGCACTAGTTCGGTAAGTAACTACTTACGAGCAATGTTTACGTCCTTGTAAGTACGTTTTTCGAGCAAATGTATTGAAAAGTATGTTACAATCGTGCAAGTGAAAATTGTTCGCAAAAATTGGGTCAGGAAACAGATGAAAGAAGTACAGAACGCATTATTTTTATGTTCCCCATAAAACTGCTATAAACATCCACAGGGTGACCTTTAGAAACCTGGCAATATTTTTGCAAACAACTTTTTTGAAAATTTTAAGGCATTCCGTACAATCTCAACTTTTGACAACACACAGTTTATACGGGAAATATAAAATATCTAGTTTTTTTTTCTTTAGAAATGTTGTCCAGGGTGCGTATTCCGAAGTTTTATCGGAGCTCCAATATTATCAGATTGACAACAACAATTTATGTTCGGATATTTTGTATGGGAATTTCTTTGTCAAAGGCCGAACCATAGACTAATTATCGTCGCGATATTATCGTAATTTCACTTCGGAATACGGCAGCAGATTTTTGTATCCCATACAAACTTATACCCCACCAACTATCGTCCGATCGCCATCACCTCCATACTCTAAAAAGTTGTGGAAAGGGTACTAAATGAAAAATTGCTGACATACCTAGAAACTAACGACCTACTCAGTGATCGTCAGTATGGCTGCCGCCGGGGACGATCAACTGGGGATCTTCTAGTGTACGTTACGCATTTCTGGGGCGAGGCCATCGAGAAACACAGCGAAGCCCTTGCCGTATCACTGGGCATCTCGAAGGCCTTTGACAGGGTATGTAACGAAAGTCTGCTGAGCAAACTTCCTGCATACGGCATTCCCGCTGACTTTTGCTATTGGATTTCTGGTCGAGCCGAGTAGTCCTTGATGGCTGCTCATCTGACCTCATGGCTATTGACGCCGGGGTTTCTCAGGGGTCTGTTCTCTCTGCGAATCTTTTCCTGCTGCACATCAACGACCTACTTGGTCCTAATATTGTTGGGTACGCAGATGACAGCACTGTCGTCGAGAGATATATGTCAAGCGCAAAAGCCAGCAGTGACGAAATACGTTCTTTGAGAGAGGCCATGGTAGAGCGTATAAACTTAACCTTAAGTCTTGTCTCCGACTGGGGTGACAAAAATCTGGTGAGTTTCAACGCCACCAAAACACAAGCGTGTCTATTCTCGGCCAAAAGGAGTCCATTCAATCTGGCTTCTACATTTCGAGGTACGAGTACATCTGTACCGGTCACCGACAGCCTCGAGCTTCTTGGCATGAAGCTGTGTGCAAACCTAACTTCAGCGCCAACATTGAGTCAAAAGCTCAAACTGCGGCCAAAAAGTTGGGTATCCTCAATAAGGTTAAGCGGTATTTCTTTCCTGGACAGTTGCTAGTTTTATACAAAGCACAAGTCCGATCTTGCATGGAGAATTGCTGCCACCTTTGGGATGGCTCAGCCAAATACAAACTAGCCGCTCTAGACTCGATCGCAGAGCCAAGAAGCTCGTTGGTGATGAGATGCTAGTGAAAACCAAGTTTCACAGCCTAGCCGACCGGCGCAAAATTGCATGTCTGTCGGTCTTTTACAGATTGTACTTGGGAGAGTGTGCCCAAGAGCTTCATGAGCTTATTCCGCAATCCCCCTTCTACCATCGGGAATCCAGACGCACCGCAGGATACGAGTATCACCCATATTTGGTTGATATTCCACACATCCGCACAAAACGCTTTGAAACATCCTTTATAATGCGCACATCTAAGGAGTGGAATTCTCTGCCTGCGTCTGTGTTCCCGAGCTCTTACGACCCGAATCTATTTAAGTCGCGAGTGAATAGGCTTTTTCTGGGCAAGCTCGTTCCATCGTCGACCTCATCTCTGTCCTCAAGGCTAAATCGATGTCAAGAGTAAGCCCATACATAGTAAAAAAGAAAAAAAAAATACTACAGCGCGAAAATGAAATGTCTAACTACATTTGAGTATGAGTAACATGACATTTAACAACTTTCCCCAAGAAACATATATATGTGAAAAAAAAAATTTGCTTCCCCATACAAATCTTGAGCTGTCAAGACTGGAATTTGTATGGGACGCCCAAAAAAATTTTATCGTATTTTGATCTGTGTTTCTTAATAAAAGATGTTCAGTTTCATGTACTCTTGTTTCATTATCACCCTGTATTGCCAGCGGTGCACAGTTAGTAGAGAAAGCAAAAAAAAAAATGCATTTTGACGGGATAGTTGTTCAGATTTCATATACGGAAATTTGGCTGAAGCTCCAAAAATAGCCGGGTATTTTAGATACTTGAAAGTTCTAGAGTTTGAGGTTCAAAGAGGAGGTACTTGTTCACAGGATCGGATCACAATGCAAATGCATGAGAATTCGTTAAAACTTTATACCAGTCATCTGGAATACTCCCATCTTCTCCTTTCTTCGTCAGCTTTCATCTTGTCTCTGATCTTAGTAATAAATAAAATTTGATTTTTTTTGTCAATTTTGAATTAAATTAATAATTTTAGTTACTGATAGCACCGTTGATCAACAAAAATTTTTCTTACACATTCTACACATGCACGCACAAACACAGACACTCACATACACTCACACGCGCACTCGCACACTACACACATACACACACACATATTCTCTATTTATTTATTCTCTCATGAACGTACAACTTATCACACATTTACTCACGTGAATTCAATTTAAATTGTGACACTCCGAGGAGGAATATCAACTCTTCCTTTATTACAGGATTTCATCTAGTTCAGGAATAGGCTGATGGCCTTAAGACTTGACGTAATTTGTACGATTGATTTTTCTGTCAACTTTATTTGTACTTGTATGTTTGTTGTTCATGAATAAACTATTTTATTATTATTTTATTAATTAAGAAAACCGTTGTTACAGCGCGTTCAGAACAAGTCTGTCTATGACGGTTATTTTCCGCGCATGGGTGACAGGCGGAGAGCCAATGAACGATTCTCTCGCCCCCTGGGGGGAGCCGTGCTCACCCCCGCGACAATTTTTTTACTTCTGCGTATTAACGGTCACAGACAAAGTTATTTTGTACGCAGTATAAGTAGCCTGAACACCGTCATTTGAACAACGTTATTTGATTCGAACAACTTAGTTGAATTAATTCAGCCTTGTACACAAATAGTAAAATCATATTATTGTTATTACCGTTGCTCTACAACTTGAAAAATATTGTTTTTAAAATAACAGTTTTTGTTTTATTCAATATTTTGAATATTCTATTTGCAAGAAGCAAAGACTTCGGGAATCCACGCTTACGTGGATGACATGATTGAATGTTGTATGCAGCTATCACTACCAGGCCACTCAGAAAGTATTGCGAAAAATAGTTTTTATATATGGGAGACTGGCCGGTCAGAATCTTTTTCGAAAATATGATTACTTGTAAGTAAAAATATGTGTGTTCCATTTTCAAAATTTCCCTCCACATTTTTTGCGAGCCAATTCAAAGTATCGTGTCTTACTGAAAAATGGATCTGCGCCGGGAACATTTTAGAGCTATGATTTTTTACGATTTCAAGTGTCGCCTGAAACCGGATGAATCGTTCGATAGACTTCAAATGGCATTTATGGATGAAGGCCCCTCCAAGGCAACCGTGTATCGTTGGTATAACGAATTTAGGCGCGGTCGACCAACCTTGGGGGATGAAGAAAGAAGCGGTCGCCCTTTGACGGCTATTACGGAAGAAAACGTGCTAGCAGTGAAAAATTGAATCCAAGATAATAGGCGAATTACATATCAGGAGATTCAGCACATATTAAAGATTGGATCGGGAAGCGTTCACGAGATTCTACACGGGCATCTTCGCGTGAGGAGGATAGTATCGCGCTGGGTGCCGCACTACCTCACCGACGCTCAGAAGCAGGCCCGGGTGGAATGGTGCCGTGATATGCTGAACAAATTTGAAGCAGGCTCGTCTCGGCGTGTTTGCGACATCGTAACAGGTGATGAGTCCTGGATTTATCAATACGATCCAGAAACCAAGCGCCAGTCGACAGTTTGGGTGTTTCAAAATGAACCAACGCCTACCAAAGTGAAGCGATCTCGAAGCGGGGGGAAGATTTTGATCGCCAGCTTTTTTAATTTGACTGGCCACTTGGCCTCAATTCCCTTACGAGATCAAAGAAGCATCAACGCCGAATGGTATACTACCAAATGTTTACCAGAAGTTTTTTTCTGTTGTGAGCAACAAGCGACCAAACACAGGGCTCCGCGGACTACTGCTCCACCACGACAATGCGCCTGCACACACCGCGCTCAAAACGAGGGACTTCCTGGACAGCACACCAGTCAAACTCCTGGGTCACCCTCCTTACAGCCCTGATCTAGCACCGTGTGACTTCTTTTTATTTCCAAAAATAAAAAATCAGCTCAAGGGGATACAATTTTCGTCGCCGGAAGATGCGCTGGCTGCGTTCGAGCAGGCTGTAAACGAGGTGTCTACGGCGGACTGGAAAAAGTGTTTTGAAAACTGGTTCAGACGCATGAATCTTTGTATAGAGGCTGGTGGAGAGTACTTTGAAAAGATTTAATAAAAATATATGTACCTGTAGAACAATTTTTTTTAGTGTCGCAAATATTTCTGAGTGTCCCACGTATTTATTTGAAATAAATCCTGAATGTGATAACGAGCTAGATAGACGAATAAAACATATTCGTCAATTTTTTTTTCTCTACATTACAAACCTGTTCAGTTCTTCTTTTAATGTTATATATGGTATCAATAATAAACCCATATTATTTTGTCTGGCTCTTTCTCTGGCTCAGACAGGAAATACCCAACTAAAGAGTTCACGAAGCACCAGTTGGTAAATTCTGAATTCCAGTGTTAGCGTTGGGTGAAGATGATTTATAAACGAGCCCTCTCAGAGCAGCTGAACGGAACTACGGAACCAATAGAATTTTAGATCAGCTGACTCATGTAGATGTAGTGCACTTGTGAGGTAAGTAGACGATTGCATCAATCAATTTTACTGTGGCATATTGATACAGTATGTAAGTAAGCAGTTTGGGCTACTTCGTTACAATACTATTCCTTTCTTATTTTAAACTAAATACCGAGAAATTCACAAATTCCTCATTTTACATAATACCTCACAACGAGACGCGTAATCCGTTTCTGGGACTCGCCGGCTGTTCCCGCAGCAAGCTCGCTTCGCTCGTTCGGCTTGTGTGTGACCCAACCTAACCGATCCCATTCGGAATCGGCTAGGTTGGGTTTCGAATGCGCCAATAGTAATCTACTCCGTTTACAATCTGCCGTCGCCGTTTTAGAATTTTCCGAACGTATACAATTTATCAGCTGTTTGTAAACTGCGAATTATATAATTTTTCCGCGACATAAAAGGAAGCCGTAATTGATTAATCTATCAACTTATAGCTCAAACCATATGTGATTCGAAACTTTTTAATTTTGTGGTGAATAGTAAGTTAGTGAGAGAACACAGTGCTTTAAGGGAGAACAAAAAAAACGAAAAAAAAGTTAAGAAAAAAATAAATAATATTTTTTGCGTTTTAACTCCATTGTGAATACACCTTTACCCTGCATGGGCATTAATAACTTACTGCATTCTTAATAGTGCGGCTTATAATTTCACCAAATTTTTTCCAGGTACTAGTTAGGTACATAGCTCTCAATTTTTGATATGAGCCATTTCTTGATTTTTTTGAAAATTTCCATAGAAAATTCAAGAATTGCCTTCTATCAAAAATTTAAAGCTATCTACCTAACTAGTACCTGGAAAAAATTGGTGCAATTTGGTGAATTTGGCGAATTAAGACGTTAAGACTATAACGCGGAAGAACTACAGACAAAGGTAGGCATTATACTTTTTACCGCTTGTGTTTCAGTATCTGTAGAAGCTGAAGTCATACTGCAAGTGTCTAACTTTACCTGCCCTTGACTGTACACATATGTAGGTACAGTCAACAACACGTTAAGCTAGACACAATAGGCTGTACCGTTTGTGTTTCAGTAGCGGTGCTTTAGCGGTCTAAAGTCTCACTGCCAGTGTCTAGCATGACCTGCTGTTGACTGTACCCATAGGTAGGTACGCTTCATTAAGCCACGCCCCACCGGATCCAATCTTCTCCAAATAGAGGTGTTTGCTCCCTCATCAGCTAAAAGCCCTGTCCAATATCACCCGCACTTAGAGTGGTGGGACTTCGATATGTAGGCTATAACAATATGATTGCTATTGATATAGGAGAAGAGCTTAATATTGTAATGTATCTGCATGAATAATAAAAATCATCTCAAAAGTAGCCTCTTTTTCAGAACTTTTTGAAAGTTTGACTGGATAGTGTAGGCAACGAAGCAGTTGACCCCCGCATTAAATCCTCAGTCGATGAAACTTTGCTGGGGTATTACACTATATGAGACAAACCTTCTATAAAAAAATCCAAAAAAAAAAATCGGTACTTTTCATTTTTTCATACATTTTTTGTAATTTTTGTACAGAAAAATTAAAAGTACCGATTTTTTTTTTATAGATGTTTGTCTCATATAGTGAAATACCCCAGCAAAGTTTCATCGACTGAGGATTTAATGCGGGGGTCTTCATACAACGATCCGCTTCGTTGTCTAGACTATGGATGGCGCTGCTGATCATCGTTAGGAAATTGGAAACACTGATACTTAACGAAAATAATTAAGTCAGTTGATAGGGTGTTTTCAATTAGCTTTTGGAAGTTCGGCTAGATAGCACTGCTAGTAAGTACTACGAAAAAAGAAAATGGAATCACTGATACCGAAAATGGAAATCACTGTCAAATGTCAGTAACATATTTTCTTCTAAAAAGATTCAATTTGGTTTACAACACCATAAAAAAAGAAATTACCAACAGTGATATCACCTATCGACACTAAAAAAAGTAATTGAAAAACGTCATAGAAAATTGCGTAGGTATTGCTTAAACATATCAGCTGTTTAAAATGTGAATTTTCAAAATCCCGCTTCTAACAGCCAGACCACGGTCTAGCTAGTGGTTAGAGCATTTAATTCTTAATCCAGAAATTCTTGGTTCGATTACTGGTAGGAACACTGTCAAACAAAAATCTCTTATACTTCTTCCAAGTTTCTGAATTCGAGCCACTAGAAGAAAGAATGTTACCAAGCATCTACTATCACTATACAACTATTGTACAGCGAAACCATTAAAGTTTACTTTATGTATCTTATGAGGTAGTCGATTCAGCGGTGGGACCCCAAACTTACAAGCATAATAATCACAATGTTCTGGAATATTAGAATTGGTTCGAATATTCTATATAAGCTAATCTAAAACATTTCTTGTGTTTTTAAAAAAATAGAGCAAACGTTGTATTTATCTCAGAAATGCTTTGTCATAGTCACATTTAAAAAAATCTATTGTTTCTGAGAAACATTAGATAACTTTGTTAATACACGCAAAAAATTACATTCTGTATCACACTATCTTCCACAACATTACAAGTGCATGAGCATCCTATTTATATGCAAAACAGGGCCACTATAACGACGCTATAACCGGTTAATACGAGTATTATCGCAGTATTACGCTCGTCCCAACATGCACGTCATAACTGAAAGATTGTACGTACAGCCGAGAGCATGGAAAGCTTGATCATAAAATACTAGGACTCTAGACCTGACGTTTATTGATATAAGAACAGTACAAAGTAAAATGTGTTTACCTCAATCGAGCCCTTGATCCAACACCTAAATGAACCAAAACCTAAATCAGAAAAATTAATTACTTCCTATACAAAATACAACGCGCCTGAAAAAATATAGGTTAGTCTGCTAATGCCACAGGCGAACAAATATCCTGTGACACTACTAGAATCAGAATAGTGTTGTAGGAAATGTAGTTTTACCTATGACACTACCGGTAGTGTCGTGGGAAAGGAAAATCCCCCATGACATAAGTAGTGACACGCCGTTGTGCCACAAGAAACAAACGCTTGGAAAATGGTGCAATCCTTTCGATAGGAATATTCCCAGCTCCTCCCTCGCACTGCACTGGTGAAAAACCAGCCTAAGTCAGTTCTGAGGCCATTTACTAGAAGCGATTTAAATATAAACTCATGTTTAAACCTTAACTGTAACTAATAGAACAAAGAAAGGTAAAAATACCGTAAAACGTGTGACACAGAAATCCTTTTATAATTTTACTGTTTGCGAGTAAATGTCGGTTACTTGGGTTTTATTGTAGACGATAACTTGGACTCTGGGACGGAAGAAACCCTATAAAAAGAACTGTTCCCAGTTAGGTACAGATTATTTTCAGTGGGTACCATTTTAGGTACTACGTGTTTCAAATGAGTATAGGAGTATAGGTGTTTGCGCAAAATTAAATCAAAATAGAGTGAAGTTAATTGAATTTAGGCTCAATCCTCAATCCTACTCATTTATAACGCATAGTACAATATTATCAGCCAGCGTCAAGACATATGAGGTGCATAGGCACATCTCCCGGAAACATATCATCATGATATCGTGTCGGTTGCAAGGTTGATGACCAACCTTACAAACCCTGGGGGGTGATCGTGAACGTGATGTTTTAGAGAAACGTTTTTGTTTTGGTAATATCGTTAAGATTACCACGATCCCTGGTGTCAGAGTTGTTGAGCTCCCAAAGACCTCTGACATGGCTCATTAACGACTTCATCCGTAGAAAGTAGCCGGGATCAATGACTTAACGTGCCTTCCGAAGCATGGAATTATCTAACTTTCGTACAATCAGGTGATTCATTCTGCAATGTCCAAACCAGACTGGGGAGGTGGCCGCACATAGGGATTTTTGTTTGACAGTGTCCCCAGCGGAAATCGAAGCCAGAACCTCCGGATGGAGAGCCGCGGTCTCTAACCACTAAACCACAGAGGAGGCTGTTAACACCGGAAACTTAAATCATAATGCTAACAGCAGATTGTACAAAGCAGCAAAACAATATTTTTAAGGCGAGGGCGCTATTTTGAATCTAGAGCGAAATGAAGTCTTGTTGACCGTTCGAGCTTCGGAGTTTGAGCGTATTTTTCCTATAAATACAACCAGCCAGTAATTTTTTTTTCGACCTCTAGCTCGTATATCACTGGACTTAACTGAAATTGGATCAATATTTGTGTTCCAAATTGAAATGACCTATCATCCGCTATGAAGATATCGTACTCTCCTTTATTGACGGGCCGATCAGCGATTTTCAAATTGATAGAATATAAAAAGAAAATCTCATAATAACTGCTTACTTATATAGTATAAGTCATTTTGAAGTAATGCGAATTATTGCCAAGGTGTGGAAGCACCTTATAACAACAACTTGCACTTCCTTTGTTTTAAAACAATGAAGGTTCTAATTCGTTTGTTTGTCAAAAGATGTCGTCCTTTGTTTTACAGATGCCACGCTTCGTGACAAAGCCAAGAGGGTTTGCTTGTACTAGAAACACACGTTGAATAAAGGTTTGTATAACCAAGAGCACTTCAAGGTTGACACACTGATTTAGACTGAGACCTATGACACAGGTCAAACTTAGTTTAGGCTCCTGTCTGTCTCCCAAATAGAGGTTTTATTAGTCTTAATAATATTGCGCGTACAAAAGTTGTTAATTAAGTTTTTTGGGAGAAAATAAACACAATTTTTATTTTTTTATTTATTTTATTAAATTTATTCAATGTTTTTCTTTACAGAATACTTATTAAACACCATAACATGCAGAATATAATGTAAATAGAGCGAGACTACTACCGTTTCGGATTGTGCTATGGCAGCGTAAAAGAAAACGGCAAGAAACCACTGCAGCACGGCCTATTTAAGAGTCTGCTTTGAAAAGCTGTTGTACTGTTCTTACTTAGTGTCAAGCTTGACATGCTCTTGACTGTACATTAAGAAAGAGATGGAGCTTCTCCGTGCCTTTTTTTGTTGTAATAAGTGAGCAAGGGAGCTTGTGGGCCACCTGATGTTAACTGGTCACCACCGTCTTATTGGCAGCATAATTGGCACTTATAAGACAGCAAAGCGCGTTGCCCACCCTTAGCACTAAGATAGTCTATCTCACTCTAATTTCACTGGTTCCCTTGCCCCTCAAAACGAAACAGAGCAGTGCGAACACTGCTGCTTTACGGCAGAAAAAAGCAGGGGGGTAGTACTTCCCCAGACGGACTTTGCACAAAAGCCCTTTCACCTTCAATTCCTTCTCTAATAACGCCAAATAAAATTAAAGTGCTACACAACACAATCCGCGACACTTTGGTATCGTGCCATATTCAGTGTCTTGAACTTGGGAAACTTTTTAAATCTTACAGTTTTCTAGTGTGAACATCCAAAAATATTTTCTTAAGGTGAGCCCTCTGAAGGCGAGCGTACCTTACGGTTTGTGGACAACTATGTTCAGAATTTAAAGACCTCGGGTGTATTACAAACCTTGAATGTGGATAACAATCTGACAACCTGTTTCCAGATTGCACAAAAGACGCAATGTATGTATGTATGTATTTTGAAGATGGACTCGAACAAGACAATAACCACTTTTGGAACTATACGAGGAGATAACAAGTTAGCTCAACTTGACTAAATGAATTAAATACTATACTGAGTAGTCAGTATGAAGGAAAGTATTGACATTATGGAAAACTTAAATTCCATGTTCGTTGCGGATATATTTATTAATAGTCCTTTATGTAGCCCGTGGACATTCAAATTACGAAAATGGTTATCGTTTGTCATTGTGAAATTGTTATAGATTTCGTCATTTCACATACTAAAAGCGAAGTCTTAAAGATCGTAACCCGCCGTAACCAGAATATAGTGACCTAACTATAATCTATAATGTTAGTTATATACATTTCTAGGTTACCGCATTGTTTCGTTATTGTCATGTTGTACAGCTTTGTTGAATTACCATACTTACGTAATAATATAAGACTATGGATATTTGCCAAAAACAAATTTAAGACCAAATGAGTCTTAAAGTCTGAACCGGCCACAAAAACAGTCTTAAAATAGGTATATGGTTTTTTCAGAGGGTCTTTTAACAGATGCATAAGTTTGAAACGGTAACGCTTAAATGTAAATTATTTTTAATATGGCCCGAGTACATCACTCGTCACTATACATGGTTACGGCGGGTTACGATCTTTAAGACTTCGCTATTAGTATATGAAATGGTGAAATCTATGAAAATTTCACAAAGACAAACGGTAACCTTCTTTGTAAATTAAATGTCCACGGGCTACAGTACTATTAGGAAATAACTATATAAGCACACTTCAACATAAAGCCCTTTCTTTCATATTAGGCGGTTTATCAGTCCTTTCATATTAAGCTACTAAGTTGCGAAGCGACTACACGTCCGGGGCTTGCAATAGCTGTCTATTAGTGTCAAAATATTCCATTAATAAGACAGTGGGTGCTATGGGCGGTGGTGACCACTTACCATCAGGTGGCCCACCTGCTCGTTTGATCACGTGCAACATAAAAAAAGCGTGAATCTGCGCTGCTAATTTTACTGTGGTCCTTAGTCGTACGATTTACTAAACCGCCTAATGTGAAAGGGCTCATACTTACTTTCCGCTGGCTCAGCGCCTCAAAGAGGATCTTGGCCTTTATCTAAAAGATTCAGATTCAGATAATTTTATTCAATGTAGATTCTTTATAGAATACTTATTGAATGTCATGCAGAATACAATGCAAATAGAGCGAGTCTACGCCGTTTCGGATTGTGCTATGGCAGCGTAAAAGAAACGGCAAGAAACCACTGCAGCACGGCCTACTTTAAGAGTCGGCTTTTTACAATGTGTTTCTTGTGTTTCGCTGGAATATCAGAGCACCATACCTCCTTGTCATTGATATAGTCATCTAATCTATAGTAAGCTTTTTTACATAATGTTTGCTTTACACATTCTTTAAACTTTCTCTCAGGTAATTAATTGCACTATATTGTTAGGTATTTTGTTGTAGTATCGTATACACAGACCAACGAAAGATGTCATCACATCCCATGAAACGTCCACTACAGGACAGGGAGCTCCCTCCAGAATCCTAGCATTTGCTGGAAAATGTGGAGGGGAAGTAACATAGTCACCTCGCTTGTTAGCGTTACGGATGGCACCATGGACCGCGGTTGTAGGTGACCGCAGTTAGTAAGATGTAATATACAAAGGAGGATGCTGCTGCCCATCCTACAGTTAACCCTTAGTCGCCTCTTACGACACCCACGGGTATGTATGGGTTGGTACTATTCTTTGCCGGCACCACACGGGACGATGATGTATTGACTTTAAATAATCTAGTATATGGCTGATCAATTTTGTGCTTATTTCTAGTATTAAAATTATGCCTGTCACAATTTTTAGGTAATTTATGAATGTTCTTTCTAGCGTACATAATGTTTTTATAAATATATTGGCATGGCACTGTCATAATGTTGATCTCCTTAAACAGTTCTCTCAGGGAATCACGATTCTTCAGGCAATATTTGCTCTTATTGCTCTTATAGCCCTCTTTTGTAAAACGAATACTGAATGGATATCAGCTGCCTGGCCCCAAAGCAGTATGCCATAAGACATAATGCTATGGAAGTAGCTAAAGTAAACCAGCCTTGCGGTAGCCACATCAGTAAGTTGTCTGATTTTTCTGACAGCATATGCAGCCGAGCTCAATCGACCAGAAAGAGCCGTTATATGCCCATTGAAGTTTAGAATCTAGTGTTAACCCTAAGAAAACTGTACTATTAACAAAATCTAATATTTCATTATTCAATACTACGTTATGTGAATCATACCTTACATTTGGTAGTGCCAATTTAATACATTTAGTTTTTTTGGCGTTTAAGACTAAGTTGTTGACAGTCAACCATGCATGAATCTGCCCAAGTGCATCATTAACCTCGTTATAATTGTGTGATTTCTTACTTACATTAAATATTAATAAAGTATCATCAGCAAATAACACAATCTTTGACAGATTCCTCTCTGCCAAAGGTAGGTCATTAATATAAATAAGGAATAAAAATAGCCCTAATATGAACCCTTGAGGTACACCACTTTTGACTACAGATCCCAGTGACTTCGTTCCGTTTACTTGTACCTTTGGAATCCTATTCTCCAAATATGACTTAAGGAGTTTAAGTGAGTTATTCTTAACACCATAATGTTCAAGTTTTAGCAACTATGTGCTATGATCTATGCAATCAAATGCTTTGGATATATCACAAAAGATGCCAATAGCGTTTTCAGATTTTTCCCACGCGCAAAAGATGTATTTTAAAAGTGCAGTACCGGCATCCGTTGTACTGCGTCCTTTCGTAAAACCAAATTGATGGTCATGTAGTAAGTTATTTCTATTGAAGTGCGAAAGCATTTGATTGAGTATGACCTTCTCAAAAATTTTACTAAGTACAGACAAGACTGACATAGGTCTAAAATTACTGGGATCCTTTCTGTCACTTACTTTGAATAATGGAACTACTTTACTTTTTTTCATTAAGTCAGGAAAAGTACCATGATCGACACAATAATTAAATATAACAGCTAAATAAGGAGATATAGTATCAATGATCGCACTACAGACTTTGACTGACAAGCTGCTTTGCACCTCCTTACGATAGTCGGGTTTTAAGAGGACATTCGAGTCCTTTTGTCCTCGTCACTCAAGAGCTATGTACCTGGGACGTCCGGCGGACTCTTTTCCCGTCGGTCGTCTCCCAAGTGCAATCTCTTGACGGCACGATCTTTGTGGCTGGCCGAGCCAGCGAAGTTGGGCAAATTTGGTCTTCCCAGTAATATTGGGTTCAGTCACCAAGGTTCTTCAGATACAGCCAACCACACTATTCCGGTCTAGTTAGGGTGCTGACGGACAAAAATTCTTTATGATTTGCTCATATCTGCCTCTTTGACTGATGATAAGAAGCATCCTCTAAAAGATACAAAAATATTGGCAGACATCCACGATTCCACACCCCTGCGTTTATGACGAATGTAGTTTAAACTGTTTTGAAATTTGACAATAAAACCTACACCTAGCAGACTATGACTGTCCGTTTAAACACAATGTATAGGGCCACAGAAAAATGGTCTGCCACCATAATAAATAGCCCTGAGTTGTAAGGTTACAGCGCTTCAAAATTAAAAAACCACTACTGTCTGCCTCTTCCATTATTTAAAACAGCGGCCAATTAACATTATTTAGTATCTTTTTTTTTGCTTTAACTCGAAAACCCAGCGACGCACAGAAAAACTTGTAAGGACCCAATCGATTCGTATTGAGCTGATCTTTCATCCCTTTTAATATGAATCATGAACAAATCGTATACCCAAATAGCAGCCAGTACCGTAACTAGTCGTGAATATATGATATCAGGCGAAACTGTACAATTTCTATACTCTCTGTGGTTCTCAGTTTCCTCTGAAACCTTATCAAAGACTTTTAGATCAATATTTCAAAAGTTACACTGAGGCTCCGCCGGGGTTCAAAACTAACCAACCGAAGTTTAGCTGGGATCACGAATTAGTTTATAGTTGAGCTTCGAGGAAATATTATATAGAGTTAATTTCCTAGTTACAACAACTAACTTATCAGCTTGCAAAGTTTACTGTAGTTTTGATTTATAGTAACTACTGACAAAGTACTTACATAAAGTGTATGTATCTACAGCAATAGTAGTGGTAGAAACAAATATATTTGTTTCTAGATATTATTTCATTGATCTTATTTTATTCAAATAGTTTATTTTATACATATTAAAATACAGTAACAAAATATAAAATAAATTCAAAACAATTCTTCGTTATTCAAGGAACACCCCGCTGCGGGACAATCCTGGTCCAAAGGTTCCCATCACGCTGGCAGCGTTGCCGCGCTGGATGGCCACTGACAGCCGTTGGACCAGGAAAGACCCTGAGCGGGGGTCCAAACCTTTGTCTCGCATTCCGTAGTAGTAGTAGTAGCTTTACTTGTTACTTTTGAACTAATATAAAATTGTCGTTCGTTTTGTGTCGTTGTGTGAACTGAACGCCTCATATTTATCTATCACTTCTTATTTTTTCTTAATTTATTAATTACCTTGTGACGTTATAGGAATCAAAAACTACGAGTACCTATTTCAAAATATTTGTACATTCATTTTTGTAATTTAGAAATTATTTTTTAAACAACGTTTGAAGGCCAAATTTAAAACCGCGTTTTTATAAAACGGCCTGGATCAATGCGAATCGGACGTCCAACGCGGATGACAGCGAGGGACCATAAAATTTATGAAGCGTATACAGTTCGTTCAGTGGTGTCGATTCTGGCAGACACGAACTAAAACTAAATTTTTTTGACAAAATTAATTTGACAGGCCTAAAAGTGTTGCTGTCTTTATCACGCCCTATAGGTTCAAAAAAGGACTGCAATACTTTTAGGCCTGTCAAATTTAGTTTAGTTTTAGTTTGTGTCACCAATGTGTTGCGGAGCGGATCCGCAGCGGATAGCTCCTCATTGGACTTGTCGGAATGTATAGGTTTCATTTAGATCCGCGTCGGACTGATCCAGGCGTTCATATTTAACTGTCGGTCGGAACCTGACTTACATAAAAATTAATAATAATATTACCATATAGGGAAAATTGAGTATGACCGCCACACCCTGTTGCCACACCATTATTATCATCATCATTATATCATCCGACCGTTTTCGGTCGTGGCGACCTCTGTCAACTCCTACATAGAGGTGTGGCGTTGATGTGCCCTGTGTGTGTGTGTGTGTGTGTTGAGTACCAGTATTATAGTATAGGTTGACTTTTAATTAGTTCTTGATAGCAAAAGATATGCATCTACTCTTGATACTGAACAACTTTTCCCAAGGAACATAGGTTGGAATACGAAAAACCAAATTTGACCTCCTATACAAAGTGTGCTATCTGCTGTTGCAGTTTCTATGGGAGGTCAAAACTTGATTTTCATATTTCGACCTATGTTCCTTGGAGAAAGTTGTTCAGTATTATGAGTACATTCATACCTTTTTCTATCAATAACTAATTAAAATTCACCATATATTGCTCTGCGCTATGACCCTGACCATCTTCTGTAATATACAATAATTGTAGGATTATTAATGCAATCTTCAAGTGTAGAACCTTTTTCTGTTCGACATATTTATTCGTAGTTCGACATATCTATATTGGAGAAAAAGTCGAGATACAGATAGGGTTGCCTTGTTTGTATTCTGAACTCTGAACTCGACACTTTTGCCTTACAAGAAGACATAATTTTATTTTCTAAGGGACAGAGTACCAGAACAGAAAAACTTAAGAATTTTACGTGTAAGAGGTCGAGCGAGACGCATTCTCGAAACGCAAGATTATGCGTCATCATAATACATGACAACAACAAATTCCTTGATACATGATGTTATACAATAATAAATTATCTATACAGGAACTGGTCAGAGCAAAGACACGCCAGGATGTAATTTTTCCAGCAGATTTCGGTTAATCAACGGCAAGTTTTGATGTTGTGTCCATTGACGTAAGAAAAACGCTGCGCTTTGGCGTAGTTTCCAAAATCTTTGGTTGTGTCGCACTGAAGTGAGCTCATGAAGGCCAGCGGTACGATAATTGTTGCAAAATGCAGGACCAATTTTTTAAGAATGACACAAAGTTTTTGCCGCAGAGACAAAAGTTGCTTTAGTGAATGGTTGCTTTAGTTAGTGTCTTTGGCACAACTGTCTACACTTTTGAGAAAAACTGGGATAGTAGTCACGAATCAAACAAAAAAAAAGTAACAGCTAACAATAAAGCAAGAAAGATGCAATATTGTGTTCCAGAACATTTCTCCTGCAAAATAACTTTTACTTGATACTAGAAAGCGAGCACAATTTACCAGAAATGCACAATCAAGTCAGTTTTATGCGAGCAAAACAAGATTTTGGCCGGTGCTATACCAGGGTAGCAGGGATACCGAAAGTTGGCAGTGGCCCAAAGCAATGTTCGCGACGTCGATACAATGCCGATATGCTCGCACGGCACCGTCCACGCCAGCTTTACGTGTTTATGTACTACTGGTACAATCAGGGCGTGAAAATTGTGCTAAACTGATTCGAAAATTCACCTAAATTTCAAGGTTTCGAACAGTTCGCCTTGGTAAGAGCGTCACGGGTAAAGTCATCGACAGGTCAAGCTTGAAACTCGCAATGCGACTCTAGCCCTTATGTCTATTGAAATAAGAACGTTACAAAGTCCAATGTGTCAAGCTTGATGTGATTTTGACTGTACCAACGCAAAAAGAAAGGTGAGGGCGCACCTAACCGTAGTGGTTGTAAAAGTATGTGATTTTCTAGTAGAAATAGTCCCACATGTTGTGCTTTTAGATCCATAATAAATTTTTAAAAGAAACAAAATGCTAAGCCCTTAGATAAATGCAGCGAATCATTTATCTAAGGCTAAGCCCTAAATTTCACCATACTCTATTTAACTACTTGACAGTTTAGCTAACGGATAGTCGGATACGGACTTTTTAAGTTATTGAGTATCTCACCATGCCTTGATCAACTCCACTACTCCACGCGCAAACTTTAAGGTACCTATATTATGATTTAATTGTTAAAAGTTTATTTGTTTTGACCAAGAAGATACTATGTTTGTTAACAAATTGACAATTGTCTTAACAAAAAGAGTATGGTGAAATAAGGCCTAAGTATTTAATTCTCCTGTCAAACTTTACTCAGCAAATTGTGCTGACAGTATGACAGTAGCGTCTACAAGAAGCACTTAAAGTTCAGGCGCTTAAGACGCTTCGATGAGAGGAACAGCTTATATATATTTTGTCCCGTGTGGTGCCAGCAAAGAATAGTACCATCCCATACATACCCGTGGGTGTCGTAAGAGGCGACTAAATATTATAAACTGGAGGATAAGCAGCAGCAGCCTCCTGTGTATCATACTTACTGCGGTCACCTACAACCGCGGTCCATGGTGCCAGCCGTAACGCTGACAAAGCTAGGTGACTATAGTACTTCCCCTCCACATTTTTCTAGAACCTAGAATTCTGGAGGGAGCTCCCTGTCCTGTAGTGGACGTTTCATGGGATGTTATGACTATGATGATGATGATGAACCCTAACTACAAACCGAAGATTCTGAGTTTAAGTAGTACCTATAACAATCGCAAACTTTATGAATATTGTACTCGAGTCATGATGAGAGTGAATCCCGATGGATGGTTTGCCCATGAAACTGAACAACTTTTTCTAAGGTCGAAATACAAAAAATAATAATTAAAATCCATAAATTGCGCTATCTGATCGAGTTTCTTTAACTTTTCATTATATACGGAAAGTTTAGTTTTCGTATTTCTACTCAAATTTTCGGTTTGATATTTTTTTATGAAATTGTTTATCATTATTCCACAAGTTTTTACAACTGCCTCCAAAATATCATGAAAATAAAATTTTCTTCCCTTTACCAAAAGTTTCTCAGACGAAATATTTTAAATTCAAGTAAATGACGATGAATTATTCTCTTATTCAGAAATCTGCTCTTTGGGACCATTCCTACGCAGGGGAGATAAACTTCTGGCTGTAATTTATGACTCTACAAAAGAAGAACATTTTTTTAAATTATAATTATTATTTTTAAGACACAAATAAAAAATCGTTTGTCGAATCTGTACATTGAAATTTTTCGCATAAATATTATCTAGGGGGCTAAAGGTTTTTCGCGTTTTTGTCTACAGGGTGTTAACTTAATTGCGTGCCATAGCTGAATCAAAGCAAATGCTCAGTGGTGGGTTTAGTTTCAGTAACTCAACCACTTTTTCCGAGGAACAAGTCGAAAAACGAAAAAAAGCATTGACCTCCCATAAAAAATGCGCTATCAGCTGATGCAGTTTCTACGGGAAGATGAATTGTTTTTCTTTTTTTTAAAATATTGTTCCTTGGGAATAGAGTTTTAGCTACTGATCCTGAATCCGCCCCTGAGCTATGGCATGCAATTAAATTAACACCCTGTATTTCAACTCATAATCTACTTACTCATTCGATCAAAACGGGGTTTTCGATAAGCTTTGTTCGTTGCTTCATCGCAATCGGTTCAATCAAATAGAAGAATGCGATTAGAAAGTTCCAGGGGGTGAGAACTTATTTGTGCTACTACCAGATGAAATAAAACAATTAGATGGAAACATGTTTAAGACACGAGTGACTAAATGGTTAATGGAACATTGTTTTTATAGCCTAAAGCAGTAGAGAGAGTATAAATCCACGAATAATTAGTGATAGGCACGACTATTGCTCATTTATATAAATATTTGCATGCCTGTTTCGCAGACTAGATACTAAGACTATTTTTCTATAAGATCTGGAATTTGTATTTTGTAAGTATCTCTGCAAATAAACGTTTCTATTCTATTAAAAGATCGAACTCCAGACGAACGAAGTCGTAGGCTCAGCAAAAACTCTCTTAACATCCCATGAAAAACGTCCACTGCAGGACAGGGAGCTCCCTTCAGAACTCCAGGAAAAACGTGTGGTAATCAGGACGGGATTAACCATAGTCACCACGCTTCTAAGCGTTGCGGCTGGCGACCGCTGTTGTTGGTGACCGCAGTATGTAAGATGGTACGATACACAGAAAGATGCTGCTGTCCATCCTCCGGTTCACAATCCCTTAGTCGCCTCTTACGACTCCCACGGGTAGAGATGGATTGGTACTATTCTTTGCCGGCACCATATGGACGTATGGGTCATAATGACAGATAAAATTGATAGGTCATATGTCCCTATATTTCCGGTTTGATGGCGGCAAAAATAGTACCAACAATCTTTACCAATGGGTGTAGTAAGTGAACATAGTTTATGATCGGAGGATGGGCATAAGCGTCCTAGTGTCGTAACATCTTACATACCGCGGTCTATATGGTGCCAGCCGCAACGCTGACAATCGTGGTGACTATGGTACGGTCAACCGCTTGTCGGTAGAAACTTTTTCAAATCTATTACCACGTCATAAGGTTCAAAAGTGTTTCTAGTGATGTGCGGCCGTGTGTACTTCCCCTCCGAAGTACTTCCTATTTTGCTGGAGTTCTGGAGGGAGCTCCCTGACCTACAATGGAAATTTCGTTGATAATATCTATTCAGTGCACCAGTGTACGCAGTTTTATGTCCATTTGCTTAGTTTACCTGATCTTTGAACTACTCGCTGCCATTGATTAACAACCAATGGTCCCTTTGGCAGCCCATGGGCAAAATTCCATGAGTTGCAAAATTCAAAATTCTAGAAATATTAGGAATAAATCAATCATCCTATCTAACATTACAGCCTAACCTACGCACCTAAACTTTTTATAAATTCTCCTTCTTTTATTAAAATGTTTTACTTAGCTGCAAGCCACACAGAACGGACGCGGCGCGCTTCGGGTGCGCCCGAGGCGCGCTTCGGGTGCGCGCGAGGCGCGCTTCATGCGCCCCCGTGGTACACTTTTCGGCTGGACGACGCAATCGATGGCAGCGGACTCTGCTGTGCGGCGGCGTGCCGGCGGTGCGCCGGTGGTGCACCGACAGTGCGCCTTAGTCATGCCGTCTCGTCGCCTGTTCAAATCACAGACAGAAGAGGTGCGCTGAAGGCGTGCCGTGCGGCGCACCTCTTCTGTCTGGCCTGCGCCTTAGTTTCCGTTACCATGCCACAAAGTGCTGTAATAACATACCACCACCAATAAGAAATTCATTGTCTAAATTCAGTTTTAAAAGTAAATTTAAATCCTATTTATTACAAAACCAAAAACTAGGTATTCCAGATCACTTTGTCGCTTGTGTTGCACGCTGATTCGACTTCTGGGGCATATCTGTTTTATTTATTAGTACTTACTCGTATTACTATTCCTTTCTTTCACAAATCTTAGGTATACCTACTTCTATAATAAATACATATACATATATATGTCGTGGCCAGATCGTTAGAAATGATCACTTCATGATGTGGCTGACCACTTCATGAAAGGTTCGGTTATGTTAAGTTGCATTTCCAACCAACATGAATTCATGAAGTAACCAACATACATCATGAAATAGCCAATACCACGATCTGGCCACGACATATACATTACACACTATATATCCTTATACATAACATTAACCAGTCACAAAGTACTTTTTGTCATTTTTAAACTCGCACACACACACACACACACAAATTTACCAACTTAATTTTTTTCTCTCGTGTACTCGCGGCACTCGCGTTTCCTCATAGGTTAGGTTATAGGTAGTAGCTGAAAAACGGTGTTTTGCCCTTCCGGGCGATATAATACACTGAGCTACGGCCTTTTTGTACCGCTGCGGCACACATGTACTCGCGCCAGTTTAAAAAAAAAATAGAAGTTTGTATCTTTTGTTTTTGTCTTTCATAGTTTACTGTCCCTTGTATATTAAGTGTCGAATATGTGTATGAATAAACATTTTTATCTATCTATCTATCTACTTACCATAAAATATCTCCACACTGCGCTCCTGTGCCTTAAACTTCTTTCCGTGTAGCTATTAGGGTTTCACTCGAACAAAACATTTCCACCTCTAATCTCCGCAAATCAATTAAAATTCCATTTTAGTACAATAATATCCGGATTTATCTGTACCACGATTCAATTATCTCTCCTGATACAAAAATAAAAGGTATCACTCAAGCTGAGCATATCTCGACAAGAGTAACTACATTAATATATCATCAATAATATTAATAATATATTGTGAATTTTAATCATTTTTAAATCAGAAGCCCAGTGATTTTTAAGAAAACAAGATACTTTTCCGATGAAACTATTTTTTTCATTTCCACTTCAAAGAGTTCCCATACCTTGGTCATGTGACCGATACATTTTATAGGGGAGTCGAAAAATTTTAACCGAGTAAAGATTTTTTTTCTTAAAAATATTTTTTTTATAAAGAAGGAAAAGCTGTCACCGTGTATTAGTATACAGGGTGTTAATTTGATTGCGTGCCATAGCTCAAGGGTAGGTTCAGTATCAGTAACTGAACAACTTTTCCCAAGGAACATACTCGTAGGTCGAAATACGAAAATCAATTTTTGACCTCCCATAGAAACTGCATCTGCTGATAGTGTATTTTGTATGGGAGGTGAAATTTCGTTGTTCGTATTTCGACCTATGTTCCTTGGTTGTTCAGTTAGTCATACTGATCCCGCCCCTGAGCTATGGCACGCAATCAAATTAACACCCTGTATATGTCGTTTCACATAATGCCTTAGCATTTTACAAAACGCTGAGAAATGTTTACATTCGTCATATTACGTAATGCCTTGACGACCCGTAATTCATATATGGTACTCGCCGGCCACTAACGCGGTACGCTCGCTTCGCTCGCTCGGCTCAAGCGTTGTGCTCGAAAGTTGCACTAACTAATCTTAACTAACTAACCTAAATTGCACCAGTCAGTACTGATCTAACCCCGTTTACAATCGGCCGATGCCGTTTTATAATTTGCCGGCAGTTTGTAAACGGCGATTTGCCTGCGACATATAAACCAGAGAAATACATATTATTTTTTTAAATTTTGAGTAAATGACCGTACAATAAGCCGGTTTTTAAAAAAGAAAAACTAGTTTTAGTTTTCTTGATAGATACCGTTGTTGTAGGAAAATTTAACTGTTGTAAATGTTGCCTAAGGAAGTTTATTTACTTCACGCTTCATCTATGAAAATTTATTTTAAGTTCTTTAGCAACTGTCTTCAGAGCCATCTATCGACACCTTTGAATACTCAGTTGACGCTTAGCTGCGAAACCGGCTCATTCTGCATACCAAATATTGTAACCAAGAAGAATTTAGTTAGGTATAGTTTCAATAAATTATTTGTCAACACATTTGCTTTTAAAAGAGCTCTATGTGCACCATTTCTATAATCCCGCATTAAACACGTGTGCTTTTTAGGGTTCCGTATTCTGTCTGTCTGCGGCTTAGATCAGAGATACTTGTTTTCTACTTGTCCTCATGGTGTAATGTGTCGAGAAATCTGGTGTAATAACATTCCCATGAGAGGTTTCGTGTATGAATGAATGAACTTAGTAGGCAAGTAGCTAATAAAACTGCATTATTTTACAGATTATCATTTATTTCAGTGATTACTGATTACATAATAACATACGGTACCTTAGCCTACTGATTCTAAAAAAATCATTTCCAATATCAGCTTATCTAGTTATTAAATTTCGGATTAATCCATTAAAATTACTGTTTAAGTTTTATTTCCTTACATTAAATTTAAACTATATTTACGAAAAATGAATAAAAAGTTGCGATTTTTAATCAACAACGCTATTATTTATTACGTTAAAACAACTTTTTATTCAAAATCCGTTTTTAAAAGACATTTACGTCAGATACAAGCAAGGAATTCAAGGAAATCTTTGGTTTCGTAACTTAATTAAGAATAAATAAAATTAATTGAAAATTTAAACTTAAAAGAAGAGATTTCAGAATAGCCCGAACTTTCGAGAGCGAAATACTCCTTCAACTAAAACTTTTTCATTTAGGGAAAAAACTTTGCCATCGCAAACACACAGTGGAGACGCTTAATTTATTTCCTAGTTTTTAAACGAACAATTACATCGCATTTTTAAATCTAAGGTTAATCTCTGAATTGCATTTTTATCATATAGATTAACAAACAACTTTCTGTCCTTATATTAAACTAGGTCTACTCGTTACTGCTAACCCTAAGTTTTAAGACTATTCATGACTAAGAAAAGGATAGATAGATGTAAAACTTATACGAAGACGAGAGATGATACGAGTAGATAAGTAAGATAAGATGAAGACTGTAGATTTAACTTACGAAAAGTACGTATAAGGAATTGACATAGGTTTGACTTTGGGGAGATTCTGAAACAGAGTTTTACTTTAGACATAATTTTTTACATGTGTGTAATTTCCGTGTTAAAATTTTTTTTCGTTACCTAATTATAATTATATTTTTTCTGTTTTTTTTTTTTAAGTTATTTTGTAGATGTTTTTAAATCGAATTAAAGATTATTATTTTTAAAATAATGTCTAAAGTAAAATCTATTCAGGAAAGTGAATTACTAAAGCAATGTAGAGTTGGAATATGTAGACATATTTTTGTGCAAAAAGCGATGTCGACCAATAATAGACATTTTCCGTGACGTGAAGTAAAACGTGTGTGACTGTGATTGGACGATTTCAGATACGAGTAAAAGCTAGGTGTGAAGATTTATTTATGCTTACAATGAGTAAAAATACTTATTAAGTTAAATGTGATGTGAAAATAAAATCGTATGGAGTTTATTGTCGGTTTTAGCATTTTTTTTTTCGTACAAAAAATTCTACTTATGAATGATTTGTGAAAGCATCTAAAGAAACCAGAAGTACTCACAGCCAGAATGATTTTTCATTTCATGTCTAGATATGGTAAACTGGGAAGGTAATTATTTATAGATTTTTTATTTTTATAGGTTATGTTTTATTTTTTTAATCTATAATTAGGTATCTACAGTGCGTAAGTTTAAATTTTTGACTATTTTAATGAAATTTAGGATTTAAAGTAATCCTTTTTTAATGGAAATTTAGATTAGTAAATCTACTAGGGTTAGAGAGTGAAAAAGAGTTCGTAAATTAAATTTTTATAGAATTTTCCACGCCATACAAGGGTTTTTAGATCTTATTTAATTTAAATTACGAACACTTATTATGAGTTTCAAGCCCAGGAACCTTAGATATAAATTTAGAAGAATTTTATTTGGAAACTACTACCGTTTGCTTTTATAAGTAAACTTGAACGACTTAGGTAGAATTTTTCAATTTAATTTTGAATTATACTAAGCTAATCAAGTGCTAGAGTTAAAATTGTAGTTGATAGTTGATTTTTAATTACCTTAATGGCTTCAATGTCAGGCGAAAATAAATATTTTGGCTTGTTTTAAAATAAAAAGGGTGAAATACATTTGCGAAGGTAAATGATAGTTCATACAGGGTGGCATTTTTTTAAAGTCTCAAAATATACATTCATCGCACAATTCGATTCATTGAAAGACAACGTTGAATTTCTTTGAACAAAAGTGACACCCTGTATTGAGAAGAGAAGAACCGTAGAATAGAAGATAGTTCACTAAGAGATATTCTTAAAAAGCTTTACAATATAACGGCACTGCGGAATGTACCTCGTTTCATAAAAAAGTATCCTAAATTCAGCTTAACAATTATTCTTGTTTCGAATGAGATTATGTCGCAATAAATTTTTACCCTAACTTTACATTTTCAAACTACTATATCCGCCATCTTTAAATTTCAAATATCTACCTTCCATTTATTGCCCACGTTTTACCGTATTTTTCTAAATCCGTGATCAAGCGAATAGTTGTTAAGTTGTGATCTGCAATTTACCCTATAGTTTTATATTCATTATTTATAAATATTATTAAGTGTTTTTAAATGTAAAGATTCATGAGCTCAGAGAACCTTCACATTTAAATATCGTTTTATTTTTTTATTCGACAAAAAAGTTTTATCCCTTACATTTTCTTAAAACAGAACTTGATCGAAAACGACTCATGCAAGAATCCGTCATGGCTCCATACAAAATATTGGAAGAGGAAGTTGCTTGGTTTTGTATGGATCCAAACGGGTTCTTTTCATTACAAACTTTCACTACACTCGTAATTTTACACTTCATATACAATAATTTCGGACTATTCTGAAAACTTTACATTAAAATTATTAAATTATTAACATTGGTTGTTGAGATACGTTGTCGAATTTTATTTTATTTTAATTCTTTTATAACCCTTTACCGCTTTTCTATTTACTTCCATCTCTACAGAACTCATGACCAAACATTCTATACTAGAAATACAAAATTTAACGTATTTACAACCCTTTTTAAAAATCTTTGAAACTAAAAAACATTCATAAGTACATTTTTGCGTCGCGCACAGTCAAAATGTACATTACAAGACTAGATTTCATTTTGGAACGTAAATTAAAGTAACTTAAGGGACAGTAACTTATTGAACTGAGGTTTTGGTTTAGCTATTCATCAATCGAGTTATCGACGTTACTACACTATGTTTTTTTTTTAAATATTACTAAGAATAGTTTAGAACGGGAGCTTTACCACGTTTAGTTTCTATTTTATATCTTGTTATTTTATCACACAGCTTTTGAAATTAATTTGAATAATCTAGACTTTCGGGGTAGAAAGTCGAATTTCTATATTTGCCTATATAAAACGTCAAACTTATTTCAAAAGTCTGTGTTTTTTGATGGATTGAGTGTATGTATATGCAATGATTCTACTCACTTCGTTAATAATGAGACCACAGTTTGTACTGAACAATGTGTTTTGACTTACATGTCTATAAAAGTCCTTCTCGTCATTCATTATAAAATTCGGTCTATTTCTTTTAATGAAGATAATTTAAGATGTAAACATTTTTATTCTTTCTTCAGCTTGACTCTCAGAATAGCCCTTATTTTCTGTCAGAGTTCCTTTTTTAAAATCTTGCAAATCATTTGGACATCCAGTTCCAAACTATTCCGTTATATTGTCTGGCAGTTGAAGCATATTCAAAATTCGAAAACTCCATCTTGAGCAAACGGTCGATATTGTTCTCTCGAAGCCAGACGTGCCTTCCGTTTTGTTTTTAGAATTTGGTGATATTTTTTTATGCTTTTTTTCTTAAGGTTAATAGATTACATGATAATGCACTTCCCTTTCTCGGCCCAAGGGTTGTTTTTCTTATCTGGGGCGTGTATGAGTGGATCGTTTTTTTCGTTTTCCTCTACATACTCCCTCATCCTGAAACAACAAAGGACACATTAGGAAAGGAAAATACGTGATATTGAGATTTATTCAATCGTGGTTTACAAGGGTTGGTAAAGATTGTGGTGCTTTTTCGTTTGTGATAATTTAATAAAATTATTCTGGTTGACGAGATTTTTATAGCTCAGCAACATTTTTAACAAGTAAAAAAGACTACATTTTTACTAACAGGTATGTTGAAAGATATAATCATAAGAAGTGAGAAAGCATTTAATTTTGAAATTATTGTTCTTTCCAGTACGCAAGACTTTTTTTATTAAAAAAATTGAAATAAAAAAAAAGCCATCGAAGATCTGTTTCTGTCTCTTTCTAGCAAAACTAAATTTAATACGGAGTTTATATGACCGTAGTGACATGTGACGTCACAGTCCATATCGGATCTCTCTGTCAAAACCGCGCTAGTTTTAAATGTAATAAGATTATGATTTGAGGTTTAATTTCACTTTTTGTCATCTTTACTACGGTGTTTTCATATTTTGTTAATAAATATGACAAAAAAAATTATGCTCTTTTCCTATAAGTTGTATAGGTTGAGTGCAATCAAACGTAATAAATTACCAACACAGCACACTTGCACCACGATGTTCGTAATGTTTTATTATCCCATACTACATATTGGTAGATATTCAAATAAAGCTTGAAGATAGTTTGATACTATAATTATTCATATTTATGTTACTTTTGTTTACTAATAGAACTAATCCACCAAGTGCCTGAAACTGACAAATAAGCGGCGCTATATCCCACAATATCTCAAGTTACTGAAGTTAGAACGTATATTTACTTTAACTCTTCAATCAAACTTAAAGAAAAAAAATTAATGTTCCTGTTTACAAAATCCTTTATCAAAAAGCAACAGAATAACTAATTGACGAAAAGTGCTCAAGTTTCTTTATCTGAAGAAGGCTCAAAAAGTTAAAACATAATTTTAGCCTAAATCCATTAAAAGCTGAAAGGCGATCGTTCATAAAAGTCTTTTTTAGTATTCGGCACCTTTCGTCAACCTTCAGGAAACTTCGGAATGGTATCAATTAATAATGGGAGTAAAATTTCGACAAGAAGTTTCTTAATAGTAAAATTCATGAAATATATCAGATGAATATTGAAACTGCTGATAAGATTTGCTATTTTAACAAATTATTAATTGTTTTTATTTGAATGGAGATGGAACAAACTCTTTTTGTACATTTTTACCTAAAAAATATTTTATCACTTTGAAATAAATATAACAAAATGAAGTGGTTTAAACTGGAAAATTTGGAATAGTCCCAAAATATCATTTTACAATAAGAGTTAGTCTTTTAATATGTCTAATAGTTTAGTTGTCTTATAAAATAAGTTAAGTGGATTTTTAAAGATAAAAAAGAGATATGGATTCAAAACACGACAACTATAAAAATTCCAAAAGTTATCACAGAAAAGTACAAGTTAATTTAAAACTGCTACTATAAAAGGAAAAAAATGATTTGATTTTGATTGAAAGATTTGGTATAAAACTATATCCAGAAAAAACTATAACGGTTCCTTGTTGACTACGAATTCTATAACCTATGTCAAATGAAGAAGAACGAAAAATATAACGTACCGTTTCCAGAAAAGATTATCTTAAAGCCAGCTTCCTAAATTCCTTCCATCGATCCCTTGAGCTAACTTTCCAAGTTATTTCTTTCGTATAAATCTAGTAAATCCCCCGAGGATTTGGTAATTCCGGTATATTTTTAAACCACTAGGTACAACGTGGTACAAAACGGTATCGCCTCATCCCATGAAAAAAACCCACTACAGGACAGGGAGCTTCCTCCATAATTCCAGCTTTAAATTTTGCGCGTCCATAACTTAGACGGTATTTTTATCTTAGTGGTACGGAACCCTCGGTGCGCGAGTCCATCGCGCACTTGGCCGGTGTTTTTTCATATTTCGATCTTTGTTTTCTTTTTTATTGTCAATGGGCTTACTCTTGACCTCGATCTAGTTCTGAGGACAGAGATGAGGTCGACGATGGAACGAGCTTGCCCAGAAGAAGCCTATTCACTCGCGACTTGAACACAAACGCGAGCAAGAAAATTTCATTCTTTAGCCGTGCGCATTATAAGAGATGTTTCAAAGCGCGAATGTGGGGAATATCAAGCAAGTATGGGTGATATCCTGCGGTGCGTCTGGACTCCCGATGGCAGAAAGGAGTTCTTCAAGAAAAGTTGTTTAGTATGATGTGAAGATTTACATTCATCTGAATTTATATGCCCTTTCTATAACACCTTATAGACTTTGATGGACAGTCGGAATGAAATTGAAATGGAGCTTACGAGCTTTCCAGCTTATAAGAAGGAACTTCCAATAAGGGATATTGTGACCGAGAAAGTTAAATATTGTTGGCTATTTCATGTAACACAGTAACTAGGCCGTAATCATAACAATACAGTTTAGAGTGATTTGAGGAAATTTTTATGATTGTTTTTTTAGTAAATTACTGTAAAATTTTACCAAATGTTTTTAATATCATCTTTGTGAAACGTAGCCCAATGATAATCCAGCTGAATGTGACATATAGCGTGAGTTTTTTGCTCCAGGTGATCCTACTCATGCAAACAAGCAACTTTACCGAAAAAAAACTTTCGCCTTCCTATACAAAATGAATATATTACGTGACCATTTATGGAGACGATAAACAAAATCCAGTAACTTTTTTTCCTTCGGGAAAGTTGGTGCCAGAAGCAAATTCGGAACAGTTTTTTTTTTCGAAAGTTGATCGACTTACTAAGAAATTGATAAATTTACGGTTTCCACACCTGAAAGGTTGCCTGGTAGAGATTGCTACCTTTGTACATTCTTTTGTTTTTATGTTTCTTGTTTTGTAAATTTCTGTCCTGTGGTGTGCAAAAAAGTATATTCGTATTTGTATTTACTTGTTATTTTCCGATGACATAATACATTCATAATATTTTAAGCAAGGCCTTAGTTGAACAAAAGTTACGCCTAACGTTAACAACACAGCTCACATAATTCTAAATTTAGGAGCAATTATGCTTTTCAGATATAAAATGGCTCCGCAGTAACAATTAGGGGCGTCTGGGCGTAAAACCGCCATAATGCTTTATTATGGTTGTAGCTCCTAAGATGTAATAAATACTCCCATTTTAGTCATTTACTATTATTTAATCTGTGTTTTAATTCATACTTCGGAAACTATCGGCATACCCAGAATACTATATATGGCCGATCGTTGAATTGGGCCGATCGAGATCTGCCTGGGCACATCACGATACGCCGGCATTTCTAGATTTGCCTATATAATACCCGCCATATCGTTCAAAGCATAACGTTTGACGATTTGCCCGGCCATGCTAGGGCAAATCGATTCTGTAGGGTGACCAAAGTACAAGCAAATAAAATGAAGTAATTAATAATTATTTTACTAGATAATGAAACCAAACCTAACTAACCTAACACACAGCTAACAGAGCGCAAACAGGGCCACAAGCGTCGAAAAACGGAACTACATTACGATGCGCCCAACCATATCTCGATGTGGCCAAGTGACTAGCAGGGCAAATCGACAAATAGGTTGCTCTCATCGATCTGCCCAATTTTATATTGGGCACATCATGAAATAATTGGCCAGATCACAAAATGTCGGCACATCGTGATGTGCCCAGGCAGATCTCGATCGGCCCAATTCAACGATTGGCTGCACGACATATACATCATAAAATCCCATTTAACGTCCACTACAGCACAGGGAGCTCCCTTCAGAATTCTAGCTTTTGCTGGAAAAATGTAGACGGGAAGTACCATAGTCACCTCTCTTGTTAGCGTTACGGCTGGCACCATGGGCCGCGGTTGTAGGTGACCGCAGTAAGTAAGATGTTAGGTACAAAGGAGGATGCTGCTGCCCATCCTCCAGTTTATAATCCTTAGTCGCCTCTTACGACACCCAAGGGTATGTAGGTATTATTCTTTGCCGGCACCACAAGCGACAGCACACTATACACACCGAGCGCGAAATTGAAATTGGAAGCGCGCGTAGGCACAGATTAAACCTGCATATTCAGTACAACGTTCCGTACAATGTTCCGTGTGGTGCCGGCAAAGAATAGTACCAACCCTTCCATACCCGTGGGTGTCGTAAGAGGCGACTAAGGGTTATAAACTGGAGGATTGGCAGCAGCATCCTCATTTGTATCTAACATCTTACTTACTGCGGTCACCTACAACCGCGGTCCATGGTGCCAGCCGTAACGCTAACAAGCGAGGTGACTATGGTACTTCCCCTCTACATTTTTCCAGCAAAAGCTAGAATTCTAGAGGGAGCTCCCTGTCCTGTAGTGGACGTTTAATGGGATGTTATGATGATTCAGTACAACTGACTCGCAGGAGCACCACGAGAATTTTGCGTGCAGATGCGCGCGGGGGTGCGGGGTGGATTGCAAGGCGGGCGGAGCGTGTTCTGTTCTGTATGATAGTATTGTTACTTAATTTTGTGCTGCCGGCATATTCCAGGCCTATTCTCTCCGAACCCCGACAGCAACCTAAGCAGAGGTCGATGCCCCGTGAGGCGCCCTAAGGCTTGTTGACTAACTATCTTTTTGTCTGAGTCGAGGCTTCCGCTCCCCAACCGGCCGATGTAGCGTAGACTCACTCTATTTGCATTGTATTCTGCATGACATTCAATAAGTATTCTGTAAAAAATCTACGTTGAATAAAATTATCTGAATTGTGAGAACCACTAAGGCTATCAACAGGAGTTCACTACAAAAACAAAAAAATACCTGGGTGACTGAGCTTAGATCTGTATAATTTCAACCAAAGCCCACTAAAAGATGGCACTGTAGGGTTTTTGAATCACGCAATTTTCAAGAAAACTTAGACAAAACAGAAAAAAGATTTATTCAGACATGAAACCTAATTAGAACGATTTTTCATCCCCACAATTTCAAATTTTGTGTCAAAATTTCATCGAAATCGTTACAGCCGTTTTTGAGAAACCGATTACAGCTATTGCTTGTTTAATAGTATAGGATTTAAAGTCAAGAGAGTTGTTATAAATCTTATCAGCGAAGAAAGGGTATCGTGTTCAATTTGGCTAAAAATTTTACAAGAAGTAGCAGAACGGTACTTCAATGTTAAAGCTCTTTTAAATCTATTGCTGGCACTTCCTTTGTAACTTGTGATTAGGTGGAATTAAATTTTATATCTTGTTGCACCGTAACCGGCCCAGTTAATGCATTGTCTACTGAGAATATCGAAAAATTCGTTTAAATCGGTCCAGTAATTTGTATGTTATGTAAAAGCCCAAACTCAACGCGAACATAATATCAATGGCACAGCTAATTCACAAAAAACAGGGTGTAAGGGACGATGTAAGGTACGGTAAACCGAAAAGTGAACGGGCGTGCTCAGTCAACGAAACTGAACAACTTTCCCAAATAAAATTTTTGGGATATGAAAAAAAAATTGACCTGTCCATACAAACTGTTCGATCAGAGTGAGCAAGTTGTATGGAGAGGTCAATTTTTTTTACATTTCCCAAAACTGTTTCTTTGTGAAAGTTATTCAGTTTCGTTGACTGAGTACGCCCTTTCAGTTTTCGGTACACCGTCCCTTACACCTTTTGTAATTTGATTTAATCTTTCTCGTAATCTGTGGATTGAATGTTATCTAACAAAGCTATAATAAATTTTAAAAAATGGTTTATTCCATATTAAAAAAACAAACAGTTTACAATTTTCAATCAAGTCCTGCCAAACTATAAAATAGTTTGTTGGCAGACAAGGCTCCCCTTATTTTAACTGCATGCTTAGATAAGCTAAAAAAAACTACAATTATAAGTAACTAAGTAATACAGACAGATTGAATGAATGAATGAATGAATTAATTCTTTATTGCACACATAAACATAAGAACACACAAAGAATAACACTTAAGGTTATAGTGGGCAAAGGCGGTCTTAAGTTTATCTTCTAACATTCGATACATTTATAACAGTTAGGAAAGTTGATATAAATCTAAAACAGATTTCTATAGCTGTTCAAATACCCAATCATTACACTTTAATATCATTTCGTTTTATTTCTGGCCTCTTGAAACTTATCTTGAGTTATGAAGCTTCCAAAAAACTTCTTAAACATTTCTACAAATCAAAACTTTACCACGCGAGCTAAGATATTGGAAGAGAAATATTCTTTCCAAATAGTTTATTAAACTTTTACGGAGTGGGAAAATTAAATTTCCACTTGGTCTAAGCCCAATCGACGGATTTTGCTAGTCATTCAATTCGGAATTTTAGGTATTTGACCCTCATTTACTTTTAGGCCGCAAAGTTTACTCACGGTAGACTTATCCAAGTCACGGTAAGAGGTGTTCAAGCCGCAGGAAATTAACGATATTATAAAAAAAATATGGTGTAAATTCATCAATCCAGCATAAATATATAAAACAACTTTCTAGGTGGTAGGGCTTTTGTGCAAAGTCCGTCTGGGGAAGTACCAACCGTTGCCTTTTTCTGCCGTAAAGCAGAAGTGTTTGCACTGCTGTGTTTCGGTTTGAAGGGTAAGGGAGCCAGTGAAATTACCGGCACATGAGACATACAATCTTAGCTCTCAGTGTGGGTAGCGCGCTTTGCTGTCTTATTAGTGTCAAATTATTTCACTAATTAGACAGTGAGTGCTATGGGCGGTGGTAACCCACCGGGTGGCCTACCTACTCGTTTGCCCATTTGTGAAATAAAATAAATGTAAATACTGGGGGGACCATTCACACAAAGAAAAAAAAACTGGTCAAGTGCCAGTCGGACTCGTGCACTGAGGGTTCCGTACGACTAAGGTAAAAATACAGTCTTAGTTATGGACGCGTAGTCAGTAGTCACGCAGACAAAAGTTATTAAAAACGTGCGAGTCCAACACTAATTTGTCCAGTTTTTATTCATTTATGTTATTCTCTATTAAATATACTAATTTTCACGCTTGTAATGTGTTTCCGTTTTTACGATAGAGCTAAAACAAAAATCAGTAAAAAAACACGTTTACCGTAGGTTCATCATCATCATCACAACATCCCATGAAACGTCCACTACAGGACAGGGAGCTCCCTCCAGAATTCTCGCTTTTGCTGGAAAAATGTGGAGGGGAAGTACCATAGTCACCTCGCTTGTTAGCGTTACGGATGGCACCATGGACCGCGGTTGTACGTGACCGCAGTAAGTAAGATGGTATGATACATAGGAGGATGCTGCTGCCCATCCTCCAGTTTATAACCTTTAGTCGCCTCTGACGACACCCACGGTACTATTCTTTGCCGGCACCACATGGGACCGTAGGTTAACCCACCTTTATTTATATGTTTTTTTTTTAGTTTGTTGTTATGGCGGCAACAGAAACACAATAATCTGTTAAAATTTCAACTGTCTACCTATTACAGTTAATGAGATACAACCCAAACTAAATTTCAACCCAAACTAAAACAAAAGTTTGAATGGAAGTCACTCTGCGTAAAAATCTGTGATTTCGTTAAATGCCCTGGGTTAGGTAGCTGGCTCTGTAGGAACGGAAAAGCTCTAGGTAGGGCAAGAATGAGTTTGCAAGATATTTCTACCCTAAACTTGTTTACTATTCGGGTCCTACAGAAAAAGTGAACATAATTTTAGCATGTTACTTAGACTAAGAAACTGAACAACTTTCCCAAAGGAACATAGGTCGAAATACGAAAAACCAAATTTAACTTATGGTTATTATACTATGGTTAGAAATGGGTTAGTTTTATTATTTGTCAGCATTTCACGGGTTAAATAAAGTACGAGTAACAGGTAATAATACTGCAACTTCGGCAAATTATACTCTTATAAATTTATTGATTCTTAGCGTAACGGCAGAGGCACGGGCGGTAGTAAAATTTCAATAGACTTAATGTAAATGCCGGCGTAAAATGCTTGGAGCCGTCAATTTGTACATTATGCGTGTTATAATGGACAAAATCGATCAGTAGGGCTGCCAGGTAGCGATGTAGTTTAGCTGAAGTCATGAGATTTAAACAATGATTATAATATTTGATTTTGATTTTTTGATTTTGTTGTGGTAATGCTTATTAGGGTTCCGTACCTCAAAAGAAAAAAACGGAACCCTTATAGGATCACTTTGTTGTCCGTCTGTCTGTCTGTCTGTCTGTCTGTCTGTCAAGACCCATTATCTCACGAACGGGTAAATGTATCAGGTTGAAACTAAGACCATATATTAGGATCCATGAACCACACAAGATGTGAAAATTTAAATTTTTTACAACGACACAATCAAAAGATATGGCATTTTATGTCCTCATCTCCATACATTTATTCAAAAATGAAAAACCTACAGGGTACTTCCCGTTGACCTAAAATTATGAAATTTGGCAAGAAGCTTGGTCTCACAGCACAAATAATGGGAAAAGTCTGAAATCATTAAATATTTTAACTTTTCTCCCAACTAATGGTAACCAACTGTGGTGAGCTCCCGTTTCAAGAACTTTCATATAAGAGAGGGGTCAAGTTGGATGGTCGCTGAGGCGATTTTTGTTTTAGTTCTATTTTAAAAACGGGAACACTTACAAACTTGAAAATTGGTATGTTTATAGAACATAAGCTATAAAATAACAACAAATAATAAAATTTGGTCAAGCGCGTGTCGGACTCAAAAAATCTAGCACATTAACTTACTGAAATTTCAACTAATACAATTATGTTTATGTGGTGGTACGGAACCCTCAGTGCGCGAGTCCGACTCGCACTTGGCCGGTTTTTTTTAAGGAACTCATTCTTGTAGGATTTGGTCTGTGTCGCAGATTTGAATAAAAGTAAATAATAGTAATAATAATTTTACCCTGGTATTTGGCTTTTTAGGGTTCCGTACCTCAAAAGAAAAAAACGGAACCCTTATAGGATCACTTTGTTGTCCGTCTGTCTGTCTGTCTGTCTGTCTGTCAAGACCCTTTATCTCACGAACGGGTAAGGGTATCAGGTTGAAATTAATACCATATATTAGGATCCATAAACCACACAAGATCTGAAAATTTCAATTTTTTACAACGACGCAATCAAAAGATATGGCATTTTATGTCCTCATCTCCATACATTTATTCAAAAATGCAAAACCTACAGGGTACTTCCCGTTGACCTAAAATTATGAAATTTGGCAAGAAGCTAGGTCTCACAGTACAAATAATGGGAAAAGTCTGAAATCATTAAATATCACAACTTTTCTCACAACTAATAATAACCAATTGTGGTGAGCTCCCGTTTCAAGAACATTCATATAAGAGAGGGGTCAAGTTGGATGGTCGCTGAGGCGATTTTTGTTTTAGTTCTATTTAAAAACGGGAACACTTACAAACTTGAAAATTGGTATGTTTATAGTGCGCTATAAAATAACAACAAATAATAAAATTTGGTCAAGCGCGTGTCGGACTAAAAAAATCTAGCACATTTACTTACTGAAATTTCAACTAATACAATTATGTTTATGTGGTGGTACGGAACCCTCAGTGCGCGAGTCCGACTCGCACTTGGCCGGTTTTTTTTTATCACACAGTGGTAATTGACTCCGCCAATTCATCAAATTTTGTCGTTGTTGTGGTGCCGGCTAAGTGAAATGCCACCCCATATTTTTTCCTGAGGCTGTCGTAAAAGGCGACTAAGAGATTACAAATAGGAGGATGGGCAGCAGTGTCCTTCTACGCATCGGACAACCAACGCGGTATTTCTACCCATGTTCCTTGGGAAAAGTTGTTCAGTTTCATGGGCAGAACCTCCTTAGATATCCGGGGTGATATAAAAATAACGCTGTATATTAAAATAACATAAAAAAAACCGGTGAAAATAACGCTGTATATTAAAATAACATAAAAAACCGGCCAATTGCGAGTCGGACTCGCGCACCGAGGGTTCCGTACCACCACATCATCATAATTGTATTAGTTGAAATTTCAGTAAGTTAATGTGCTACATTTTTGAGTCTGACTCGCGCTTGACCAAATTTTATTATTTGTTGTTATTTTATAGCTTATGAACTATAAACATACCAATTTTCAAATTTGTAAGTGTTCTCGTTTTTAAAATAGAACTAAAACAAAAATCGGCTCCGAGACCATCCAACTTGACCCCTCTCTTATATGAATGTTCTTGAAACGGGAGCTCACCACAATTGGTTACCATTAGTGGTGAGTAAAGTTGTAATATTTAATGATTTCAGACTTTTCCCTTTATTTGTACTGTGAGACCTAGCTTCTTGCCAAATTTCATAATTTTAGGTCAACGGTCAAAGGTAGGTTTTCCTTTTTTGCATAAATGTATGGAGATAAGGACATAAAAAGCCATATCTTTTGATTGCGTCGTTGTAAAAAATTTAATTTTTCAGATCTTGTGTGGTTCATAGACCTTAATATTTGTTATCAATTTTAACCTGATACCTCTTCTCGTTCGTGAGAAAAAGGGTCTTGACAGATAGACAGACAGAAAAACGGACAACAAAGTGATCCTATAAGGGTTCCGTTTTTTTTCTTTTGAGGTACGGGACCCTAAAAATGAAAGAAATTTTAGTTCCAAACAAACTAGTATGAGAAATAAAATGGCTGCCGAGTGGAGTGATTGAAATACCCCAATATGCATCCGTCCAAGCATCGACACTGATTAATATTGAATCCCGATTTTCTGCTCACAACTCCGAAGCAATATACCACTCGTGTTCTGCTCCTGACTGACGTTTTACGGATTAATTAGCTTTAAAATTGAGTTTCGGATTTATTTATCGGCCACATATGAAGTTCACGTGGTCTAGTGGCAATTACTTTCTATTATGGCAAAAGCAATTTTGTAGGTGGTAGGTTTTGTGCAAAGTCCGCCTGGGGAAGTACCACCCCCTTGTCTATTTCTACCGTAAAGCAGCAGTGTTTGCACTGCTGTGTTTCGGTTTGAAGCGTAAGGGATCCAGTGAAATTACTGGCACATGAGACATGACATCTTAGTTCTCAGGGTGGGCAACGAGCTATGCTGTCTTATTAGCGTCAAAGTATGTCACTAATAAGACAGTGGGTGATATGGGCGGTGAAGAGCACTTACCATCAGGTGGCCCAACCTGCTCGTTTGCTCACTTGTAACATAAAAATAAAGTTGAGTTAAATTGTACCCAGTCACATTGGGAGTGTTATAACATCAAGAGCGTTTTTGGCCCAACTCACAAATTCGATAGGACTCCCGCAAATTCCATTGGATATCACAACCTGTTAACATAATGACTTGACTATTTATCAAAGTGTGCGTGACGGACTCTAGCAATGCGTGTCAAGTGATCAAGTGGGTCAAAGGATAGGTGAGGTATCAAGTATGACAGTGGCGGTGAGTGTCCACAAACTCCCATTGTTGATCATCGCCATCTAGTAAAACTTTAAGAAATTTTTGGATAGCTCCCAATGCATTAAGATTTTAAGGCCTTTCCCCCAGTCAACTAGCGCCCCCTTCAGTTAAAAAAATATTACTCGCTAAATACAAAACTTATCGAAAATCTGTCTTACTAAATTGAACCCTAGTTTATTTAGAGCCTATCAATCCTGAAAAATATATTTCACTGTAGTTATAAATACAAAAGTGGCCATTTTTCGCACTTTTTGCATCTGTATCTGTATATCAGGACTGATAGGTTAAGACGACAAGGCCGCGATGGGTACGTTGCAATACTAAAAAAACCGGTCAAGTGCGAGTTGGACTCGCGCGCCGAGGGTTCCAATATACTTTTTGTATTTTTGGAAGCAATAAAGTCCATTTTTAGGACCGCAAAACTAAATTTGTTTGTAAATTTTATTTGCAGATTTCTAAAAAAACGTGCAACTTAGAAAGATTGTTTTATTTTTGCTGTAATGTTTACATAAACTTCTGTCAACTGTAATTAATTCAGATTTTTCCTTTTACAAACTTCGGAGATAAGGGGGGGGGAATGGTGTTTTTTTTTAACATTTTTCATCATAACTTAGAGACGTAAAAATATACAAAAATATATTTTAGAATGTACAAGTAAAGCCCTTTCATATTATATCCCAATCGACCTAGTAGCGACAATTTGAAATTTGGCCCCCCCTATTTCGGCCCCCTTTACATTAATAATCATATCTTTTTTTTCAAAATTCTTTCAGGTGCAATTAAATTGGACAACTATATTCTAAAACTATTCCAAATTTTAGGTCGATAGCATGAGTGGTTGCTGAGATATAGAGGTGTGACAGACAGACAGACAGAGAGAGCGGCACCATAAGGGTTCCTTTTTTTACCATTTTGGTACTGGAACCCTAAAAACAGTCAAGTTTGAGTTGGACTCGCACGCCGAGGGTTCCGATATACCTGTAGTATTTTTGGAAGCGATACATTCCATTTTTAGGACCGCTTAACTAAATTTGTTTGTATAGGTTTTTTGCAGTTTACTAAAAAACTGTGTAACTTAGAAAGATTTTTTCGTTTTATTATTTCAATAAACTTCTATTGATTGTAATTAATTCAGATTTTTCCTTTCACAAACTTCGGAGATAAGGAGGGGGAACGTATTTTTTTTAATACTTTTTATCATAACTTCAAAACTAAGAGTCGTGAAAAAATACAGAAATATATTTTAGAACGTTCAAGTAAAGCCCTTTCATAATGATAACCCACTCAAACTAGAAACCACAATTTGAAAATTTGCCCCCCCTATTCGGGCCCCCTTTACATTAATAATCCTAATTGATTTTTAAATCTTTCACATGCATTTAAGTTGGGCAACTATATTCTAATACTATTTCAAATTTCAAGTCGATAGCATGAGTGGTTGCTGAGATATACAGGTGTGACAGACAGACAAAGCGGCACCATAAGGGTTCCTTTTTGTTACCATTTTGGTATCGGAACCCTAAAAATCGCAGCGATATCACTATCTGCGAGCTGCGTTCTCACCTCGCCCAAAAATCTCTGAGAAAAATCGCTAGTATGCGCAGACCCTAAGCATAAACTAGGTTTACGTCGCACAAAACAACTTTGGCCATGTCATTGATGTGCAGAAGTCAAAAATGACTTATTTTCTTATGACTTAACTTCTGCGCATCAACTGACATGGCCAAAGTTATTTTGTGCGACGTCTAATGACTGGAGATCGTTTCAAATATTTTTGTAGGTAGATGCCTTTACAAAAGCCTTGTTATATTGTCTCACGTACGTTTAGCCCTTAACCGGTAAAGAAACAAGGCATTGAGTAATGTTCACGTCAACCCAAATCAAACGGGAAAAGCTTACACATAATATTACGTAACTATTATTTTCTATATCAACATTTACGACAAGGAAAATGGTCTTCGAAGAATTATTTTTACGTGCAACTAAAAGTTGTTATCAGCTATAATATGATCATACAGATGTTTTGTATTTTGAAGACCAACGAAATAAATATTCAAGACGAGGGGAATGCAGTTGTTGGAAGAGGCATTGATTATACACAGAGGGACTGAAATCTGACCTACGAAACCCAGAGGGTAAGCCAAACCTAATCCTTGATCAAATATAGCCAGGTTAGTGGCTAATCCGACTTTATAATCCATACATGGTTGATATTCCGCACATTCGCACAAAGCGCTTTACAACATCTTTTATAATCCGCACGGCTAAAGAGTGGAATGGTCTGTGTTCCCGAGTTCATATAAGAAGAATCTATTCAAGTCGCGAGTGAATAGGATTTTTCTGGGCAAGCTCGTTCCATCGTTGACCTCATCTCTGTCATCAAGACTAGATCGAGGTCAAGAGTAAGTCCACTGACAATAAAAAAAACCGGCCAAGTGCGAGTCGGACTCGCGCACTGAGAGTTCCGTACCACCACATAAATATAATTGTATTAGTTCAAATTTCAGTAAGTTAATGTGCTAGATTTTTTTAGTCCGACACGCGCTTGACCAAATTTTATTATTTGTTGTTATTTTATAGCTTATGCACTATAAACATACCAATTTTCAAGTTTGTAAGTGTTCCCGTTTTTAAATAGAACTAAAACAAATATCGCCTCAGCGACCATCCAACTTGACCCCTCTCTTATATGAATGTTCTTGAAACGGGAGCTCACCACAATTAGTTACTATTAGTTGTGAGAAAAGTTGTAATATTTAATGATTTCAGACTTTTCTCATTATTTGTACTGTGAGACCTAGCTTCTTGCCAAATTTCATAATTTTAGGTCAACAGGAAGTACCCTGTAGGTTTTGCATTTTTGAATAAATGTATGGAGATGAGGACATAAAATGCCATATCTTTTGATTGCGTCGTTGTAAAAAATTGAAATTTTCAGATCTTGTGTGGTTTATGGGTCCTAATATATGGTATTAATTTCAACCTGATACCTTTACCCGTTCGTGAGATAAAGGGTCTTGACAGACAGACAGACCGACAGACTGACAACGAAGTGATCCTATAAGAGTTCCGTTTTTTTCTTTTGAGGTACGGAACCCTAAATCAAATCAAATATCTTTATTTGCGTGAAACATGGTAAGAGGGTCTTATTACATAGTTTCCAGCATGCTCTACCTATAGACTAAGGCGTGCAGATATGGTACATTTAGGACTAAATTACAAGATTAAGATACTAATATAAAAACAAGACTAGATTAGGACAAAAAAAAACCGGCCAAGTGCGAGTCGGAATCGCGCACTGAGGGTTCCGTACCACCACATAAACATAATTGTATTCGTTGAAATTTCAGTAAGTTAGATTTTTTGAGTCCGACACGCGCTTGGCCAAATTTTATTGTTGTTATTTTATAGCTTATGCACTTTAAACATACCAATTTTCAAGTTTGTAAGTGTTCCCGTTTTTAAATAGAACTAAAACAAAAATCGCCTCAGCGACCATCCAACTTGACCCCTCTCTTATATGAATGTTCTTGAAACGGGAGCTCACCACAATTGGTTACCATTAGTTGTGAGAAAAGTTGTAATATTAAATGATTTCAGACTTTTCCCATTATTTGTACTATAAGACCTAGCTTCTTGCCAAATTTCATAATTTTAGGTCAACGGGAAGTACCCTGTAGGTTTTGCATTTTTGAATAAATGTATGGAGATGAGGACATAAAATGCCATATCTTTTGATTGCGTCGTTGTAAAAAATTGAAATTTTCAGATCTTGTGTGGTTCATGGTTCCTAATATGTGGTATTAATTTCAACCTGATACCATTACCCGTTCGTGAGATAAAGGGTCTTGACAGACAGACAGACGGACAACAAAGTGATCCTATAAGGGTTCCGTTTTTTTCTTTTGAGGTACGGAACCCTAAAAAACAGTGATTTCAAGCCGCCGCATCGCCTTTCAAAATTTAACAGTTTTTTTACCCAGAAACATGCTCACATTTTCATATAGAAAGAGGAATGTTACGACGCTTAAGTAATTATGAGTGATGTTATCACAAGCCATGTCAGACTCAAAATCCAGTTATTAATTCCAGAAACAGATTTTAAAATAAACAAACATAAAATATGGAATGAATTCGACGTCAACCCAAATCATGTTTGGGATCCGCTCGTCATACAGTTTTATATCAATACTAAGAAAATAATACAAAATGGCGGTGTTGATAAATTATTCAACGAAGGACAAACACCTTCTCTTAGAAATAATATACAAATCTGGATAAATGTGGAGATTTCCACTATCACAGTACGGGACGGAATATTGGGAAAATCCAAACGCGAATAACCTTAAAGGTACTTAAACAAGACTTCAAAATGATACACTCAATGGCATTCATCAATAAAAATATGCTTTTTAGGGTTCCGATACCAAAATGGTAAAAAAAAGGAACCCTTATGGTGCCGCTCTGTCTGTCTGTCTGTCCGTATGTCTGTTACACCTCTATATCTCAGCAACCACTTATGCTATCGACCTGAAATTTGGAATAGTTTTATAATATAGTTGCCCAACTTAATTGCACATGAAATTTTTTTTAAAAATGTATGATTTTTAATGTAAAGGAGGCCAAAATAGGGGGGGCCAAATTTCAAATTGTCGCTACTAGGTCGAGTGGGGTATCATATGAAAGGGCTGTACTTGTACATTTTAAAATATATTTTCGTATTTTTTTAAGTTTCTTAGTTTTCAAGTTATGATGAAAAATGTAAAAAAAAAATACCATTCCCTCCCACCTTATCTCCGAAGTTTGAGTAAGGAAAAATCTGAATTAATTACAGTTGACAGAGGTTTATGTAAATTTTACAGAAAAAATAAAATGATCTTTCTAAGATGCACAGTTTTTCAGAAATCTGCAAAAAACCTTTACAAACAAATTTAGTTTTGCGGTCCTGACAATGGACTTTATTGCGTCCAAAAATACCATAGGTATATCGGAACCCTCGGCGCGCGAGTCCGACTCGCACTTCACCGGTTTTTTTTTAAATATTTAGCTACGGTTTAACAACTACGAGCACTAGTAGCCACTCGACTATTGGAGGCACATGAGAAGTTATAATATTTTTAAGTTTGTTTGTATCATATTTAATTGAATGTAGACAAAAGTAGTATTACAGCGTGTAACGGAAGTGTGCGATAATACTAAAGGGTGTGAATCTGACCAAAATACTGAACAACTTTTCCCAATGAACATAGGTCATAGAACAAAAACAATTTTTGAGCTCCCTTACAAACTGCAACATCTGATAGCGCATTTTATATGGGAGGTCAAATTTGGTTTTTCGTATTTCGACCTACATTCCTTTGGAAAACTTGTTCAGCTTCATGGGCAGATTCACCTTCAGTATTATCATATCCTTTCTGTTACACGTTGCACAAGAGCGCTGTCTTTTCAGGTCTGTTCCAACTGTTCCGAGCTAAATGTGAACAAATTTGAAATTCAAACTGCCAAATTATCGGTTTAATCTCGGACTCGGACAGTGGAAAAGGGTTAAAGATATTGTTTTTCGCAAACACGGGATTGCGTATTTTGGGTCGAGTTGGGTGTTTTTGTTCGTAAGGGATGGTGAATAAATCTCTGCGTTGGAAATGGAGACGTATAATCCTGCGATATTGCAGGTTTATACATTTTACGTTTAAGCTACTATAGGGTTATTGTTATCTCATCTTATTTTAAATAGCCCCTAACAAAAAATATTATGTTGCTCAGATCATACAACAACACAACTTTCTTTATAAAATATGTGTCGACAAACGAGAAAATATTTGGTTGTCTCATACAAAGCACTCATTTTCGACTTTTTTTTAGGGTTACGAACCAAAATGGTAAAAACGGAACCCTTATGGTGCAATTTCGTCTGTCTGTCTGCCATATCCATTTATCACAGCATTTACAGTCAGGAATCGTTTATTATAAGTATGTTATAATTATAACTTCTAAAAATACTATAGATATATCGGAACCCTCTACGCGCGAGTCCGACTCGCACTTGACCGGTTCTTTTATGGTTGACAGACATACTCTTGACCTCGATCTAGCCTAGAGGGCAGAGATGAAGTCCACGATGGAACGATCGTGCTCAGAAGAAGGCTATACAAATATCTGTACTGACAATAAAAAACCCTTACTCGTACTTTAAACTTGTCCATTCTTTACTCATTTCCTTAAATTTCAAGCGTGACTAGATGGGACTGTGACTATTTGGAACTAACCCAACTTTGCGTCATCCCTTGGATATTTTATCAGCTGATTTCTGATACGAGCAAAAGATAAGCATTATAAAATACTATCCTTCTTATCACAAGCTTGATATAAGGATTTATTTAGTAAAAATAAGCCTTGTGAGTTGACAAGTTGCGGCAAAGGAAATTAATTTTAGATTAGTTTGAAAAGTGAAACCTTTGATATTCCAGTGGAGAACTTGCTTTGACGAATTGTTTTCCTCGTGGTAATAAAGCTATATACAATAATAATTTTAGCCTACGACATTTCTCTAAATACATATTTCCTGCAAAGAAAAGTATCCTAAGTTACACTAAGACGGCGTATCTTGTATAGTATTAGAATAAGGAATATAATATGATATGATATGATATGATATGATATGATATGATATGATATGATATGATATGATATGATATGATATGATATGATATGATATGATATGATATGATATGATATGATATGATATGATATGATATGATATGATATGATATGATATGATATGATACGATACGATACGATACGATACGATACGATACGATACGATACGATACGATACGATACGATACGATACGATACGATACGATACGATACGATACGATACGATACGATACGATACGATACGATACGATACGATACGATACGATACGATACGATACGATACGATACGATACGATACGATACGATACGATACGATACGATACGATACGATACGATACGATACGATACGATACGATACGATACGATACGATACGATACGATACGATACGATACGATACGATACGATACGATACGATACGATACGATACGATACGATACGATACGATACGATACGATACGATACGATACGATACGATACGATACGATACGATACGATACGATACGATACGATACGATACGATACGATACGATACGATACGATACGATACGATACGATACGATACGATACGATACGATACGATACGATACGATACGATACGATACGATACGATACGATACGATACGATACGATACGATACGATACGATACGATACGATACGATACGATACGATACGATACGATACGATACGATACGATACGATACGATACGATACGATACGATACGATACGATACGATACGATACGATACGATACGATACGATACGATACGATACGATACGATACGATACGATACGATACGATACGATACGATACGATACGATACGATACGATACGATACGATACGATACGATACGATACGATACGATACGATACGATACGATACGATACGATACGATACGATACGATACGATACGATACGATACGATACGATACGATACGATACGATACGATACGATACGATACGATACGATACGATACGATACGATACGATACGATACGATACGATACGATACGATACGATACGATACGATACGATACGATACGATACGATACGATACGATACGATACGATACGATACGATACGATACGATACGATACGATACGATACGATACGATACGATACGATACGATACGATACGATACGATACGATACGATACGATACGATACGATACGATACGATACGATACGATACGATACGATACGATACGATACGATACGATACGATACGATACGATACGATACGATACGATACGATACGATACGATACGATACGATACGATACGATACGATACGATACGATACGATACGATACGATACGATACGATACGATACGATACGATACGATACGATACAATACAATACAATACAATATAATATAATATGTTTTAATGTTCTTTAAACATCAACAGATTCAAATGCTAAATTAATTAAAATTATGTGCTTCCTCTCTCTATCATAACCTTTGCGGTGCCCCGACGGGGTGTCATGTGTATAGCTCTAAGTCAGTATTATTATAACACCTTAATTGTACCATATGACTGACAAATAAATGAATTGAATTGAATCTTTTTAAGGGTTCCCATACCCAAAGGGTGAAAAACAGAGAAATTGATATGCCTCCGATGTCTGTCTGTCTGCAAGTGTCATGGCTGCAAAATGTGCTGGTAAGGGTTAGAATAAACGAAAAAAACCGGCCAAGTGCGAGTCGGACTCGCGCACTGAGGGTTCCGTACCACCACATAAACATAATTGTATTAGTTGAAATTTCAGTAAGTTAATGTGCTAGCTTTTTTGAGTCCGACACGCGCTTGACCAAATTTTATTATTTGTTGTTATTTTACAGCTTATGCACTATAAACATACCAATTTTCAAGTTTGTAAGTGTTCCCGTTTTTAAATAGAACTAAAACAAAAATCGCCTCACAACCATCCAACTTGACCCCTCTCTTATATGAATGTTCTTGAAACGGGAGCTCACCACAATTGGTTAACATTATAGTTGTGAGAAAAGTTGTAATATTTAATGATTTCAGACTTTTCCCATTATTTGTACTGTGAGACCTAGCTTCTTGCCAAATTTTATAATTTTAGGTCAACGGGAAGTACCCTGTAGGTTTTGCATTTTTGAATAAATGTGTGGAGATGAGGACATAAAATATCATATCTTTTGATTGCGTCGTTGTAAAAAATTCAAATTTTCAGATCTTGTGTGGTTCATGGATCCTAATATATGGTATTAATTTCAACCTGATACCTTTACCCGTTCGTGAGATAAATGGTCTTGACAGACAGACAGACAGACGGACAACAAAGTGATCCTATAAGGGTTCCGTTTTTTTCTTTTGAGGTACGGAACCCTAAAAATGATTCATACTGAGTTTTATCCTATCAGCATCTGGCTAGGTTCAAACCCCAGCTCTCCTCCTAACTGTGGCTATAAATTAAGCAGACGGCGCTATTGCCTCGGCCGTGACATTTTTATAGTTCATAATAGCTGAATACTGCACAAAAGCCGTTTTAAAGCGCACAATCATGGGTAAAACTTGGAAATTAAGGAGCTATTGGCGCTATAGAAGCATTATAAATATGTGTAAACAGCGGAATAGAATTTGTCTTTATTTCCAAAGCTCTAGATAATTTATAATCTTGAAATTGAAAGAGAAAAATTATGATTACCTCCTGGCTACCCATTTACTCCCTTTATGGCCTTCTTTTTTAAGTTCGCCTGTAACGACTAACAATGAAAATTCCGCACTACCCACCAGTTGACTAAAATCAAAAGATAATTAAATTTGTAGTAAGATAGCATTCAACTTGTATAAGTACAAATGCATGTTTTACGTAGGGATTAAGAAGGAAAAGCGTTCCGCAAAATATGTTTCAGTTAAGTTCGAGTTCTGTTTTTTTATAAAAATCTACACAGATGAAGTCGCGGGTAACAGCTAGTAATTTATAATTGAAATTGAAAGAGAAAAATTACACATACTTTTTTATGTTATAAACCCGAAATTGATTAAGAGAATTAATTAATAAATAATTAAACAGAGTGTGATGAAATTTAGGGCTTATCAATTTGTTTGTTTTAATAGTAGATTAGTAGCCAAGGGCTGTAAGGCATCAATTGCAGCCCGAGATATTTAGGCGCACGAGCGCAGCGAGGGCGCCTAGATATAGTTCGAGTGTGCAATTGATGCTTACACCCGAGCTAACTACTCTGCTTTACATCTCGATTGTGAGGTAAGTAGGTCCTTATTACCACCAAATTGTAGGTGACCAATTAGCGCTATAGGGTAATAATGTAGCTAGAAAAGCCCTAGGGCGGTAAGTAATTAAAACGCCCGCCGCCCCGCTGCTGGAGGCGGCCATCAAGGCGGACTTTACAATCACTTACCACCCTAGGGCTTTTCTAGCTACATTATTACCCTAGAGCGCTAATTGGTCACCTACAAGCCCCATTTGGGGGTAATAAGGACCTACTTACCGAATATGAGAGATGTAAAATATTTGTATTCTATTTCATTAGCGTTAACGATAAAAGAAAGCCACTGGTCTCGGGGCCCGGCAAGAGATAATGCTTTTACATATTAGGCGAACAGATATCAATTTCTCCCCTGTGTCAAGTAATGTAAAGTATGCGATACTCAGTAGTGCGGGCGAAATGTACCGCGTACTAATAGTTAAGCCTACTTGCCTCTGCTTTCCTACAAACAATTTTAGAAGTAGCTTTAACTAGGCTTAACATCTCTGGTAGACAATCATAAATATTGTTTTTTTACCAAATTCAAATAAAAAAAAATTAAGTGTAGGACGAATCACGGACGAATAGTGTTCGTTTATTATGGAGACGCGAAGACGGAAAAGTTGGAGAATACGGAAATCATTTTATTTGGTTTTACTGAATCGCTGCGTTACGCAGTTGGCCACCATGCCTGTCGCACTGCAGGGGTTAAACTTTTTCAGAAGTGGTATTGCTCTCAAATATACAGGGTGTAAAAAAAGTACGATCATCCTTCTAAGGGTGATTCTACATCACATTGTAAAAAAATATATAAAAAATCATCCTCTTTTGAATTTTGGGTGATCATGAAATTAGATTTTCCTTCGAATTACATAACAGTAATTTATTGAAATGGATGGATACTTGATAGTGAATGGATATTACAACAAAAAATTTTTTGTCTGGATCACCAGCTGAACATAGAGGTTATTTAACCCTCCAGGAGCTGCACTTCATTTGAGCTTGAACTAATTTTTTTATGAAAAAGTATTTCTTTTTGTATTCAATTTTATTATTGATATAGAATTACCCGTAAGAAGGATCTTCGTACTTTTTTTACACTATTTATGGGTATTATTTTCATATTTTACTGTTTTGAAAACGGTTGGCATAGCATCGTAAAGTTGACTGCGATTTACAGTTGAATTAAGGACATTATTTTTGATAACACAACATTGAATTATATTTCAAGCCTATCAATTAAAATAATAAACACAATTAAAAAACAAATAAAAATGTAGGACATAATAGAATTATACGCGTCTCAAGGACGTGTTTTTTCGGTTATGGTTAAATTTGATGGTGCAATCTATCCTAAGTTTCATGAATTTGAAAAATAAAACAGCAGGTTTAGTTGTTTAAATAACAGCCTACACAAAAGGATTTATCTTTTATCTAGATTATATCGTAATGTATCATTTGCAAGTTACTTACCTACCCTAAAATAACTGCCCATTTTTTTAAAGATATCTCCATAAATGTAAAGAGAAAGGCAACGAAGAAATAAGAAGAGGCAAGCGCCCGAAATACAAATAAAAAGAAACATAAAATTTAATTTAGATTCGCATCTTCAGCCCTTGGAAGTTTTATTTCGCTGCAAAAGTAAACATGGGGATTAGGATATCAATTACAATTTTTAATTTTCTCGAACAGGCCGGACTGGGTATGGGTTTTCGTTATTTGGCAGGATTATTTCCATTTTATCGACTGATGAGAGCAAACGCACGCAGCTACACGCAGCCGCCATTTTTAGGGTTTCGTACCTCAATATAAAAAAACGGAACCCTTATAGGATCACTTTGTTGTCTGTCTGTCTGTCAAGACCCTTTTTCTCACGACCGGGCAAAGGTTCAAATTCAGGTTGAAATTGATGGCTTTATATTATGTCCTCATCTCCATACATTTATGTCTCACAGTACAAATAAAGGGAAAAGTCTAAAATCATTAAATATTACAATTTTTCTGAACTTTTCTATAAAAGAGGGGTCAAGTTGGATGGTCGCGGACTTTTTAAAGTCAAAGAGCAAAAGCTTTTAGTATATCATTATGGTAGATAGGTACGGAACCCTTAGGGCGCGAGTCCGACTCGCACTAGGCCGGTTTTTATTATATTTTAGGCACTCTTCGTGGAAGGTCTCATTATCATTTTGCCGTTTATTTTGAGAGGTTTTCAGATAGTCGGATTTATTGAATTAGGAAAATAAACAGCTAAAAACTGATTCACGGAAACTTGTACCTAAACGTTCAGAAATACATAGAAATGTACAATCTGAGACTTTTCCAGTTTTGATCATGGTGTGATGATTGATGGATAGATTATTAAGTCTGTTTTTATAATTTAGTGAACTGATCTTTAGCAGAAACGGCTGCTGCATGCAAAGCAGATACCCACTTTCTGGCCGCTGGCACTTAATTAAAGATATATTAAATCATGTTAGAAACTTAAGCAAGATTTAGGTAACAAAAACAACTTTTCAGTCGCAAATCCAATTGGCTATAGAAACGATGAGTTTCTAAAATGAGTAACAAATGGACGTGAATATTTAATAGAAGAAATAAATTTCTACTCCCCTTTTATGCGATAGGAGGTTATAAATGGAAGTACAGTGGATAATCATTGTTCATTTAATTAACAGGATTCTGCAAAGTAGGTTTTGCAAACGTTTTTCAAACAAAGAAATTAAGTACAAGTTTGACTAATCGTTTGTTGACAGAACCATGAAAGTTGGACCTCTCAACATAATCGGATCTTTAATAAATTATTAGCCAAAAAATATAATGGAGATCGTGCAAGGAATTTAATAAAATTGTATATATTATTTCCAAAGAACTGATACACATTTTTAGTCCCTTCTTTTGTCAATATTAAACTTAACACAACAAAATATTTAGCATTTTAAAAAAATATCTAGCGTGTGTCTTCAGAGAAAATTAATTTTTAGGGTTCCGTACCTCAACAGAAAAAAACGGAACCCTTATAGGATCACTTTGTTGTCCGTCTGTCTGCTTGTCTGTCTGTCTGTCTGTCTGTCTGTCTGTCTGTCTGTCTGTCAAGACCCTTTATCTCACGAACGGGTAAAGGTATCAGGTTGAAATTAATACCATATATTAAGATCCATGAACCACACAAGATCTAAAAATTTAATTTTTTTACAAAGACGCAATCAAAGGATATGGCATTTTATGTAATCATCTCTATCCTCATCTCTAAACCGACGAGCATGTATGAAAGGATTGATGAAAGTACAGGAAGCAAGGGAAGTATGTCAAGATCGTAGCAGGTGGAGGACTGTGGTCTCTGCCTACCCCAACGGGAAAGAGGCGTGATGTTATGTATGTATGTATGTATCTCTATACATTTATGCAAAAAAGCAAAACCTACAGGGTACTTCCCGTTGACCCTAAAATTATGAAATTTGGCATGAAGCTAGGTCTCTCAATACAAATAATGGGAAAAGTCTGAAATCATTAAATATTACAACTTTTCTCACAACTAATGATAACCAATTGTGGTGAGCTCCCGTTTCAAGAACATTTATATAAGAGAGGGGTCAAGTTGGATGGTCGCTGCGGCGATTTTTGTTTTAGTTCTATTTTAAAAACGGGAACACTTACAAACTTGAAAATTAGTATGTTTATAGTGCATAAGCTAATAATAATAAAATTTGTTCAAGCGCGTGTCGGACTCAAAAAATCTAGCACATTAACTTACTGAAATTTCAACTAATAAAATTATGATTATGTGGTGGTACGGAACCCTAGGTGCGCGAGTCCGACTCGCACTTGGCCGGTTTTTTATTATGAAATGCGATAAAAAATATCGTCGAAAACAAATTATAATTAATATTGGGGACATTGGGGACATTTCACACAAGATCATCTGATCCCAAACTAGGCAAAGCCTGTACTATGGGTACCAGAGACTGATATACATACATAAATAGATAAATAACAACCAGACACAGAACAAACACTTGTGTTCATCACACAAATGTTTGCCCTGGGCGGGGATCGAACCCGCGGCCCACGGCGTGTGAGGCAGGCTCACTACCAACCACACCAACGGGCTTGTCCGAATTGATTTATAATATTCTTATGTTGACTAAGGCTACTTTATTACCCGGAAAATAAAGAATGAAAATAGTAAAACGGACCTATTTTTTATAAATATAGGCTTTTAGAATCGGCCTCATACCATCTGGAGTGATCCAAGGGTCCCACCTGGGGCCGTTATTTCTCAACATTTACGTCTCTGATATAACTACCTACTTTCATTATGCACAATTTTCAATGTATGCAGATGACAAAAAATATACATGCCCATACTGTCTGTCGAAGATTGTATAAAACTCCAGGAGGATTTAACCAGATTAGAACACTACTGTAATGAAAATATGCTGGATCTTAATGTGGGTAAATGTCAAGTAATCACATTCACAAGAAAGGTTAAAAAGATCAACTACAGGTACCAATTACATAATTCAGATATCACTCATTAGCACTCATTTAGGCGGTTTATCTATAGTAGCATAGAAAAAAAATACATAGGATTGACTTTAGCTAATGAAATGTTGCGTGACAGCTAATGTCAATGCCATACATTTTTATTCAATTCTATAGCGTTGGCAATTAAAAAATAGCCAAGTTACTGACGCTATTCGTTAGTTTCCTCGTTGTACTGAGGTGAAAAATTGTGTGTTTCACTCGGCAGCAAAGTCATTTCGCGTCTCGTGCCTAGAAACTCTTGTTACGCTCAGGAATTCATTTTACCACTCACTCTTGACTTATAACAATTTTGCTGCCTGCGTAACAAATAACTGTTATATAGTTTTGGAAAAATATTGACTTTGCTAACTACTTTGACTTAGTGAATTGTATGAAAATGTATGGGGAAAACTGAGTGCTTAAACTTTTTTCTGGCTAAAAGTGTAGTTTTAAGCAGGTAAAGTAGGTACTCAATACATAGGTAAAAGGTATTCAGGTCGACCGCTCAAAAGGAAATTGAATTATTTAGGTAGGTAAGTATCTTTGTGGCTGGAAACAAACCGTTTGGGAGACAAAAGAGACCTGAATACTCATTTGTAACCGCAACGTATCTAAATCCGCACAAACCACTGCGCCACCAAGAGGTCACCATTCTACTAGTTCGGTATCGTGTAGTTTTAACCTGACAAATGGCGATCATTACCTAAGACACGAGACAGATGGTTTAACGTGCCTTCCGTAGCACGGAATCATGTAACTTTTCAGGGGCCGTAGAAAAGTGGCTTGTATAATCGCAAACGCCAATAGAATAGAATAAAAATGTATGAGATTGACATAAGCTAACGAAATGTTGCGTGACAACTAACGTCAACCCCATACATTTTCATATTCTATTCTACTAGCGTTAACAATTGTATAAAGCCACTTGTTTAGGTACTCAGATAATCAGATGATTCATGCTGCCATGTCCTAACCTAACCTAACCTAACCAAACCAAATTGGGAAGTCACACAAAGTGACATTTCTTTGACAGTGTCCCCATTGGGAATGGAACCCAGAACCTCCGGATCCAGAGCTAAACGCTCTAAACACTAGATTGCGGAGGCTGCCGATAGTAAGGAGAGCAAATAAGCACCAACTGAAAACTTAAGTTTGTAATTCCATACAAATAATATGTTAATTACTAAAACTGATTCTTTGTAAAAAATATTCAAATGACATGTCAACGTACATGTATTGTAAATCTAATTCAAACTCCAGAACTGTCTATCGTAAAAACTGGTATATTTGTAGGGCATAAGGTACAGAATAACAAAAAAAATATATAAAAACTGACACGCGCGCATTTAATAAAATTCTGCGTGACTGCTCGTCCATAACTAAGTCGGTATTTTTAGCTTAGTGGAACGGAACCCTCAGTGCGCGAGTCCATCTCGCACTTTGCAGGTTTTTTTTATAGAAGTCCTCTTGATTCAGATTTAATTTTAAGATTTTTTAAATACTACCTGTTGCAAGGGGTACTTAGCAAACTCTTTTTTCGGAAAAAAGCAGGTCGAAATACGAAAAAACAAATTTGTTCTCCCATACAAAATGTGCTATCACATAATGCAGTTTCTACGGGAGGTCAAAAATTTATTTTGTTCGATGACCTATGTTCCTTGGGAAAAGTTGTTCAGTTTCATGGGCAGATTCACACCGTTCAGTATTATTAAACCTTTCCGTTATACGCTAAAACTTCTGAAACTTCTTTTTTGCTGCGGGAAATTATTAAACTGCTAAAACACAGACAGTTAATTAGCAAGATAGCATCCCTGAAGGTATTTTAATAAAGGGCGAGCCGTGCCGTAAATTTGATAAAGTCCGCTCCGCTACCCTGCCTGCTTTTGATGTCCTGATTGGGAATTAATCTATTACGCCTTTCTGCTACCTCAGAGAACACGAAGGAGTTTGAACCTTATGTACATTCAATAGAGGCGTCAATAAGTTCAAGACTTGGGCGTGTAACTTTGTACTTTAGTAGGCAAACAATTTCGGAAAAATTTGGTTGATTAGGTGAGAATAAAGGTCAGAGAAGATGGAAAGGATTAGTTTCGGCGTCATCATCATTATCTTGTAAGTTTTGATAGATACGTCTATTTTTTTTTCTTTCGTAGATATTGTCTTTTCGTGCAAATTGGATACAGATATAGGCCTTCTGGTGGCAGTAATTGTTACTACATCGAGCTTTAGATGAGTCAGGGAGTGAGGGTAAGGGGAGGGGTATAAGGGGGGGGGGGGGGTGTTCAGCTTGACGTGCTACCTACTTAATCGTATCCACGTAAAGCTTACAGCCGTATCAGGATACAGCCAAGGAAGGGCTTTTTTTGACAATTATTAATTTCCTTCACAATTTTGTTAGCTTTATGGAATAATAGTAGATTAGTAGCCAAGGGCTGTAAGGCATCACTTGCAGCCCGAGATATTTAAGCGCACGAGCGCAGCGAGGGCGCCTATAGTTCGAGGGTGCAATTGATGCTTACACCCGAGCTAACTACATCTCGATTGTGAGGTAACTAGGTCCTTATTACCACCATATTGTAGGTGACCAATTAGCGCTATAGGGTAATAATGTAGCTAGAAAAGCCCTAGGGCGGTAAGTAATTAAAACGCCCGCCGCCCCGCTGCTGGAGGCGGCCATCAAGGCGGAGCCGCGCGTGGAGGTGGAGGTGCTGCCCAATTCTTCCCGCCCTAGGGCTTTTCTAGCTTCATTATTACCCTAAAGCGCTGATTGGTCACCTACAAGCCCCATTTGGGGGTAATTAGGACCTCCTTACCCAATATGAGAGATGTAAAAAATTAAAAAGATCGGTGAGCAGAGTTAATGAGCCGTCAAAGTTTTTTCTTTTTTTCCCCACCATGGCGCCGATTTTTTTGATAAGCGACTTTTTTAGTGATTATTGTTTATGTCGTTTAGCTGATGTCATTAAAGCCCGAGTCACACTGAGGCGGTAGCGGAAGCGTTCCGGGGGTATTATAAAGTATGAGTTCTTAAGCACCCTGTCACATTGATAACCGGTCGCTGCGCGGTGTTTTCTTCCCGCAGATCCACCCCCCGAACCGCTTTCGCAATCATACTGCCTCTGTGTCTATAGCTCATTCAACCATTTAACGACTATTTGCTTAGGAGCCGCGACTAAAGGCTTAACTAACCTTGCGAAGCACGAAATGATTTTAGCACCTTTTGGTCAATCAACACAGAATATGATTTTTATATGACGGTGTTCCCAGTAGAATTTGAACCCAGAACCTACGGATTGGGTGTTAGCGCATGTAATATCCAAATTATGTACATACTTTAAACATAGTCATGGCAATAAATTTTCAATGAAAAATTTGCAATTTTCATTTCATTTATTCCAAAAACAAAATAAATTGTGTAGGAAATCTTACACCTAATACAACATTACATTTATATACTCGTACCTCTAAGCATGCATAAACTCGTCATAAAGCTAAAAATTTAACTAATTTGTTAATAAATTCCTCTGTACTATAATAACATTCTTTCACCAAGAAGCGTGCTAATTGACTTTTGAATTTTACAGGACATAGAATGGACTTAAACTCTTCAGGTAGACAGTTAAACAGCTTAATGGCCTGAAAACAAGCACAATGACTCACGACGTTCAATTTAGGAGCAATAGTGTTAGTTAAATCTTTCCTTCGACTACTTAATCTAATCTCACGCTCCTCTTGTGTTTCATACCTGTCTAAGTTACCTGTTAGAGTTAATAATATGCAGAGATATATTCAGGTTTTAAAAATATTCTTTACAAGACTCCCGTTGGGGTATTCGAACAATGGTCCTTATAGCTCTCTTCTGAATGACGAGGCTTTAGTTAAATTGTATTGATAGCTGTTGCCCCAAAATCTTGCACTATACCTTAACCGTGATTCTATCAGTGCATAATATACTTGCAACAATTGCTTAGTATTTATCTTATCTCTCAAACTCCTTAGGGCATAGCATGCTGAACTAATCCTGTTTTTAACTAAATTTACTTCTTCCTTAAAATTTAGGAATGTGGCACCAAGGAAATTTTGTGTGTCCACTTGCTTAATACGTTCAGTGCCGAGTTTAATATCAAGCATATTCTTTGATTTAGACGTAGTCTGAAACACCATAAAACTAGTTTTATTAATATTTAATTTTAGTTGATTCATGTTAAACCAGTAAGAAAAAGCTAAGAACACTGTTAATTTTATCATTTAGTTCAGATTACAAAAGTAGTATAACTTAAGCTTGTAAGCGTCGCGGCTGGCGACCGCTGTTGTTGGTGACCGCAATACGTAAGATGGTACGATACACAGAAAGATGCTGCTGCCCATCTTACGATTTATAAGCCCATAGTTGCCTCTAACGACACCCACGGGTAGAGATAGGTTGGTACCATTCTTTGCCGGCACCACACGGACCAATACTTAAATTCAATTCGAATGAGCTATTTCTAGTTTATTATCATTCCCAAAAGCAAGATGAGTGCTTTCAAGCTGCGGCTTAAGCCAGAAGCCGTAAGTTACCGAGATAAGCCACCGACGAGCTGCGGGCGGAATCGAACCCGGCACTCAACGATCAAGAGGGCTCTAGACACTCCAATCGTCTTAAGAGCGTAGAATAGCGAATACAGTTTTAAATCCGTTGATTTAAAAAAAGTTGATAGACAAATGAGTTCTACTAATGAAACACTAAGTTATTTCTGCACCTTCGAAACGATCGCTTAATTTTCATTGTGTTGGTCCCCAAACCCAATGGTAAAACGCCTTTTTCACCGTAACCATGTTATTCAAATTAGCCAGCAATACCTACGAGTAACACAAGACGTATAAGGTATTAAATGTAGTAATTCAAAATTTATTCATATAATGAGGTACATATAAAATAGTCTCACTGATAACTGCATTCGCAGGCATGTTCATGAAATTTGACAAATACTCGTAACAAAGAAAACCAAACATCAAGGCGTAAGTCAAATTAAATTCAAAATCTATGTCAAGTAATGAATAAAATTGAATAAACTTTTTAGATCGCACGATACGCAGAAGGACGGTCCTGCAGATCGTCTGGTTTAAAATAAGTACCTTAGTCGCCTTTTACGATATCCACGGGTAGTACTATTATTCGCCAGCACCACATGAAAGACTCGGCACCACAATTGTTCAAATTGAACCTCGTTATATTTTTAAAAATCGTACATAAAAGCAACAACTTAAATACAGTCGTATAAAATTTTATCTTTCAAATTTTATGTTACAAATTTTATGTTTTCAATATACTCGTTAACAAGCCTACCTACATGTATTGTGTTCTGCTAAGCAATTACGTATACCCTTTTGGTATTTGCTTCTAAAGCGATTGCGGCATTTAATTTAATAATAATGTTTGCCTTTTGAACTCGTCTTCATTAATTTACTTAGTCTATTTTGACGATAATTAGTACGTATTTTCCTTGTTTCTGTTTATATAAAATACATAAAATAATAATTTTACGAGTATGTGCCTATACTTGTATAGCTTTTCATCATAACATCCCATGAAACGTCCACTACAGGACAGGGAGCTCCCTCTTGAATTCTAACTTTTGCTGGAACAATGTGGAGGGGAAGTACCATAGTCACCTCGCTTGTTAGCGTTACAACTGGCACCATGAACCGCGGTTGTAGGTGACCGTTTTGTATGGGTTTACGGCATTCGGAAACCCGAATCGATATTCCGTTTCGGAATTTTGAAACGGAATATCGATTTGAAATTCCGTATAAACAACACACACATACGTTTAATTCCGTTCGAAATAACAAGGCTCAGTTGAGAGACGCCAGCCATTGAGTTCAGACGTCAGCGACTATGGACGGCAATTTTCTAATTTTGATTGCTCTGGTCCCTGTTGTGGTAATCTTCGTGGCTTGAGTCCCATAGGCATGGGTAACCTTCCACAGCCATATATATAAGTGTTCGATATCGGTCTTCGCACGCGTAATTAGGCGTGCGCATGAGTTAACAGCATAACGAACACCTACTCGCTTCGTGCGTTCGAAAATTTTATCTTTCAAATTTTATGTTACAAATTTTATGTTTTCAGTATACTCGTTAACAAGCCTACCTACATGTATTGTGGTCTGCTAAGCAATTACGTATACCCTTTTGGTATTTGCTTCTAAAGCGATTGCGGCATTTAATTTAATAATAATGTTTGCCTTTTGAACTCGTCTTCATTAATTTACTTAGTCTATTTTGACGATAATTAGTACGTATTTTCCTTGTTTCTGTTTATATAAAATACATAAAATAATAATTTTACGAGTATGTGCCTATACTTGTATAGCTTTTCATCATAACATCCCATGAAACGTCCACTACAGGACAGGGAGCTCCCTCTTGAATTCTAACTTTTGCTGGAACAATGTGGAGGGGAAGTACCATAGTCACCTCGCTTGTTAGCGTTACAGCTGGCACCATGAACCGCGGTTGTAGGTGACCGCAGTAAGCAAGATGTTAGAAACAAAGGAGGATGCTACTGCCCATCCTCCAGTTTATAACCCTTAGTCGCCTCTTACGACACCCACGGGTATGTAAGGGTTGGTACTATTCTTTGCCGGCACCACACGGGGCTTTCACATTGCTGTTATTGTTAGGTATCTATTACACAAAGTTAGTAGGTAAAAATGAGTTATTTTACTACAACATTTGTAAACTAATTGATAAGTACCAAGTTAACCTTTAATTTGTTTCTTTCCAAAGCACCGTAATTAATTCTCTTGTGTGACCTTTGTTACTTAATGAAGTTTTACAGTAATCAAATTGACAACCTTATAATTTCGGTAACCACATAAAATATTTGATGTTTTCAGTGAGACTATAAATTCATATGTTAAACTTTTTTGTACTTACATGATTACTTTACATGAATAGATGAATAATGAATTATGTTTTTTTCCTGAATTTTAGAGAAAAAAAAATATTGGTTCGATGATGTCACAACTAAGGGCGGCCACATACAGTCGGAATTCCGAAACGGAATTTCGAAACGGAATATCGATTCGAAATTCCGTATAAACAACACACACATACGTTTAATTCCGTTCGGAATAACAATACTCAGTTGAGAGACACCAGCGATTGAGTTCAGACGTCAGCGACTATGGACGGCTATTTTCTGATTTTGATAACTCTGGTCTCTGTTGTGGTAACCTTCCTCGTCCATAAATATAAGTGTTCGATATCGGACATCGCGCGCGTAAATAGACGTGCGCATTAGTTAACAATAAAACAAACACCTAGTCGCTTCGTGCGTTCAACGTACACTGTCTGTTTTGACTGGCGTTCCGTTCCGAATTATCGAAATTTACGAATGTGTGTTGCGACTCATACATATTCTATGGAAGAGTTGCGTTCGGAACGGCATTATTCCGTACGGAATTCCGGACGCACAGGCCACCATTCGGAATTTCGGAACGAGAAAATTTCGAACGGAAAATTACTGATGTATGTGATAGGTCCATAGATTTGTATGGGTTTACGGCGTTCGGAAACCCGAATCGATATTCCGTTTCGGAATTTTGAAACGGAATATCGATTTGAAATTCCGTATAAACAACACACACATATGTTTAATTCCGTTCGGAATAACAAGGCTCAGTTGAGAGACGCCAGCCATTGAGTTCAGACGTCAGCGACTATGGACGGCAATTTTCTAATTTTGATTGCTCTGGTCCATGTGTGGTAATCTTCGTGGCTTGAGTCCCATAGGCATGGGTAACCTTCCACAGCCATATATATAAGTGTTCGATATCGGACTTCGCACGCGTAATTAGGCGTGCGCATGAGTTAACAGCATAACGAACACCTACTCGCTTCGTGCGTTCGACGCGCACTGACTGTCCTGACTGGCGTTCCGTTCGGAATTATCGAAATTTTCGAATGTGTGTTGCGACTATAGATGTAAGGCCGGTTTAAAACCAATTAAACCAATCCGTTTAAAACGAAAAAAACCGTTTAAAAACGAAATAAACAATTTTTTTCGGTTTAAAACGGTGTTGATGGATGTCTATGTTTTCCTTTATTATAACTACATTTTCTGGATATTACCGAAGTAGGGATATAACGGAGTACCTACCTATCAACAGTGTAAAGATTTTTTATAAGTGTGATATTCTGATATTGATATACTTAGCGGGTTTGGTCCGTCCGACCAAGAAGCGCAACACACAAGTAATAAAAACTCGTGTGTTGGTAAATAAATATGTTTTTCATTGTTTTCAAACGATGTAAATAATCAATTTCATTCGGTTTAAAGTAAAACGGACGGCATTATGTTAATGATGTCTTCAACACTAGTATGTGTAATATAATAAATAAGTATTGTATGTTATACCGTATACCTACATACTTAAGTTTTCGTTTTGGTAGTAGTTAGGTATTTTCTATTGATTTTCTAAAAACTAATTAAACGAAACATGACGTCAGGTGACCAAAACTTCCCCATAACGACGTGTAAAACACAGTTCTTTTATTTTTGTAGGCGAGTTTTCAACCGTTTAAAACGGTTTTTTTTAGGTTTAAAACCGCAACATTTTGTTTAAAACGTTTTAAATCCGTTGTTTTACATCTATAGTTGCGACTCATACATATTCTATGGAATAGTTGCGTTCGGAACGGCATTATTCCGTACGGAATTCCGGACGCACAGGCCACTATTCGGAATTTCGAAACGGAGTAAATTCCGAACGGAAAACTACTGATGTATGTGATAGGTCAATAGATTTGTATGGGTTTACTGCGTTCGGAAACCCGAATCGATATTCCGTTTCGAAATTCCGTTTCGGAATTCCGACTGTATGTGGCCGCCCTAAGGCTCAAAGGAACTTTACTTATAATTTTTTTAAGGACGTCATTGGAAGCTGTGACGATTTGAAAGTCTTCTATTATTCTACAATATTGCAGAAAACCCATAAAAATGTTCTGCATGTAATTTTTTTATGTGAAAAGTGAGCAAACGAGCAGGTGGGCCACCTGATGGAAAGTGGTCACCACCGCCCATGGAGCCCTCTGTCTTATTAGTGACATAACTTGACACTAATAAGACAGCAAAGCAAAACAGCCGAAAACTAGGTTCAAGTATCTCGTGTGTCGGTAATTCAGCAGTGCAAACACTGCTATTTTACGGCAGAAATAGGCAAGGGGGTAATTCCCCAGACGGACTTTGCACAAAAGCCCTACCACCTTTAACATATTGAAAGGTTGTCAAATAACGATTCCTACGCAAATTTTCGGGTAAGTATCTATTTGAAGGGGCAGTTATAATAACAATGCAAGCAAAACTAGAAGCGATGACAGGAAACAATAACAAATAAATTACCCTATAGTAACAACATAAAGAGGTTATAACTACGTATGAACATTTGATTTGTTGGACGTAACCGTAATACGTGTTGGCAGTGAAGATGATCTGTACGTTCACTTACCGGCGATAAACACTACAAAATTAACTGGATTCTAAATTGGGCCACGTTGTAACGTATAGCAAGTAAAAACAGGTTTGAGCAGTGCAACTTGAGATGATAAGAAACACACGTATCAAGTTGAAATAACACCGTCGCGTCATCGATCCTATCTATCCTACCCACAAAAAAATAAAGGTACTTAGAAGGAGGATTAAAGAAATAATTCGTCACTAGGTGGTGTAGGCGTTTTTCTATGGATTTGACAGGTTATTTTGAATATTTTCTTTGAGCCATATTATAAATTTTTGATTTGATTTGATTTTGAGCATCGATGATGGGGTTGTGACATGTTGGCTGATGTCATCCCCTAATAAAATAAATTAGCAAGGTATATATTCCGAGCGAAGCTAGGAGGGAGGTCCGAAATCTTTGATCCTACCTAAGCCGTTCACAATAAAAAAACCGGCCAAGTGCGAGTCGGACTCGCGCACCGAGGGTTCCGTACAAACCTGTAGGTATACAGGGTGGCCCATTGATAGACGTTCAAAAGAAAAATTTAGATTCCTCATGCTAAGGGGTATCCAAATCACCCCCATGTATGTTCCGCGATTATTTGTAGTTTTCGATTTATTAATTATTTTCTTAATTTTTAAATTCTTCTGCCGAAGGAGATTTAAAAATTTAAATCTTTTTTTCTACTGAACATTTTTTCAATTTTCTTTTTGTGTCATGATAACCTTGAACGTTACTTTCATACATAAAATAATAAACTTCTTAACATTCCTACTTGTTACTCAAAAAGTATGGTAAATAAAATTTTCGAACAATTTAATAGGTCGATTAAAATTTTGATCATCAATTTAAAAATCCAAAAATTATGTTCCATAAATTTGGTGCTTAATAGGGTACTTTTTTTGCTGAAATTGGCGTTTTAGTGTTGAAAGGGAAAAAACCCTGAATGTTAATTGAGACTCCAAATAAATAGTTTGGCTATTTTGTGATTCCTATGGCAAATTATGGACGCGTGGTACTTAGGAGGGGATTACCATAGTTACCACGCTTGTAAGCGTCGCGGCTGGCGACCTCTGTTTTTGGTGACCGCAGTATGTAAGATGGTACGATACACAGAAAGATGCTCTGCCCATCCTCCGGTTCATAAGCCCTTAGTCGCCTCTTAAGACAACCACGGGTTGACATGGGTTGGTATACTATTCTTTGCTGGCACCACATGGGCAGTTTTAACAGTACAAAAATATCTTTTTGCTTTGTTACAAAAGAATAAAAATCTTTTTACTGCGCTAAGCATGGTGCTAAATATAACTCGACTCTCATTGTTGATACTTTCAGGAACACAAGCATCAGATAACTAAAATTCCTCTTGTAGTGGGTTCTTAGTATGTTGCAAGGTCAGTGACCGACACGACACGGCTCATTGTTGTTAGAGTATTTCAAAACGAATCAGGAGTTCTATTTTTGGTTCCTCGCAGCACGTCAAGCGATGTTTTGTTTGTGCTGATAATTGTTTGAAATTAGTAGTAAAATAAATAGAATACTAAAAAATACTAGAAAAAACTATAAGCCGCTCTGCTAGAGATACAACTCTTCATTCTTATAAGATTTTGAATTAGTCTTCTGACCTAATTAATTGTAACCCTAATCGTACGATCGATCGACATACCAATTAGTTAAACGGATGGACAGGTGGAGCTTATAAATTGAGAATAGTTGGTCTTGGGCAAAGAAAATGTGAATGCTATGCCATACGTACACAAAATCTACATTAGTAAAGTTCTAGGTACCTTACAAGGTCTTGGCGAAACCCTGCAAAAATGAAACTGATGTACCGCAGCCCTTCACAAGGTGTTAGTGTCCAAGTTGATAAGCAGAACTAATAAAATTCGGATTTACAAAACAGTCATCAGGCCGATTTTAATATACGGGTGCGAAACTTGGACGCTAACTTTGAAGGAGGAAAATAAACTCTTAGTGGCAGAACGTAAGATATTGCGGAAGATTCTGGGGCCAACAAGAGGAGAAGATGGGGAATGGAGGCGGAGGTACAATCGAGAGATAGAAGAACTAGTGTCCGAGCCGAACATCATCGGAGAAATAAAATCTTCCCGACTTCGCTGGCTAGGACATGTGGAGAGGATGGGAGAGGATCGAGCCGCAAAGAAAGCTTATCTTGGCCAACCTTGTGGGCGTCGTCCGGTGGGGCGTCCAAGATACCGCTGGAAGGATGAAGTCGCCAAAGACCTGAAAGAGCTGGAAGTGCCCGTCTGGTCAGATTTGGCACAGAATAGAGACGAATGGCGTACTTTAATGTCGGAGGCCAAGATCCACTTCGGGTCGCTGAGCCAGCGAAGTAAGTAGTAAGTAAGTTAAAAATATAAAAGTGAAACTTAAAAATGATTGATCTGAAACTCTGATAAGATTAAATATTTTGAATGAACCTTAGATTTGTTTTTCCCGCTGAATGGCAGAGCTCATTTTGCGTGCTAATTTGTATTAACTTCAGATAGTCAGTCTTGCATACATTGCTCGTTTATGTAAAGAGTACCTGGGCGACCGAGATATGCTCTGTATTATTAAAATATAATCGGATGAGCAAGCTATGCTACTCAACAACAGATGGCGCTGTAAGTTTCTTGAACGCACTAAAACGCGCTAAGAAATATTTAAAAAGACTATGAAAACGAATTTTCCCAGACATAAGACCTGTCTAGAGTGATTTTCTAACCCCAAAAACCCCTGTATACTAAATTTCGTCGAAATCAATAGAGCTGTTTTTGAGAAACCGATTACAAATATATACAAATATTGATCTATATTCCTATTGCTATGGTGAAATTAAAAAACTTCTCCAAGATGCCCTCTTAAGTATGTCCTACGAAGACACAGAAAAATTGTTAAAGTTACAAAATTAATTTATTTTAATATTTATGTTAAGTATTTGCAATATTATTTATTTTAAATTTTAGAAGTTTGTAAGCCCTGTCTCCACCTGAAATACAGGATTCTCCTAGTTCAGGCAAATGTAATTTATCTTCCACTGTTATGTATAAGTTTAGCCTATAAGTACTTATTAGTTGTATAACGATTTGAATAAATGATATAATTATTATTTGTCGTATCTCTTCTTTAGACTTTTTTTTTAGAGGTACATTCCCTACCTCACGGGCCTTAGCCAAGTGAGGAGGGGTCGTCGGATGAAGCTACTGAGGTGGTAAGAAATTTTCTGACTACACAGCACGTACTGAGGATTGTTGCTTTTTGAAGGGTTTGTATAGTTAAAGGGTGGAGTTTCAGAGTTTTTAAGCTATTTCTTAGGGTTTTTGGTATGGCTCCGGTGGAAGAAATTACTACAGGGACGATGTGAACTGTTTCGGCTCTCCACTGGGTTTTTACTTCTTCTTTGTTTTTTTTTATTATTATTATTATGTTTAATAGTATAGGATACTCGTATTGGAATTAACAGAACCAAGCCTCCCAGCAATGTATGCCGAATTAGTCTTTGAATTTGGAAAGGTGTGATTCCGGCTATAGTCGTATTCAGTTTCATATCGAGTCGGCTACCTAAAGGGCATGGACGATAACACTGGTTTTTACACAGAGCGACTACAATCTGACCTCCACAACCCAGAAGGGAAACCAGACCCAATCCTAGATGAGGCTTTGCCAACCTGAAAGCTACCAAATGCCTAACGACTAGGTACTATTAGTGACAGTAGCCGGGATCAAGGGCCTAACGTGCCTTCTGCAGCACGGGTACGTTCTACTTGTTTTGCTACTAGTGGTCACCTATCCGGGTTCTGCCCACGGTCAAAGTTGCTTATCTTCCGTGACCGGAAAGTTAGAGCAACATAAACAAATATTCCGTGAACTAATTTTGGCCAAGATCCTCTCTGGTTCCCTATAACTTAATTAATTATGATGTATACTATCACAGATCAGGAATTTTATTTTTTGTGGTTTTAGTTTTACGGATTATATCCACACTGCATCGATTAGATGCGTATAGCACAAAAATGGCGTTAATAAAACAGGCACGAAGTATGGTTTTGAGTTCAGTGGGTCAGACGATATTAACAAAAACGGCTGACAATACGAGTGGATGAGGCTAGAACAGGACCGTAATGAGGGGCGTATATTATACACAGCAGAGGTGGATTTGGGGTAAACGTAATTGATCAATTGGTAACAATAGTAATTGATGAAGTCCCCTTGTGTATCATACCATCTTACTTACTGCAGTCACCACAATCGCGGTCCATGGTGCCAGCCGTAACGCTGACAAGCGAGGTGACTATGGTACTTCCCCTCCACATTTACCCAGCAAAAGCTAGAATTCTGGAGGGAGCTCCCTGTCCTGTAGTGGACGTTTCATGGGATATTATGATGATGATGACATGAAACGTCCACTGCAGGACTGGGAGCTCCTTCCACAATTCCAAATAAAACGCCTGATACAATTTGTAGTTGCTGGCCATGGACTGCGGTTGTTAGTGACCGTAGTATGTAAATTAGTACGACACACAGGACGCTTTTGCCCATACCCCGGTTTATTAGCCCTTAGTCGCCTCTTACGACGCACTATTCTTTGCCACCTTCAGCCATCCGTCGAAAAGTCAGTTCTACCATAGAGTAATATAATACTGGCGTTCTACATACCTATTCGCTATCGGAAACTCTCCTTAGAAGCTTGTTTGTTTGAAAATGTTTATTGTATCAAGAAACTTAAAAATACACATACTTAAGAAAAAAAAACCGGCCAAGTGCGAGTCGGACTCGCGCACTGAGGGTTCCGTACCACCACATAAACATAATTGTATTGGTTGAAATTTCAGTAAGTTAATGTGCTAGATTTTTTGAGTCCGACACGCGCTTGTCCAAATTTTATTATTTGTTGTTATTTTATAGCCTTTGCCCTATAAACATACCAATTTTCAAGTTTGTGAGTGTTCCCGTTTTTAAATAGAACTAAAACAAAAATCGCCTGAACGACCAGCCATTTTGACCCCTCTCTTATATGAATGTTCTTAAAACGGGAGCTCACCACAATTGGTTATCATTAGTTGTGAGAAAAGTTGTAATATTTAATGATTTCAGACTTTTCCCTTTATTTGTACTGTGAGACCTAGCTTCTTGCCAAATTTCATAATTATAGGTCAACGGGAATTACCCTGTACTGTAGGTTTTGCATTTTTGAATAAATGTATGGAGATGAGGACATAAAATGCCATATCTTTTGATTGCGTCGTTGTAAAAAATTTAAATTTTCAGATCTTGTGTGGTTCATGGATCCTAATATATGGTATTAATTTCAACCTGATACCTTTACCCGTTCGTGAGATAAAGGGTCTTGACAGACAGACAGACGGACAACAAAGTGATCCTATAAGGGTTCCGTTTTTTTCTTCTGAGGTACGGAACCCTAAAAAGAACAATATCGGCACAAAGGCGGACTTACCCAAAATAGGGATCTCTTCCAGTCAACCTTTGAGACACACAGTAGAACAGTTGTACCTATCATGTTAACCTGCCGCGTTAACATGATAGGTACAATGGAGATATTAGACTTATTTATTTACAAATACACTAGCTTTTAAGTGTACGTTAATATAAATTTCAAGGTCCTAGCTTTCTACACCATAATCTTCTCGAAGAGCTGGACCGTACATTTTTAATTGCCTTAGCCATTGAAGATCATAAGAAAAACTTAAATTAAAAACGTCGCAAGTGCTTTCAGGCTAAAAGGCACTTGGGGGTGAAACAAAAACGTTTGCCTAAAACACTTAGTTAAAACTTAAAATAACTTTAAAATATCGTTGAAATTACCACGATCACCCCCGTGGTGACGTTTCACCTCTGAAAATCTTAAGATACTTAAAGATTCGAAGATTCATAAATATACATAAATGATTCGAGATACATAAAGATTCGTGATATGGAAATCATTTTCCTATTCATAATGAGACTTTTTATTAGGACCTATTATCACCATGAAATAAAATAACGGTACTGATATTAAGTTGAAGTTTTAAGATGTGTTCAAGGTCCACAAAGATAGATAGACAAAAGATAGTTAATTCCAAAAAATCTTTACCGGGGAAAGAAGCAGAACGGAAATCATTAAATTACCTGTAGTTTTTAGGGTTCCGATACCAAAATGGTAAAAAAAAGGAACCCTTATGGTGCCGCTCTGTCTGTCTGTCTGTCTGTCTGTCCGTCTGTCTGTCACACCTCTATATCTCAGCAACCACTTATGCTATAAACCTGAAATTTGGAATAGTTTTAGAATATAGTTGCCCAACTTAATTGCACAAGAAAAAATTTTGAAAAAGTATGATTATTAATATAAAGGGGGCCAAAATAGGGGGGGCCAAATTTCAAATTGTCGCTACTAGGTCGAGTGGGGTATCATATGAAAGGGCTTTACTTGTACATTTTAAAATATATTTTTGTATTTTTTTAAATTTCTTAGTTTTAAAGTTATGATGAAAAATGTCAAGAAAAATACCATTCCCCCCCCCTTATCTCCGAAGTTTGAGTAAGGAAAAATCTGAATTAATTACAGTTGACAGAAGTTTATATAAACTTTACAGCAAAAATAAAACGATCTTTCTAAGTTGCACAGTTTTTCAGAAATCTGCAAAAAACCTTTACAAACAAATTTAGTTTTGCGGTCCTGAAAATGGACTTTATTGCTTCCAAAAATACTATAGGTATATCGGAACCCTCGGCGCGCGAGTCCGACTCGCACTTGACCGGTTTTTTATATTAAGTTCTGAATAAAGGCCAGGTCAAAACTACCCTAAACCAACGAGCAAATATGAAGGGATTGATGAAAGTACAGGAAGCAAGAGAAGTATGTCAAGATCGTAGCAGGTGGAGAACTGTGTTCCCCGACGGGAACAAGGCGTGATATTATATTGCGAGACAATTCACATAGTCATATAATTCCAAACTAGGCATAGCCTGTATTATGGTTACTAGAGACTGATATACATACATAAACAGATAGATAACTCCCAGACAAATATTTGCCCTGTGCAGGGTTCGATCTCGCGACCTACGGCGTGGAAGGCAGGGTCACTACCAACCGCATCAACGGGCCAGTTTGAATCTATTTTTTTATATACATACCCAATGATTGGAAGACTATCTTTTTCTATCTTAACATCCCATAAAACGTTCACTACAGGACAGGGAACTGCCTCTAGAACTCCATGAAAAACGTGTGCTATTTTGGAGGGGATTCACATGCTTGTAAGCGTTGCGTCTGGCGACAGCTGTTGTTGGTGACCGCATTCTGTAAGATGGTACAATACACAGAAACATGCTGCTGCCCATTCTCCGATTCATAAGCCCTTAGTCGCCTCTTACGACACCCACAGGTAGATATCGGTTGGTAATTCTTTACCGGCACCACATGGCCAAGCAAACAAACAATTGGCGGATTAATACCATTTAATAGTGGGTCTTATAGGAAGCTATCTAAGTCTGTATTCATCGTAAGTACATTAACTTCACGTGTCGTTGACTGCGCATAAATTACAGTCCGTAACATCAATAACAGTTACAATAGGTGGATAATAAACGATGCACGTTTCTTGATGACGTCACAAATGCTGTAACTGTGATTCACGCAATTAACAACACTGAGTACATCATTAGTGGTCATTCTATTGTCATAAAAGGTATTTTAGATTGAGTCCTACTGATATAATAAATAAATATTAATAATAATTTATTTATTTCTCCACATAACATTTTTTTTTCCATACTAGGTAAGTACAATGCTAGAGGTAAAACTTAAAATTCAAATGTTGCGGGAGACTGGAGAGGTCATCCCTGTATTACAGGTCTCCAGGACCCACCCCATAGGGACTACATTAGGTATTGTAATACTACTTAGTATTTAAAAATTTCAAAACACTGAAAAACTTTTTAAAAGGTATGTTTTGATTTGAATGAGTTTAGTTTAAAAACAACTGAGTGGAATATACATATAATCAATAAAATATTTAAAAGGAGAATATGAGAAATATAAAAATGAATATGTGAGTATCTGTGTGTGTGTGTGTTTGTGAGTGTGTGTGTGACAAACGAGTGTGTTAATGTTTGTGAGTGTCTCAGTGTGTGTGTTTGTATGAGTGAGTGTGTGTTTGAGTGTCACTATATGAGTGTTTAGTGTCAGATTATACATGTGTGATCTTATATATATAAGGTCCATATGAAACAATGAACTTAATTTTAGCATGTTTTTTAGACCATGAAACTGAACATCTTTCCCCAAGGAACATACGTTGAAATACGAAAAAACAAACTTGACCTCCCAGTCCCTATGGGAAGTTGAAATTATTTTTTCGAGTTTTGGACTTTATAGGGTCCTACTGGTGAACATAATCTAAGTATGTCACTCAAACCATGGAACTGTATAAATTTCCCCAAGAAATACGAAACAAAATTTTTGACCTTCCATAGAAATTAGAGACTGCATCAGCTGCATCCGAAACGGCGTAGACTCGCTCTATTTGCATTGTATTCTGCATGACATTCAATAAGTATTCTGTAAATAATCTACATTGAATAAAATTATCTAAATCTGAATCTGATAGCACATTTTGTATGTGAGATCAAAAATATTTTTTTTGTACTTCGACTTATCTTTTTTGGGAAAAGTTGATCAGTTTTATGGTCTAAGTAACATGCCAAAATTATATTCACTATTTAATTCGAACCCCATACAAATCAGTCAGGTATGTTGTAAGTACTTAAGACCAAAAAACTCAACTAAAGTTTTGAGCCAAAAAGGTCAGGAACTAATGTTATGATTATTTAAATCTGCATTACTAATAGAAATGATATTAGAATTTAAAATAACTTTCAGTAATTTTAAAATTAAGAATTTTAAGAATAAATATATTAGGGCACATTATACAATATACACTGTTTTGTCCTGTGGTTTTGTCTGACAAATATGCGTACCCACCCTTACAGTGTTTAAAACGCAGGTTGGCAAAAAAAGTTTAAGAATAATTTGACGTCCGGTGATATAAAATTATTATAAAGGTTTTTGTATACTTTTAATTTTAAAATCATATTTTGTAAATATTTATTTTATTTATTTTTTAAATATCAGTTGTTCCATCGTGTTTGGACTTTAAATATGTGTGGAACATTCTTATTGATATTTTTTTACGATATCTGAATTTACATCATAGTCTATAATGAAAATAATTTGTAAAAATGTGTAAGAACTTGTAAGTATGCAGTACCTAAGTATTTTTCCGAAATATCTTATGTAACAAACATTTCAAATATATACATCAGTAATTTTATATGAAAAATGCAATTGTTTTTAGAAGGGAGTAGCTTCGCTGGTCGCTTCGAAAAAACTGAAACTTGCTTGAAAATTCCCAAAGCAACTTTACTACGGAACCCTACATTTCGCGTGGCCCGACACGCACTTGGCTGTTTTTCCATGCTAAGTTGAGCAATTCAAAATAATATTATAAGGCAGCAATCAAACTTTAAAAATGCAACCCCAACGAAATTCCTTATCAGCTGATCTAGGTAAAGTTTCGATATAAAAGTTGTATTTTTATAATTCGCCGCATGTATCTTGGATAGATTTGTTTAGTTTATAATGTAGTTTAATAAACCACCCCTAAAAATACGTTCTTTTTTATAACACCTTCTAATCTCGTAAATTTTGCTTCTATAAAGGTTAAGTACTCAGTGACTTAAATACTAATAATGATGGAATAAACTTGAGGAAAATGCACAGAAATAACTGTCAAGTATAAATAAGTCTATAGTTGTATCGAGTAGCTAATTCGCATTTAAAATAATGACTGTTGGTGTAGAAATGTGATAAAAACACGTTTTTTGGTAAGAATATCGATTGATGTTGAGGCACTGTGTTCGTTCAGACGTTAAAATCGCAAGGCGGAAGTGTGAATGGGAATTAGAAAAACACGTTTCTAATCCGAAAATCCCAAACAAATGAAGTATCGAGGTCAACACATCAAAAACTCTTTTAAAACGGCATTTTTTACCACAAAACCACTGTACGAGCGAAACGTCCAAGCAACAATGTGCCTCATTTCTAAACGAAAAAGCACCAGAATCGTATGCACTATAACTCACTCCCGGGCGAACGGCCTAATACACACTTCACAAGATGACGTCACTAATAAACTTTTTAAATTAGGAAATGGTATTACTCACGCTGCGATGCTTTTCGACAGCGGCCAGCGTTCCATGGACGCTTGATACTTCATGTTCTCAATCTGCTTTTTCAGTGCCTCTTTGTCCATGGCTGCGAGTATACTGGGGTCCATCGCGCGCAGAATCTGTGGTGTAAAACACGCACACATGCATCAGTGTCTGTACACGCCTGTGAGTAAAGGACGGGGCAATTGTACTGGTTTGAGGAAAAACGTCTTTGTTACATTTGCCTTGAGAAAATGTTTTAGTCTGTATTTTTTTCAATTCAAGGTGATAAAAGTAAAATCAATCATAACATCTCATGAAACGTTTACTGCAGGACAGACTCCCTCCAGAACTGCAGCAAAAACGCATGGTACTTAGGAGGGGATTTACCATAGCAACCACGCTTGTAAGCGTTGCGGCTGGCGACCGCAGTTGTTGATGACCGCAGTATTTATGATGGTACGATACACGGAAAGAGGCTGCTGCCCGTCCTCCGGTTCATAACCCTTTAGTCGCCTCTTACGACACCCACGGGTAGAAATAGGTTGGTACTATTTTTATTGTTTTCGGCATCAAACAGACAGTCAAAGTCAATAATATAAAAGAATTTTGTTATCGGGTAAGTATGTAATCTTATATGAATCTTGTTTGAAGTTTGGAAATTTAAAAAGGAATGATTTAAAGTTTTGCACAAAGTGTAGATCAATTTAAACTGAATTCGAACCAAGCAGATATGCCATAACATTTCTAGAAGTAAAATTAAACTAGGTACCTATGTTGTTTCATAAAATGAAAGTGGCAGTTTGGAAAACATAAACTATTTTACCTATTTATTACTTTTAACTAAACTTTATTAAAAATAAATATTGAAGTTGTAGTCTACTTAAATAATTTACCAAAATACTTTTCATGTAGTGGGAAATATGCAACAATTTTGTTTCCGACTGTCCAAAACTACCGTCTCGCTCACACAGCAAGGGGAGAATTCAGTCAATGTGTGAGTGCTTTTATCTGTGTGGGTGTTGCGCGCGCATTACATTTCTCAGTTTCTATGACAACCCCTTTAGGTACACTAAAGTTAGCCATCACCAAGTGTGTACGGGCCCTAATTTATAAAATTTTCAACTTTAAGTCGCAGTTAAAAGGTCTTTTCAGATAGTAGTAGAAATGGTGATTATAATAAAAAAAATGATGTATAACGCAAACGCATATTAGTTGTCAGTCATTGTGTTTAGTCAAATGTTTAAGTTAATGCTCCTTTAAGTCTATTGATGTCACTTTCCATCTCAACAAAACAGAAATAGTTAGCAATAGACTTGAAGGAGCTTTAACTTTTAAGCCGTTTAGTGCAATTGGTAGTCAATCTTTTAAATCGGTAGAAGATCTATCAGTAAAATGTATAAGATTCGTTTTGCATAGTAACTAAGCTATTAAACTAAACCCAGTAAACTATTAGCCTGCGAAATAAACACTTCATGAAAACATGTCATAAAGAGCCCATGGCTGAACAGGGAGCTCCCTCCACAGTTTCACTGCAGAAATGAGTGGTACAGACAAGAGCACATCAAGCTTGACACATTGGACTTTGCACCGTTCTTATTTCCATAACCTTAGGAACTAAACTTACACTGCGAGTGTCAAGCTTGAGCTGTCGTTGACTGTACATTGTACAAGAGTAGACACCACGTTTGTTATAGTTGCGGCTGGCACCGGTGTAAGCGCTAAGCGCTTTGAAACATCTGTTATAATGTGCACAGTTAAGGCGTAGAATTCTTGCGATTTTGTTCCCGAGTTCGTATAACACAAATCTATTCAAGTCGCGAGTGAATAGGCTTCTTCTGGGCAAGCTCGTCCCTCCTCTCGGAGCTCATCTCTGCCCTCAGGGCTAGATCGAGGTCAAGAGTAAGCCCATCGACCATCGGGTTCCGATATAATGTAGCAGTATTCTTATACCAATAAAGTACATTTTCAGGACCGCAAAACTATGTTTGTTTTTGCAGATTTCTTGGGTAAAGGTGTATTCACAATGGAGTTAAAATGCAGATTTTTCTTTTTTTTTTCGTGTTTTAAGTAACACACAAATGAAAGAACCGCTTATTTCGAAGGTTTGCCTAGTTACTCATTGTGCATTTGACTTTATAATTTTAAGCGACCTGATTGGTGAAAAGTACAAAAAAAGCCTTTTCATAATATGATAATTGATAACCCACTTATTTGGGCCCCATTTACAATGACAATAAAAAACATTGTTTCTTTTACTTGCAATAAAGCTGGGCAAAAAACTATTATAAATTTCAAGTTGATAGCGTGAATGGTTGCTGAGATAAACAGGTGTGACAGACAGACAGACCGACGAAGTCGCACCATAAGGATTACATTTTTACCATAAAAATAAATAAAGGGTGTAACTTTCCGCGAATAAAACTTTTAAGAAATGAAAGAAAAAATCGTCCTCTCCATACAAAATTGCAAACTTAATTTGACAGTTTGTATAGAGAAACCGAATTTTTTTTTCGTTTTCTGAAAGTTTTATTCGCTGAAATTTGTTCAGTTACGTTGACTGATCATGCCCTTTCAGTATTCGGAAGGCTGTCTACACCCTGTATAAAAATCAAAACATACAAAGACAAAGGACTTAATTAAGAGAACAATGGCCTTAAAATATTCCACACGGACAATGGAACATGAACTATGTTTTTGCTTTTAAAGATAAAAATATGAAAAAGCAAACAAAACAATAACATGAACGTTTGGAGGGAAAATTAATATCGCGTTTAAAAGAAAAATACTTCCAAAAACGGTAAAATAGAAGTCCGTGTGGTACACAGAACAACGATAGGGCCATTTCGCCTGCGCGCGCACTCCCCATAGAAGCGAATATAGTAAAAAAATTTGGTTCCTTATTGAAGAGTTATACTATCCAATTGTTGTAGGGGCTTATTTTGAATGCATATCATAAACACATTCGTTGCCATAGAGACGCTGTCACTGGTTTTTTGCATCTTACTCTCTCGCAATAATAGTGCTGTGTTAATGCATTTGAGTGCGCTAGTAATGTGGGTGCAGAAATTAGTAAATGGTGACACTGATTTTGCACTGATTTGTATTTCTAGATGTAGAGCAAGACGCATGCGCTTCAGTGCTCTGTGGTGTGGTACCAACTAAGAACAGTACCTACTCAAACTCAAAATATTTTGTTCATTGTTAAGTTGGTTTTAAAGCCACTTACTCGTACTTACTGCTGTGCGAACCCACCAACCGCGTGGTCTTCACGTGCTATCGGCCACAATAACATGCGTGGTAATAGTGGTAGACACGATACAAAAACCAGTATAAATTAAACCATGACAAAAATGCAACACAAAACTTGCACTTGCAACGTGAAGTACTGTAACAGCTTTAATGTTTATTTCTTTCACTTTTGTACTGCAATCTGTTTGTGTACCTAATAAATAAAATAAAATATTTATTTATTTTATTCAAAAACAGAATTTCTGTGTATAGAATATAGCCCCGATTATCCATAAAATTGTTCATTACCCTTATGTTAAACTGGGTATCTAAAGATAAAATGTACCAATCAAAATATGACAATTATAATTAATTTTACATATGTTCTTGACTATATCAAGGTATGTATACTTTTGTAATATTTATACACAGTAAAGGCAATAAAAAAAAATACCTTACCAGTTTTTTTACCAACACATTTTGCAGCCATGCCACTCAAAGCAGATAAGAATAAATTTGACGGAAAGAATAACATAATTTACATCTCTCATATTCGGTAAGTAGATCCTTATTACCCCCAAATGGGGCTTGTAGGTGACCAATTAGCGCTCTAGTGTAATAATGTAGCTATAAAAGCCCTAGGGCGGTAAGTAATTGAGTTTTGAAAGAGTAAAGTGTTTTTTTTTTTCAATTACTTACCGCCCTAGGGCTTTTCTAGCTACATTATTAGCCTAGAGCGCTAATTGGTCACCTACAATTTGGTGGTAATAAGGACCTACTTACCTCACAATCGAGATGTAAAGCAGAGTAGTTAGCTCGGGTGTAAGCATCAATTGCATCCTCGAACTATAGGCGCCCTCGCTGCGCTCTGCGCATGGAATAAACGTAAAAAATGGATTAGAGACCCCCGTTCCAGATCAAAAATGGTCAGCACGGAGGCTACTGATGTGCAGTAAGCCCAAAATATCACTTTCTGTGAAGTACCAGGAGAACGCCCTGAATATACAAGGAGAGCACCCTGTGCAGTAATGGAATTTTAATGGGATGTAAAAATGAAGATAAACTTGAGAACAAGCTAAAAAATTACATGTAGTTTTCTCTTCCCACACTTAGAAAATAACAATACCTGACCATAGATTCTAAACCAGATTATTCCCAACGATAGGGCACTTCAATAAGTTATTTAAGTTACAATAAGTTTTAGTAAGAAAACATTTTCACTTTATCTGTCTGACTGTAACAATAAACTCGGATCATTGCTTTTTTATTCTAATTTTTGGGTTTTTACACAGATCGACTGCCATCTGACCTCTAACGGGCAAATCAGATTCGATACTAGATCAGGATATACAGGGTGTAAAGGGACGGCGTGCTCAGTCAATGAAACTAAACAACTTTCCCAAAGAATCAGTTTCGGGTTTATCTTTAAAAAAATTATCTCTCCATACAAACTGTTCTATCAGAGTGAGCAATTTGTATAGAGAGGTAAATTTTTTTTTTCATTTCTTTGGGAAAGTTATTCAGTTTCTTTAACTGAGCACGCCCCTTCAGTTTTCGGTACACCTTCCCTTACACTCTGTATAATGCTATACACCCTGTTTTTTTTAAAGTGCATTAACTTTAAGAGCACGTTAAGTCAACGATATTGAATAACTTTCCCTATGGGACATAAGTCGAAATACGAAAAAGGAAATTGTTGCTTCCCGTACAATACACGCTATCAACTGAAGCAGTTTCTATGGGATTGAATTTTTTTTAACAAGTTACAACCTATCTCTCTTAGGGAAAGTTGTTCAGTTTCGTTAACTCTACGTTCTCTTAAAGTTAATGCACATAAAAAAAACACGGTGTACAATCGGCCAACCTGACTGTCAAAGTTCTGGGTTGATGGCTAACCGTGCCTTCCAAAGCATTGAGTAGTTTTATCACTAGCGGTCACCCATCCAGATAATGACAACAGCTATCGTTGATTAACCTAAGATCGGAAATAAATTAACTACTATTACTTGGTTACTACTGCTTCTTAGGGGAGGCCTATGTCCAGCAGTGGACGTCTTTCAGCTGATATGATGATGATGAGTGCTTCTTGAAATTTATGGTGGTGCGGCTTTTAAAAAGACTTTGACAGATCACAAAATGCTTTTTTAACAGGATGTATTTGACTTACTTCCAAAAAGCTTTATTATTTTACAATCGGTTCACTTAAACAGAAGCTACTCGAATGCAGGGGAACTTGAAAATCTCGCAGATGGACCACGGGCAATATCCGCAAAATACCAAGCGGCCGTCAGCCATATCAGTTTAATTACATCTTAGATTTTTTGCTGCTGAAAATGTCTGCAGACTAATCCATCTCGACTAGCTGTAAGGTACTCATATAGGTATTTAATATGTCTATAAAGCACTACATTATAACCAAGCGACGTCATACAAAGCCTTAATCCGAGCCGAAAGGGATTATCTCCGTTCGTATTGTATACCATGCATTGAGGTATAGAAATACGTTGCCCTACCTTGTGCAAAAAAAGAACATTATATTATGTGGTTATATAGGCTGACTTTTAATTAGTTCTTGATAGCAAAATATATGCAAGTGCTCATGATACTGAACAACTTTTCCCAAGGAACATAGGTCGGAATACGTAAAACCAAATTTGACCTCCCATACAAAATGCGCTATCAGCTAATGCAGTTTCTATGGGAGGTCAAAACTTGATTTTCGTATTTCGACCTGTGTTCCTTGGGGAAAGTTGTTCATTATCATGAGTACATTCATACCTTTTTCTATCAAGAAATAATTAAAAGTCACCCTATATACGATCTCGAATAATCCATTTGGAGTAGTAATTATTATTTGTAAAATTATAAACACGATTCGTCTATTTTACATCTACAATGGATATTATACATAGTCGGCTACCTAGCCTAGGAGATTTGATGGAGGCACTGAACTTTTACACAGAGGGACTGCCGTGTGAGACCTCCGCAACTCAGAGGGCCAACCTGGCTGTCAGAGTTTTCAAGCCGCCAAATGGCCTTTTACTTGGCTTACCGACTACTATCTTAACATTAGCCAGGACCAATTGCTTAACGTGCCTTTCGAAGCAAGGAAACGCTCTATTTGTTGTGCCACTAGCGGGCACCCATCCTGGTTCAGACCACGGCCAACATTGCTTAACTTTTTTTATCGGCAAGAAAGAGCAACTACCACTCGGTTAAGCAAATGCAAAGCATTTATTTACTATTTTTTTAGGTAGTAGGTAGGGCTTTTGTGAAAAGTCCGTCTGGGGAAATACCACCCTCTTGCTTTTTTCTGCCGTGAAGCAGCAGTGTTTTCACTGCTGTGTTTCGGTTTGAAGGGCAAGGGAGCCAGGGAAATTACTGGCACATGAGACATAGGTACCATCCTAGTTTTCAGGGTGGGTAACGCGCTTTGCTGTCTTATTATACTCTGTACAACATAGCTTGATCGTTTTGACAGATGGGTCTAGTGATGGGAAACAGGCAATATCTAGTAGTACAAAAAATAACGTTTTTATATAGGTACTTGTAAGTGTGATGAGATGGTGTGGCTGTATGTTTTAAACTATTCAAAATAAATTAATTCATTAATCAATCCACTTTATTTCACTAGACATAAAAATATTGGGTATGTATGCGACGATGGGTTATATTATTATAATATTGAGTTAAAATCAAGGTTGAAAAATAAAACAAAATTTTATCTTTAAAGCATAGTTTTTAATCGGGAAGAGGAACACAACCTAGGTTTTCATCGTCAGAATCGTCTTCAGAACTTGTGTCATCATCTCCAACTTGAATTATTAATTCGTTTTCAACGAAGTTGTCGAAGCGCACATCGCGCATCCAGTCAGACAAAACTTCTTCTTTCACGTGTCGAACAACATTCGCCCAGTTTTCAGCGGTCACCTGACCACAAGCTTCTTCCAACAAACGGAGCATTTTGTTTGCGGTGAAGGGAGGAGATGTGTTGTTGCGGGCTGCATGTCCTGTGAATGAAACAAATGATGAATAAAGTAATACTATTTAATGCAGTATATGTTTTAGTATTCATGAAAAAAATAAATATTTATCAAGAAAAAAAGAAATATTTACGCATTTTCACTAACCTTTGATTTGTGCCCATATGAGTTCTATGGCATTATATTGACAGTGATAGGGTGGCAATCTGATAACAGTGTGACCACGTTGCTTTGCTGCTTCATCCAGCAAATACACTGGCTCCCTTGGTTTGTGTATGGCCACCAGCCCAAGCAGTTCGCACTTGAGCATTGTCATATCGGCATTTACGCCCTTGTTCATAAGCCACTCTATTATATCGGCTTTTTTATTTGCCGTCGTCGGAGCCTTGTCAAGTTGCACGGAATGGTAGGATGCATTATCCATTATTATTATATGAGGACCGTCCAGGTTGTCCATCATTTTATAGAAACATTCTGAAAATTTTCGAAGTTCATCTCTTCATGGTATTCATTCGTTTTCTGGGATTTAAATGCCATTAAACAGTTTGTCACGAAACCTTCGGCAGTACCTGCGTGGCAAATTATTAGTCTCTCCCCCTTTCCTTCTGGTACTTTTGTGGATGATTGGGCAGTACCATCGTTCCATGTTTTTTGCACAGTGTGATTGGCATTCAACCACGTCTCGTCTAAAAACACAACCTTCTTCCAATCAGAAATATTTTTAGCTTTTCTTAAAAAAGTAAATCTTTTGAGTGCTATGTCCGTCCTTTCCATAAGGATCTTGCGTTTGTTTGCTTTTTGGTAATGGAAACCAATTTTATTTAATAGTTTTGACAGCGAAGTTCGACCACCGTCATATAAACCAGCTTCTCTTAATGTTCCCAGCAACTCTTTAAGTGTGGGCAATTCTTTCTTTGAATAATACCCATAAATGTGGTTTCGTATAGCCGCACATTGAAAATCGTCAATATCGACTATAGGTTGGATACGTCTTCGTTTTTTATTTGGAGTCGATAGTTTGTTCTCTTCATCACCTTCTTTGCCAAATTTTTCAGTCGATATTCGTGTTACAGTAGCTAATCCAATTCCCAAAGCGTCAGCTACACGTTGCCGCACTTGAGACAATGGCAGTAAAGGTCCGCCATTTTGACACTCACGCTCAAAATAATCGCGTAAGCGTATTACAAACTCACGCGTTTCACTGTTAAGCACAGTTTTTTTCACCCTTTTAGGCATGATTAACAAAAGTTCACAACGAAAACTAAAATTCAACAATAAGAACTTAACAAATATTAAATAACAACACAACAAAACAAAAGAACAACAAAGTAGCTTGAGGTTATAATTCAAAACACTCAGGACGTGACGCATACAAGGCTGTCGCACTCGTACTATATAACCGTAACCGGCCAGGCGGGCGGACGACACCAGCCAGTGTTGCCACCTTGGTTTTAGAAAAGAATTCCAAAAATAGGTTTTTTGTATTCTGTTACTCTTCTTTTATCACTCCCTCGGTAAAAAAACTAAATTTACAGACACGCCGATTCTACTCTTTTATTATATGTATGCGATAATTCGATAAAATGATTTTTAATAAGGCTTCTTTGTAACCGATATTTGTAACAGTCACTGCCTGTTATTTGTGTCCCATCCGACCAAACGACGTAACATTGCACGAGCGTTCATTGTTTTCAGTTTTTCTATTTAAATCTTACTTTGAAGCTATAAAAACCACTAAGATTTTCGGAAAATGTTTGAATATTAGATACTTTTGTGTGTTGTGTGTCTATTTTTAAAGTTTTAACAATTTTTGAAATTGATAAAATAAAAAAATATTATGTTCGTCATTGCAAAGTTATGTCGGTCACCAATTTTACATCTGTCAAAAAGATCAAGCTATGTTGTATAGACTATAGTGTCAAATTATTTCACTTATAAGACAGTGGGTGTCATGGGCGGTGGTGACCACTTACCATCAGGTGGCCCACCTGCTCGTTTAGCCACTTTTGACATAAAAAAAAACGATTTATTCAACATTTCGCAATGCAGACAAGATGGTAGGTGCATAAAATATAACAAACAATAAATTAAACAAGGCTTGTTGTCCCACTCCCACGGACAATCCACCGCTGGACAGGAATCTTTGGTGGGAAAGTACCATAGTCACCACGCTTGTTGGCGTTGCGGCTAGCACCATGGACCGCGGTTGTTGGTGACCGCAGTATGTACGATATGGTAAAATACGCAGAAAGACATTGCTGCCCATCTTAAGATTCAAAATGTGTTAGCTGCCTTTAACGACACCTGCGGATGGTGTAACTATTCTTTGATGGCACCATACAGATAATAAAAACGTAAATTGAGCAAAACCTGTAAGGGCATCAAACTTTACAACTTTTTTGTTATACGACTTTTTAAAACTTCTAAAAAGAAATTTGCTTCTTCATAAAAATCAATTAATCAGTAATACGAGTACACATTTTTGTTAAAAAATTACAAAAGTGGTAGAAGAAAACTTGTTCAGTTTCTTATTTAGAGCTACAACCCGAGAGGTTTTTTTTACGTTTAAAGTTAATAAGTGAGCAAACGAGCAGGTGGGCCACCTGATGGTAAGTGGTCCCGATCGCCCATAGCACCCACTGTCTTATAAATGGCATATTTTGACTATAACTTATTGCGCATTTTACTCGTACTTAACACCCTGTAAATGAAACCTTATTCTTTATTTTCCATTTTATACCTAGATCACTTGTACACAAAATACGACTTGAGACCAGCAATTTCTCATTAAAGTTTGCAGATTTTGGCTTCGGCCCCGGATGCATGTTCCCAACGTTTCCAAATTCTGGAGTAACGTTGTTGGATTGACGCCAAGTTCACCTGTTCGTGTTTTAAACTGGAGCCTTTTGGTAACGGGAAGGTAAAGTGAAGATCTGGGTGAAGGTGAAATTTGTGAGGTGGAACGTGGAATTAGGACGACGGGTTTCTGGCAGCTCTCCTTGAATTTTCAGATTATATTAAAAGAAAGAATGCAACTAAGTAGTAGGCAAAACTCTTTATCGATGCTTAAAAACCAACGTACTTAATGTATGACACACATGAAACTTCATTATAACATCCCATGAAACGGCCACTACAGGACAGGGAGCTCCCTCCAGAATTTAAGCTTTTGCTGGAAAAAATGTAGAGGGGAAGTACCATAGTCAGTCACCTCGCTTGTTAGCGTTACGGCTGGCACCATGGACCGCGGTTGAAGGTGACCGCAGTAAGTAAGATGTAAGATACAAAAGAGGATGCTGCTGCCCATCCTCCAGTTAACCCTCAGTCGCCTCTTTCGACACCTACGGGTATGTATGGTTGGTACTGTTCTTTGCCGGCACCACACGGGACCATGAAACTTAAAGATCTCAAATAATAAGCTTACCTAGCAGTACTCATTCAAAAATATTCAAACACCAATTTCTCTCAGTTTTATTAGAAAGGCTGTTTTCGGTGCAAAAAAAGTTCGTGTTACGTGCAAGCAAACACACTTAAACTCAAATTTTTATCACACTAAAATCCTTAGCTAAAACCAGAGTATATTTGACGTAAAGTGATATTGTTTTACAAACTTATTTTTTCTGACAGCTTCAGCTTCGTAAAATGAGTTGGTAAGCGTTAGAATGGATGAAAAAAATACCGGCCAAGTGCGAGTCGGACTCGCGCCCTAAGGGTTCCGTACCTATCTACCATATTATATACTAAAAGCTTTTGCTCTTTGATTTTAAAAACTCAGCGACCATTCAATTTGACCCCTCTTTTATAGAAAAGTTCTTGAAACGGGAGCTCACCTTAATTGGTTTCTATTAGTTTTGAGAAAAATTTAAATATTTAATGATTTTAGACTTTTTCCTTTATTTGTACTGTGAGACCTAGCTTCTTGCCAAATTTCATAATTTTAGGTCAAGGGAAGTACCCTGTAGGTTTTGCTTTTTTGCATAAATGTATGGAGATGAGGACATAAAAAGCTATATCTTTTGATTGCGTAGTTGTAAAAAATTGAAATTTTCAGATCTTGTGTGGTTTATGGACCTTAATATTACCTCTTCTCGTTCGTGAGAAAAAGGGTCTTGACAGTTAGACAGACAGATGGACAACAAAGTGATCCTATAAGGGTTCCGTTTTTTTATTTTGAGGTACGGAACCCTAAAAAAGGATTATATTATACGTTGTGATCAGAAAAAGAGCAAGTACTCGTAAAGGCGCGATTGAAAGTACAAAATAATTCTAAATTTCCCTATATAAGTCTGGGATTATGGTTGAATGGTGAAACGTAACCGATTCTGTTCGCAACTGTATTTCATTCAATGCTTAGTTCGAATATCTCTACAACCCCAAGGTAGGAGGGTTGTAACAATTCTATTCTCGTTTTATTGCCATTCCAGTTTCGTTTTATTTTTCCTTGTTCCTCAATTCTTGTTCTGATATATCTTTTTGAGCCTCTCTTTATTTTTACGGCAAATTATTCCATTATAATATTTCATTAGGACAATTTCCTTGAATTTATTTGCAATGTTTTTAAAGTGCGGCTTTAATTTGTAAACTTATAACTCATCTTTGTATATATGTCGCAAGTAAATCGTATAATTCGTCGTATCACAGTTTGCTTTGGCATTCTACAAAATGCCGAAAAAATTTTATTTCGGTATTTTACATAATGCTGCGACATTTCACAAAACGGCACGTGCGTTGTGGTCGAAAGATGACCTACCTTTTTTTTAACGTGGCTAACGAAACTAAAATGCACGAGTGATCTAAACCCTCTTACAATTTTCCGACGGTTTAATTTGCCCTATTTAATTATACTATTTACCTGCGACATATAAACGCAGTATTTTGGAACTTTCTCAAATCTTTCTTTAATTTATTTAACCTCTGAAACTCAGAAAAAAAAATCATGAAATAATAAAATCTATCTGTTAATAATATCATCATAATATACATACATAAGCCTTGTTCCCGTCGGGGTAGGCAGAGACCACAGTTCTCTACCTGCTACGATCTTGACATACTTCCCATGCTTCCTGTACTTTCAACAATCCTTTCATACATGCTCGTCGGTTGAGGGTACTTTTAACCTGGCCTTTATTCAGAACGTCCTGAATTTGGTCCTGGTACGTTCGCCGAGGCCTTCCCCTTCCAACGTTCCCATTCACTCTCACCTTGTAGATCTCTTTCGTCAATCTTCTTTCATTCATCCTTTCTACAAGACCAAACCATCTCAGCATCCCTTTCTTAATTTTAGTCACTACGTCTTCTTTTACGCCACATGTTCTCTTATCACACTATTTCTAATCCTGTCATTCAGTTTCACACCAATCATACTCCTCAGCGCTCTCATTTCTACTGCATTAATTCTACTTTCATGCTTTTTCTGCCATACCCAGCTTTCATTGCCTTTACATACATCAGTGTTGGTACCAATACGCCTCTATGAACACGTCTTCATCACACGAGAATTTAATGGGTTTCAGAAGCAAGCTTTTGTCAATGGTACTTTTAGTGCATCCAAAAATTTAATGGTTTTGTCACAAATCTTGTGTAGTCGCTCAAAAGCATAGTGCCAATATATGGAAAATTAAACTGCCGCAAGTTTCCAACCTAGTCAATTGACCTACTCTTTATTGAACGTCAAAAAAGAAATCTTCCGATTTTGTATGAAGTTTTTGAACTATGACGTCATAATTATTGCCATCGTTTAGTAACTTTTTAACACTAAATTAATAATAAAAAATGTAAAACTACGTAAGACATTTAAAATTACCTGGTTTTCATAAATTTTAAATGATTCTTTCTTAGACGCAAACAGAATTTCATTTTATTTTTGACCCAGGAAACTCGCGGAATCTTTCCATCTGGTGAAACAGAACACCAATGACTTCGAATTGGAAGTAAATTAATGAAGAAGTTGTCGACATCGCTTCCAGGGCCGGAGTCTATAATTGAAAGTAATTGTATGCAGCGCCTTTCAGGGGCGAGTAATTGAATTATAAACTGCCATCTCTCACTGCGACCCTTGTAGGTCTACTTGTCATCTGGGGCATTCTACAGAGTGAAATTGAAAACATTGGACAAATTTTGAGATTTAGTTCAGACCCCAAGGAAGATAGGTCGTTAGACGGAAAAAGAGTTCGATCTCAGATACAAAATGTATGATCAGCTGACTGACTTAACTATGAAGGGGTAAATATTTTTTTCTTCCGATGACCTATGTTCCTAGGCGAAAATTGTTCAGTTTCGCGGTCTGAACTGAATCCCCGAGTTCATATTACCCGAATCTATTCAAGTCGCGAGTGAATAGGCTTCTTGTGGGTAAGCTCGTTCCTTCGTCGACCTCATCTCTGTCTTCAAGACTAGATCGAGGTCAAGAGCAAGCCCATTGACGATTAAAAAAAAATACTTTTTTGAACATTTGCATAAAATATAATTTTAGGCTGCCTATACCCAGCATAAACCACGACTTTTCGAGCATGAGAAGTGAAAACATTTTTTAAACAAATGTCTGTGTTATGTATTTTATAGTAAACGAAGTTTCATGTAAGATTTTAAGATAATATTGTACGATACGTTTAAGATAGTCTTAGATTTAGCAGACGCAAAGTACAAACTATACGCAAAACTAGATAAATATTGTAGATATTGTTTGTTGACAAAAGCATCTCAAGAGTCAAAGAAACCATCTGTTACAGTAAACAGAATGAGATAGAGGTCTTCCGAATCTGTCCGCATTATATCAGGAGACAATATGTTTGCTGAACAATCCGACCCCTGTAACCAATTGATTTATGGTTCCATCTTTCATGCGGCATTGCTTAAGGGAGGCAAAGGCTTTTCTCCATTACTACTGATTTCTTCTTTAATTTGTCGATACGTGATTTTTAAAAGGAAAATGTAACAGGTATTTGATAGCTCAATCTAACTAAAACGCCATCATTTTCATTCTGATTACGGTGATGATTTCTTCTCAACAGCGACAACGTTTGTTCTGATTGTATGGTGTGTCTATGTCTGGACATTGTGCACAATAATTATTTTATTTTATTTTGTTCGGAAAAATTACAGCCTTATTTTTAACACATTAGCCATTATACAATAGCTAGGATCTGGGCCATTAATAAGTTTTCACCTATAATAGTAGATTAGTAGCCAAGGGCTGTAAGGCATCAATTGCAGCCCGAGATATTAAGGCGCACGAGCGCAGCGAGGGCGCCTATAGTTCGAGGGTGCAATTGATGCTTACACCCGAGCCAACTACTCTGCTTTACACCTCGATTGTGAGGTAAGTAGGTCCTTATTACCACCAAATTGTAGGTGACCAATTAGCGCTATAGGGTAATAATGTAGCTAGAAAAGTCCTAGGGCGGTAAGTAATTAAAACGCCCGCCGCCCCGATGCTGGAGGCGGCCATCAAGGCGGAGCCGCGCTTGGAGGTGCTGCCGTGCGGGGGCGTTACAATTACTTACCGCCCTAGGGCTTTTCTAGCTATATTATTACCCCAGAGCGCTAATTGGTCACCTACAAGCCCCATTTGGGGGTAATAAGGAACCGAACCTTACCGAATATGAGAGATGTAAAATATATAATACTATTTCATACATTGCCTAAACGTACTAGGCATTCTCTTCATTGCCTAGGTATTATATATAATGCCTGAATTTTACAGATTACCGGTAACATATTCAGCTACTAACAGAACAGACCCTCGTCGTTCGGGTCGCAATAGTATGAATGTGTGTAATCTGATGTCAACGTTCGGACTTGACCAGTGGACAAATACAAATGGCATCAGGTCTGTCAAGGAGGTACGGTCAACCACACGTCAGTGGAAACATTTACAACTCTATTACCGTGCCTTAAAGTTCAAAGTATTTCTATTGACGAGCTGTTGGGTGTACGAAACTGTACAGTATTTGTATTTGTTTGGATTCCGTGCAACGTAAGGGATTAGTGGTAATGCTTGCATTGTAATACTGCTGTTGTCAAGCTTGTTTTTCTCTGCTGGTACTCGTTCACATTTTGTCTATTTATATTCAGTACCCTATGGCGACCGGGCTTCGCTCCGAATGATTTTGACCATACCCCACTAACACTTGGCGCTGCAATTTCTGTAATGTTTTCAAGAAAACAAATTTTCCCAGATATGAGTTCTAGCTAAATCGTTTTTTTCTCCCAAAACCCCCTTTAATAAAAAAATCACCGAAATCGTTAGAGCTGTTTTCGAGAAATCAATTAAAAATATATTAATACACAAATATTGCTAATTTAGTATCATAGAATGAAAATGCATATCAAACTATGGAATATGAAGTTGAACTATTATTTAAATGAACTGCAAACTACTGAAAAAGAAATTGAATATGCCATACTTAGGTTTTACTTAGGATCTGTATCTCCAGTTTTTTTTTTCATTGAGTAATCTTATTTTTAAATCAGAATCCGAATTCAGCACAATGAAAGATTTCTCAAAAACCAAGTTTTAAATTGATAGAGCAATGAAAGTTGATTAAATTAGATCAATGACCTGGTTGACACTTAATTCAATCAGATCTGCTAAGAGGGGCCAATAATAATTCACAAAAGAGTGGAACGTTTTAAGTCTGTCATAATTTTTTTTTTCTAGTATAAAGTGCTTGTAAATATATTATGTAACCGTCGACTGATAATTTAAGGTATTAAAAATATAAATGAATTAAGTATCATGTTTTTTATTTTAACACTTCCTGTGTTCGTATAAATCTACAAAGTAGAAAGAAGCGAAATTTCACAACCAGAGTCAAGATTTGGACCTGCGTCTTCTCTGTGAGTACCGGAGACGCTTCAAGGATCCATTACTTGCAATACTTGAATAGATTCGGGTTATATGAACTCGGGAACAAAGACGCAAGCAGAGAATTCCACTCTTTAGCCGTGCGCATTACAAAAATTGTTTCAAAGCGCTTTGTGCGAATGTGCAGAATATCAACCAATTATGGGTGATATCCTGCGGTGCGTCTGAACTCCCGATGGTAGAAGGGAGATGGTGGAATAAGCTCGTGGAGCTCTTGAGCACACTCTCCGAAGTACAATCTGTAGAAGACTGATAGACATGCAACTTTGCGACGGTGGGCCAGACTGTGAAACTTGGTTTTCACCAGCATCTCATCACTAACGAGCTTCTTGGCTCTGCGATCTATCAAGTCAAATTGGTTGGTTGGCAGGAATGATTATGATGAGCAAAATTATTTCTATCAGATTAACCATAAAATTACTTACAAAGTTAGTTTACCTATATTAATGCCGATAACCCAAATTGTGTACCTACCTATCTTATCGAGTGTCGGTCCTGATTAGGATCGAAGTTAATCTTGAAAGTTAGGTCAAGGGTCGTGAGGTCAAGTGCGGCGATGACGTGGGTCATTTAGATACAGTCGCTCACGGCATAGGTACAGTTTTTGAGTAAGTCCTACCCACATCCACAGCAAAAAAAAATCACCTTTAGATATCGGATACCGTGGATAAAAAAGATTATTTTTTGGACCTGATATGAATATTCCTACCTTGATAGTGAGGTCAAAAGCAACAACTTTTGTTCTACTACTTTGCAAACAACGATCAAAAAATTTCGACTTCCCATATAAAAGTAACGTAAGTTTTTTTTTGTTTTTTTTTTGTTAGGGTTCTGTACCTCAAAATAAAAAGACGGAACCCTTGTAGGATCACTTTGTTGTCCGTCTGTCTGTCTGTCTGTCTGTCAAGACCCTTTTTCTCACGAACGAGTAGAGGTATCAGGTTGAAATTGATAAAGAATATTAAGGTCTATAAACCACACAAGATCTGAAAATTTCAATTTTTTACAACGACGCAATCAAAAGATATGGCCATTTATATCCTCATCTCCTTACATTTATGCAAAAAAGCAAAACCTGCAGGGTACTTCCCGTTGATCTAAAATTATAAAATTTGGCAAGAAGCTAGGTCTCACAGTATAAATAAAGGGAAAAGTCTAAAATCATTAAATATTTCAATTTTTCTCACAACTAACAGTAATCAATTAAGGTGAGCTCCCGTTTCAAGAACTTTATTATAAAAGAGGGGTCAAGTTGGATGGTCGCGGTGTTTTTAAAATTAAATAGCAAAAGCTTTTAGTATGTCATATGGTGGATAGGTATGGAACCCTTAGGGTGCGAGTCCGACTCGCACTTGGCCGGTTTTTTTGTAAGTGACCAACACATTTTGTATAGGAAGTCGAAATTTTTATGTGCGTTGTTAGCAAAGTCGTAGAACAAAAGTTGTAACTTTTGACCTCACTAACAAGGCTCATCAGGTCCAAAAAAACCGGCCAAGTGCGAGTCGGACTCGCGCACTGAGGGTTCCGTACCACCACATAAACATAATTGTATTAGTTGAAATTTCAGTAAGTTAATGTGCTAGATTTTTTGAGTCCGACACGCGCTTGACCAATTATTTTTTTTTTTTGTTATTTTATAGCCTAAGCCCTATAAACATACCAATTTTCAAGTTTGTAAGTGTTCTCGTTTTTAAATAGAACTAAAACAAAAATCGCCTTCGCGACCATCCAACTTGACCCCTCTCTTATATGAATGTAATTGAAACGGGAGCTCACCACAATTGGTTACCATTAGTTGTGAGAAAAGTTGTAATATTTAATTATTTCAGACTTTTCCCATTATTTGTACTGTGAGACCTAGCTTCTTGCCAAATTTCATAATTTTAGGTCAACGGGAAGTACCCTGTAGGTTTTTCATTTTTGAATAAATGTATGGAGATGAGGACATAAAATGCCATATCTTTTGATTGCGTCGTTGTAAAAAATTGAAATTTTCAGATCTTGTGTGGTCCATAGATCCTAATATATGGTATTAATTTCAATCTGAAACCTTTACCCGTTCGTGAGATAAAGGGTCTTGACAGACAGACAGACAGACAGACAGACAGACGGACAACAAAGTGATCCTATAAGGGTTCCGTTTTTTTCTTTTGAGGTACGGAACCCTAAAAATAACCTTGTTTACTATAAAACCAATAATTTTTTGTCCAAAAAAAACAAATAAATATTATAAAAAAAACGAACTAAGACTTTCTTTACAAACTTATGCATCACATGATAGGGCATATTTGTATGAAATCAGTATTGCTTACGTAATTAAGATGTGGATTTATACACCGTTAGTTTTCCTGAACTAAAATAATCCTAAAAAGCAGGTTATCCACTCGTTATCCAAGAAATAAATTTTTACTCGAAGATTTTTTCGACTTCCCATACTAATTCAGTCAACGAATTCTCAAAAAAAGGTATACAAGGTGTAACAAAAAGGGTATATCAACTCTGCAGGATGTGATTCTGCTTATGAAACTGAACAACTTTCCCTGAGAAACATAGGTCGAAATACGAAAAAAAAAATTGACCTCCCATAGAAACTGAATCAGCTGATCGCGCATTTTGTATGGGAGGTCAATTTTTTTTTTCGTATTTCGACCTATGTCCCTTGGGGAAAGTTGTTCAGTTTCATGGGCAGAATCACATCCTTCAGGGTTGATATACCCTTTCTGTTACACCTTGTATAGGGAAATGCTTGGAACACAATTTTTGACTTCGTAACTTTGTTTGGACTAGTTAGGAGGTAAACATATCAAAAGTCACCGCCCGTACCCCTAACGCCTGTAACCCTTTTGAAGGTCCCATTTTTCGGTTTTTCGCATATATCTCGGAAACTATACGTCCTAGCAACATAAGACTTTTTGCAAAATGAAAGTTGATTAAATTTACTACAAGTTTTATTCAGTCAAGTTTTTCAATATTTTGTATACTTTTGAGATATTTGCAGTGAAATCACATTGGCTTGTTGACTGATTTTGCCGTCACCCCTCTCTTTACTGGCTTCGAGTATTTTTAAGAGAAATTATCCCTTTTTCACCCCCTTTAGAAACATCAGGACTCGATGCAATCACTTCCTCATCACAAACAAAACACTTGCTGTTCATTTTAACGACACAAAAATAGACTTTCAAGAGCGGATATCTCGAAAACTATACAAGATATCAAAAAACGTAACTTAATAAAACTTATAGTAAATTTAATCATCTTTCATTTTGCAAAAAGTTTTCGATATCTTGTATAGTTTTTGAGATATTCGCTATTGAGTCTTTAATTTTAGGGAAAAAAAATTATGTGCTGCAACCCTACGGCCAGCATTTAGTTTTTTGGAGCATCGTTGAATAGTTTATTCGGTCAATCAGGTTTACTTTTTGTATTTTTGGATGCGATAAAGTTCATTTTTAGGACCGCAAAACTAAATTTGTTTATAAAGGTTACTTGCAGATTTCTAAAAAACTGTGCAACTTAGAAAGATCGTTTTATTTTTGCTGTAATGCTTACATAAATTTCTGTCAACTGTAATTAATTTAGTTTTCATCATAACTCGAAAACTAAGAAACGTAAAAAAATTATAAAAATATATTTTAGAATGACAGACAGACAAAGTTGTTCCTTTTTTTACCATTTTGTTATCGGAATCCTTAAAAACGTAACATAATAAAACTTGCAGTAAATTTAATCAGCTTTAATTTTGCAAAATTTTTTCGTTATTTTGTATAGTTTTCGAGATAATCGCTCGAGTCTTTAATTTTGGAAAAAAAAATTGCTTTTAATTTTTGCTCTTTTTGACCGGATAGCTCTTCAACGATGCACCGATGCCTAAATAGCACAGATACTCATTATTCAGGGTGGGGGGGTCTTCCCATTTTTATGTTTTTCGCATATATCTTGGAAACTATGCTTCTCAGTGAGATGAGACTTACTGCAAAATTAAAGATAAATCAATTTACTATAAATTTTATTTTGTTAGTTTTTTTATGTCTGGTATAGTTTTCGAGATATCCGCTCTTGAAAGTCTAAAATTTTGGAAAAAATATTTTTACCTTAAATTTATTATTCTTATTGACCGAATAAACTATTCAACGATGCTCCAAAACACTAAATGCTGGCCGTAGGGTTGCAGCACATAATTGTTTTTCCCTAAATTTAAAGACTTAAGAGCGAATATCTCATAAACTATACAAGATATCGAAAACTTTTTGCAAAATTAAAGATGACTAAATTTACTACAAATTTTATTCAGTTAACGTTTTTTGATATCTTGTATAGTTTTCGAGATATCCGCTCTTGAAAGACTATTTTTGTGTCGTTAAAATGAACAGCAAGTGTTTTGTTTGTGATGAGAAAGGAAGTGATTGCATTGAGTCCTGATGTTTCTAAAGGGGGTGAAAAAGGGATAATTTCTCTTAAAAATAGCCAGTAAAGAGAGGGGTGACAGCAAAATCAGCCAACTAGCCAATGTGATTTCACTGCGAATATCTCGAAAAATATACAAGATATTGAAAAACTTGACTGAATAAAACTTGTAGTAAATTTAATCAACTTTCATTTTGCAAAAAGTCTTATGTTGCTAGGACGTATAGTTTCCGAGATATATGCGAAAAACCGAAAAATGGGACCTTCAAAAGGGTTACAGGCGTTAGGGGTACGGGCGGTGACTTTTGATATGTTTACCTCCTAACTAGTCCAAACAAAGTTACGAAGTCAAAAATTGTGTTCCGAGCACTTCCCTCTATACTTTTTCGTTGTTTGGGCTATAAAGACGTTACGAGAATATACAAAGCAAAAGAAAGTCAGTAAAAATTTTTCTATATAGAATTTTTATTTTCGGGAAAGTTGTTTGTTTTCATTAGAAGAATTTACTGGCCTTCGGGTTTCAAATGGATGAAAATTCACCGTGTGAAGGGCCGACACTATGATCCTAGAAACTGAACATTAAGACCATGAAACTTAACAACTTTCAGTTGAAACTGAACAACTTTCAGTTGAAACTGAACCACTTTCAGTTGAAACTGAACAACTTTCAGTTGAAACTGAACAACTTTCAGTTTCATGGTCTTTATACAAATAAATCTTTTTCATCTCTCATACAAAATGCGCAATCAGCTGGTGCAGTTTCTATGGGAATTTTTAATACCGTATTTCGACCTACGTTCCTTAGGAAAAGTTTTTTTAGTTTCATTATATGAATGTTCAGTTTCAAGGATTATAGTTTTAGCCCTAACACCCTGTATGCATAATTGATATTAACACAATTTTTTTTTTATGTTATCCGAAATAAAATATTTAGAATGTTTAGTAAAGGAGAGGTGTCCCTACGAACGTGACTAGAAGCTGTGAAAAATTACTCTCGATGATGCGCGAATAATAAAACGTACAGTTTATTTTGACCCCTGACACGTACGGTCAACCGCACGTTGGTAAAAACTTATTCAACTCGAGTACCACGCTATAAGGTCCAAAAGTGTTTCTAGTGACGTGCGTTGAATGTACCTTTTGATTTGATCCGACATGACTGACTGTTCCTACAATAGTTGTTATATTTAGTCCCCTTACTAAGCCCTTAAAAGGTTTTACATAAAAACTATTATTTATTTAAACTTTATACAAGGTGTAATGTTTTTAAAAACAAAAACCCGACTGCGTAACAAAAAACCGGCCAAGTGCGAGTCGGACTCGCGCACTGAGGGTTCCGTACCACCACATAAATATAATTGTATTACTTGAAATTTCAGTAAGTTAATGTGCTAGATTTTTTCTGTCCGACACGCGCTTGACCAAATTTTATTATTTGTTGTTATTTTATAGCTTATGCACTATACTCGTAAACATACCAATTTTCAAGTTTGTAAGTGTTCCAGTTTTTAAATAGAACTAAAACAAAAATCGCCTCAGCGACCATCCAACTTGACCCCTCTCTTATATGAATGTTCTTGAAACGGGAGCTCACCACAATTGGTTACCATTAGTCGTCAGAAAAGTTGTAATATTTAATGATTTCAGACTTTTCCCTTTATTTGTACTGTGAGACCTAGCTTCTTGCCAAATTTCATAATTTTAGGTCAACGGGAAGTACCCTGTAGGTTTTGCATTTTTGAATAAATGTATGGAGATGAGGACATAAAATGCCATATATTTTTGATTGCGTCGTTGTAAAAAATTTAAATTTTCAGATCTTGTGTGGTTCATGGATCCTAATATATGGTATTAATTTCAACCTGATACCTTTACCCGTTCGTGAGATAAAGGGTCTTGACAGACAGACAGACAGACAGACAGACGGACAACAAAGTGATCCTATAAGGGTTCGGTTTTTTTCTTTTGAGGTACTGAAACCTAAAAAGAGGAAAACAAGCTAGCGTGTATAGGATTTGGTTAACATTAATTTTTATAAGATATTGCAGGTAGAGGGGACGGAAACACGTTTTGTGGTGGTAAAAGTCATTACGTTCGTACCCGCCTGGTATAAAGTAACCTACCTTATACCAGGCGGGTACGAACGAAATGACTTTGACCTACCTTATAAAATTCAAGTTAACCAAATCCTAATGATCTTAGGTCCAAAACATAACACACCTTTTCCTACCCAGTCGGGTAGGAAATTAGTAAGCACTATTTCCGTGAAACTGAAAACTTTCCCATTTCTTTTTTAAAATGGAATGTTGATTTCTTTTCGTGTTTTGATCTATTTTTTTTGTAAAAGTTGTTCAATTTTTTGGTCAAAATGACAAGCTAAAATTTTGCGTTTTGTGACCACATTGTACAGAAACGGATGTATAACATGTCATAGGTCTTCTAAAATTGGCCACATTTGCTCTCAACATCTGCTCTTATAAACGTGTTTATGACCTTTTGGGATAAACTGAGAAATACACGTGTTCTGCATTGCTGTGAACCTTAGTGTAAACATTTGCGCTGCACCATAATTAATGATGCCAAATATTGAGATCGTGGTTTGATGAATCACCAAATCAAGGATCACTTGAATTGAGAATATAAATCATGCTTCGAAATCTGCTGCAGTTTGGAAACAGAAAACATTCTTGTTGTTTTACAATGAAAATATAAGTTTCTATGCTAGATTACCATTTGTATACAAAATAACTATTAACAATATTCGTGCTAAAGAGTAAATAAAAAAATCAAACAAGACCTACTAATAGTTAATCCTGAAAAACAACAATTTCACTAGAAATAAAGTAACTTATAAGACGAAATAAAAAAAATCGTCAAGGTCGCGGTCAAGGTCATAAAAAAACTGGTACAAACTATACTCGAGAATGGCATTGTTTATTGTTTGCGAGCATATCGGGATACAAGAGGTTATGGCATATTATTATTGTATTAATAATAAGTAATCGCACTGTGCGGTGCCGGAAAAGAATAGTACCAACCCATCTCTATTTGTGGGTGTCGTAAGAGGCGACTAATGGTGTATGAACCGGAGGATGGGCAGCAGCATCTTTTTGTGTCTTACGTACTGCGGTCACCAACAACAGCGGTCGCCAGCCGCAATGCTTGCAAGTGTGGTGACTATGGTAAATCCCCTCCAAAGTACCACGCGTTTTTGCTGGCGATCTGGAGGGAGCTCCCTATCCTGCAGTGGACGTTTCATGGGATGTTATGATTATGATGAATACATAATCAATATGGAAACTTCAGGGACGATGTCGCTATGATCTAGACAACTCTATTCGGAGGGTCACACCAAAAAGGATTGCTGATACCGGGTGTGAGCGCGATTAAAATATAGATTTTCTAGCATCTTCCGAAGTGTATATGTATTATTACAGAAAAATTTCATCATTGAGTATACTTTATCTGAGCAAGATTTACTTTAAATACCAAACGCTTTAAGACCCTATTCAAAACAGAGAGTTTAAATAAACTTTTACAATCACTTATTACTGTAGTTTACTGGCAAAATAAACTAGTGTAATTAAAGTGGGACAGAGCTATACGTACGACATTGGAACGACAGAGACACGTATCGCTCTGTCTTGCTCCCTGCTGTCATTCTAATCCAGCTACATTACTTTGAAGATAAATGTCAAGTAAAGAGATACTCGTACAACTTAATCTATCATCTTTCCATTTACCGGTTATAAAAACAAAGAGAACTGGAGCTCACCTAATTCTGGTCTGGCTGTCTGAATCCGCTGCTCACGCCTCTCGTCACTTGTCTCCCCACCTCCGAGTTGATTGTAGCTCACAACGCCACCTACCGTGAAAACGTTAAAACAAGTCAAGATATTAGCATTGACAGACACCTGGTTAGAACTTGGATTTTCGTCGGATTTAAGGCTTCCTATGCAAATGTCTGGTACTGGAAAAGAAACTATTCTTTCGTCCCATACATACCTAAAGGATGTGCAGCAGCATCCTCCTGTGTATCATACCATCTTATTTACTGAGGTCACCTACAAACGCGGTCCATTGTGTCAGCCTTAACGCTGACAAGCGTGGTGACTATGGTACTTCTCCTCCACATTTTTCCAGCAAAAGCTAGAATTCTATGATGATGCAAATCACAGCTAATTTAGTACGGAGCGTCAATTGTTTTTAGGGTTCCGTATCTCAAAAGAAAAAACGGAACCCTTATAGGATCACTTTGTTGTCCGTCTGTCTGTCTGTCTGTGAAGACCCTTTATCTCACGAACGGGCAAAGGTATCAGGTTGAAATTAATACCATACTTTAGGATTCATGAACCACACAAGATCTGAAAATTTCAATTTTTTACATCGACGCAATCAAAAGATATGGCATTTTATGTCCTCATCTCCATACATTTATGCAAAAAAGCAAAACCTACAGGGTACTTCCCGTTGACCTAAAATTATGAAATTTGGCAAGAAGCTAGGTCTCACAGTACAAATAATGGGAAAAGTCTGAAATCATTAAATATTACAACTTTTCTCACAACTAATGGTAACCAATTGTGGTGAGCTCCCGTTTCAAGAACATTCATTTATGAGAGGGGTTAAGTTGGATGGTCTCGGAGGCGATTTTTGTTTTAGTTCTATTTTAAAAACGGGAATACTTACAAACTTGAAAATTGGTATGTTTACAGTGCATAAGCTATAAAATAACAACAAATAATAAAATTTGGTCAAGCGCGTGTCGGACTCAAAAAATCTAGCACATTAACTTACTGAAATTTCAACTAATACAATTATGATTATGTAGTGGTACGGAACCCTCGGTGCGCGAGTCCGACTCGCACTTGGCCGTTTTTTTTTTTCATTCTACACAATGTTTCTTTTGGAAAGTTGTTCAGTTTTGCGAAGATGTTGAGGTCAGAGTGATCTCACTTAACTGCTGAAATCGTTAAATGAATAGCCAGACGCAAAGACGAGACTTGGAAGACCAACCCAACAGTGGTGTGGTCACCATCACCATATCGTGTGGGTACTAAGGTCGATGACCAACCTTTCAAACCCTGGTGTCAGAGTTGTTGAGCCGCCAAAGTTCTCTGATATGGCTCATTAACGACAAGTAGTAATCGGGATTAACGAATTAACGTGCCTTCCGATGCATGGTATCATCTTCCTTTTCGGAAAGTCTGGTGATTGAGCCTGCAATGTCCTTACCAAAATAGGTAAGTTGTACAAAGTGTATTTCAGTGTCCCCACCGGCAATCGAATCCAGAACCTTCGTATTTAGAACCAAACCCTCTAACCACTAGGCCATGTGGTAACCTATGCTGTTCCAGTTCTTTAGTTCAATAATTTGAACAACAAATGGGTGCAATCTTTTAGATCAAAAATTTATTTGTCAACGGCTCATATTAACTGTAACTCGGTGCCGATTCAACAACATGAGGGCAGAACTTATTTATGTAGTTAAAAAAGTTTACGGGTGGAAACAAAATTTTTCTGTAAAAAATATATACAGTGTAACATAGAACCTCCTCCTTTTTTGAAGTCGGTTAAAGAGATGAAGAAACACGAAACCAACAGCTACTGTGGTCTAGTGATTAGAGGGTCTGGCTCTCAAACCGGAGGTTCTGAGTTTATTCGGTGGGGACACTACTTAAAATCTGTAGTTTGTTTATTTATTTGAGAAGCGATGTAGTTTAGAAGATGTCATAATGAGATTTTAATATCCAACAATGAATAAACTATTTCGACTTTGACTTAATCGAAGAAAAATCTTTTTCTGAGATTTCCCAGGATTGGTATGTCAGGATAAATCAGCAGATATTAAAAAAATTAAGATGACTTCGTACTTTGGAAGCCGAGCTGCCAATAGCCTTTGACATTGCTCATAGCTTGGCAGTTCAAAAACTTGGTCACCAGGGTTTGTGAGGTCGCTCATCGATATTATAATAACAGTTTGACAGGTTCTTACCACAATATGGGTTTTTGGTGAGTTTCCGATATTTCAGCGAAAAACCCATATCGTGATAATAACCCGTCAAACTGTTTTTATAAATAGTGTTAGTGAGCGCCAAACTCTCCAACAATATGTTGCTCATCAAACTTACAACCACGTACGATATGAAATCAAAGTCAAAAAGGGCTCACCTTCTGGGAAGTTTCTGCTCCAACACCGCCGGTTCCCTGTCAGCTGATTGGCCTTGCCAATCCCTCAACAGAGTTGATTATAGCGCCACCTGGAGTAAAATAGTAAAGAACGAGTAAATATAAGTCGTAAAATATGGTGGAATTTAGTCTTTAAAAAAAGGGTTGAAGATACAAACTTTGACCCAACATTGACCCAACTTTGACCCCTTTATTCTTATTATAATTACTTTTAGGCACTGCTTTTGCACTGGACGGGACGGTCATAATGGAGTTGTTTAGGGGAAACCTATGTCCATCAGTTGAAGTTTTTTGGCTGATATGACTGCTTTGAAGATACAACAAACAAATATTCCCTGGGCCTCGAATGTAGTAATTTAAACCGTACCTATTACTAAATCCATAACGTTTGCCTAAAATTAACGTAACGTTTTATGCAATCGTTTTAGTTTTGATAATATTGTTTAACTTTCTATGATCAGGCTCTTCGATATGTTCCCGAATACTCGTGTGTTACATTTGGCGCAAATTAAGTTCCTTATGTCTCGAACAAAAACCCCAAATTACCTCAGAAAATCACATTAACTTATATCAAGATGAGTGTACGAATGTTCCTTTAAGACATACCTGAGTCAAAGTGACTCGTTCTGAGTCGTTCTTCACACAAACCAACGAACTTTTGAGTTTAGAATTCAACGTCAGACCAGCCACATTTAAGAAATTCAATTTACCAAACTGTCAAAAGGAGCGAGGGGCAAAGATAATAACCTTCTCAAAATATTAACCTACGAGTATTTGTTAGACATGTGTACCACACCGCCGCAAAAGTAATTAAATTACCTCTAATTCGATTACGGCAATAATACCTCGTTTGTCCCCAACGCACACACTCACAATAACATCACACGCACACACAAAAAAAACCACGTAGTAACAAGACACTCCTATTATAAGACTTGCGTGTGCCACAGCAATTTTTATGAACTATTTTTGGCTGTGAATTTAGAATTTACAAACTACAAAGATTTAAAGGAAAACAAAAATAGCGCGAAAGTTTATAATAAAAATTGTGGCTTAAATATTTTTAATACCTTCAGTTCAAAATAAATGTTCTAATTAACGCATTAATTACATTTATTATTTTATATTCAAATACATTAACACACACACTTTCTGAATTCAAGCATAAACAAATTTATCACGCAAAAATAGGTAGAACGATCAAAAACAATGCGGAGATAAAATTACAGATCGAATTTTTAAATAAACTTTTTTCGTACCGGTTAACGTAGGCACAGGCGCGTCGCGTGTACAGCCTATAATGAAAAAGCAACCGCCTATCTTGAGTGCTAGTCCCACTGTAATACAAACCCAGTACGGCTTCTACGCTCTAGTTGAGTAAGAATGTATCATGCAACCAGGTAACTATTTAGTTAAAGAAAATTCAAATGGAATGAATCCGTTATCTGAACACTCGTTTATTATGTTGCATGCGTTTAGATTAGAATCACGTCGTTTTTTTTTTGTTTTTTGAGCATCTATTAATTAACATTTCAAATGAAACTACTTTGACAGTATCGCGTGGTTCGCTGTTGCTTACATTTTTATGCACATTTTTGTGTGAGTCTTAATAAAAGATTCACAAAAATATTCTTACTCAGTAATTTAAAGATAAAAGACATGTTTTCCTTACATTTCCTCTAAATTACTTACTGACAAGGCACCCCTCGCCATGAAGCGTAAAATTCGATTTTTCTAATGGCACCCTGTCTTGACGAGCTGACAAGTCGGGAAGGTGCCATACTACATTTAGATTTAAGTTGGAATTCTGAAAAACAAAACGTTTTTTGCGTCCAATTGAATAAAGAAAAATGTTTAGATTGATTTCACAATGGTTGGCAATACCAAGTTACGAACACCAGGGATTTTAAGTTCGGTCATCGGTCGTACAATCCATACGATACGATTATGGTTGGAAATCGATTTAACCTTTGCGATATCATGCACGTTCTTAAGAAGAAGTAGGACAAAGGATAATAACTTCAATAGGGAACATGCATAAATTTTATTAGTCGCATTTATTAATAAAATATGAAAATGCCGTATTAGAGATGACAAAAAGTGAAATTAAAATTTAAATCGGCTAAGAAATACGGCCGATATAAGCATTTAAAACTACTAATTAGACAGAGAGATCCGACATGAATAGTGACGTCACCATTCACTTCGGCCATATAAACTCCATATTGAATTTCGTTTTGCTAGAAAGAGACAGAAACAAAGCTTCGATGGCTTATATATTTTTTAATACTATAGTTATTCGAAAAATAGTTTTACAAGTCTGTTTATTACATGAATAAGAATAAATTTCTTAAATAAAAAAAAATCGTGCATGTTCCCTATTCCCATTTACTTTACATTCATTGCATTTTTATCATTCCACTGATGGTTGCTAATGCCTTTACTTCGATACAACAACTTTTAAGGTATAATGCTATTTTCCGGCACCCTTTTTCAATAAAGAAAATTTACTTACTTAAAAACAAAATTATACTTCACATTCAAGAGAATTAATGTGCTGTCGTGTCACTCTTGTGTGTAGCTGACAGCTCGTCAAGGAAACCGATGACGTCATCGGCGGTTATTGAAAAGGGTTGACAGCTTGTGTCAGGTACACGAAAATGTCTGATGGATGATTTTGTTATTAACATCGATGTTATTGACTGAATTTGTACTATAATGGACAATTCACACTAAAGTAGGAACAACGAAGTCCGTTTTGACGTTTCCTTAACACCAACGCACTGGGTTCATTTTTCTTTGCAGGCCTTTCTTTAGGCCTATTATTAAAACAATCCCAAAGAGTTAGTTTAGTATTGACACTGCGTTAAGAGACAGTTTAAATAATTGGTCTGTTTTATGGTCCATAAGTTATTAATGCAAAAATAATTTCTTTCCAAAATTACACATCGAAATATGCAGCCCTCATTTTGAGGTATTTGTAAATAGGTATACCTGTTAAAAACCACATGTTAAAAAAATAATTTTGAAAAAAAAAAACATAGTCTAGTTATAGTTTGTCTTAAGTAAATCTTATTAATAAAATAATAGACCATAGAAATACATTGAGAAGAGGTCCAGATAATCATAATTATCATCTTTTGACGTGGATACTTAGCAGGTGGAGAACTGTGGTCTCTGCCTACCCCAACGGGAACAAGGCGTGATATTATGTATGTACTACGTCTCTCTTAAAGACGTGCATTGAGAAGAGGTCCAGATAATCATAATTATCATCTTTTGACGTGCATACGTCTCTCTTAAAGAAGTGCATTGAGAAGAGGTCCAAATAATCATAATTATCATCTTTTGACGTAAATACGTTTATGTTTTCGTTTAACGAAGGTTTCGTGCAAAGAGAATATAGGCCCTCTGGAGGGCAATAATTGGTACTACACTACACGGTGAGGTGAGCGGACGTGGGTAGGGGCTTGTCGTGCTCTTGGCTGTCCCCACCTACATAATACGTATTCACTTAAAACACGGCTGCATCAAAAATACAGCCACACAGGGATTTTTAAACTACATTAATTAAAAATTTACAACCTCAGCAAAATCGCATACGGCATTCTGCAGTTAGGCCCAGGTAGACAAGGGCCGTCACACACCGGTGACTCGTAGCGCACTACCTAACGCTGCATATATTATGCCGATGCATATTGACCGTTAATACTACAAGTTGATATGATAGGGGACGCGTTTCCATTGACTCACGTGGGAGCGAAGACTTTATTCGAAGTTCAAGAGAAGAAACACAGTTTGACTGACAGACAGTCAAATAAAACTCACTTGAAAGTAAGTAGTACACTTGCTCTATTTACGATGTATTTCTGTGTGTTAGCACGTTCAATAATAAGTTTTCTGTAAACAATCAGGAGCGATAGCAGGTTCTGATTACTTCTGATCAATGACCAGTATAAAACTGTGTCAGATTAAGAAAAAAATGTAAAGAAAAAATTAAACGAAATGCTTCTTCTTCTTCTTAGCGTGTCGATCAATCACAAATATTTAAATTTTTGTAGCCCAGAACGTTGCCACATTTACTGCGTCAACGAAATGCTGATAAATACGGATAATTTACACAAAAAATATATTTTTTAAAATCATTATTCACCTGTTACATCGTGAATAAATTATGAAACAAATTTTGCTTCTGTGTTTAAAATATTCACGTGTGTGGTAGTACCCGAACTCTAAATACTACGCTCTAATGATGTGTCCCATTAACCGTGCCGAAGAATATTTGTGACCCCAGTGAGACTGTAAAAAGTCGTTTAAGAAAACAACGTTACTAAAAATAGTGCCTTCGTCAAGATAAAATTTAAAATCTTCAGTACTAAACTAAACTTACCTGTTTTTAAACATTAATTAATTTATATATTTTTTGATATTTTATAAAACTTTAATTTACTTTTAAGACCATTAAAACCAATACGTATTGGTGCAAACGATACATAGCCTGGAAATAACATCGCTTGATTATAATGACAGCACAGGACAGAGAGCAGGAGCATGAGAGCAGGACAGAGCGATACGTGTCTCCGTCGCTCTCATGTCTTACACATATTTCCGTCCTGCTAAGTGATTTACGAGTAACTAATCACCTCGGATGATAATGGAGCCGTATAAAATTGAAACGGACCGTCGTCGGGCGTCACCGCCACCAATAAACATACGATTTATAAACAGCCTATCAACAGACTAGGAGTTCTAGTCTACTTACTCTAACACCCACAATACATGAGCAAGCAGGTTGTTTGTACCCGCTGTATGAACAGGATGTACAAATAAGCAACAATCTACGAAAAATCAAAAGAACGTATTTTAAACTACAACAATGCACCTTAGCTTACATTCGCTGCCTTGAGGCCGTAAAGAAGATCTTAGCCTCCAATACCTAATCCGTTACCAGTCATATTTTAGTTAGATGTTTGGAGGGCGTTCAGGTTCTTCTGCACTTCGGACTCATTAGCCGTCCCTAAGAAATCCGACTGGCCATTTTCCTTTCCATTGTCTCAAGCTAACATGATCATTCTCTATCCTCTCTTCGTATGGTGGAGAATGCGAATTTGGGCCAGTTCGGCGTATTGGGTTCAACCATTGGAACTTCAACCTCCTCGTTTTTTCGAAGCCTCCAACTGCCATCATCATGTCTAGTACGTCCTAGGATTTTCCTAAAAATTATCCTCTCTGCCTGAAAGTACTCAAGCAGGGTACAACACTTCATACAAACATAGATACATACATAAAATCACGCCTCTTTCCCTGTGGGGTAGGCAGAGACCACAGTCCTCCACCTGCTACGATCTTGACATACTTCCCTCGCTCCCTTTACTTTCATCCACCCTTTCACGCTTGACAATTTAGGGTTATTTTTAAACGTCCTACATTTTGTCATAGAACTTTCGCCAAGGCCTTCCCCTTCCAAAGCATCCATGCACTTTCGTCTAGTGCATTTCTTTCGTCCTCCACATGAAAACATGACACTTATATTTCAACTAGCTGGTGCCCGCGATTTCGTTTTCGATTTCGCAGGTTTATAAAATGTAGCCTATATTATTCTGATGTTTGGCTATATTATTGTAAAGTTCCATTAAATTCATTTAGTAGTTTTTACGTGAGAGTAACAAACATCCGTCCTTCCATACCTACATACAAATTTTCGCGTTTATAATATTTATTTAGTAGGATTACACAATACAATTATGTTTCAATCAAATAAAAAAGCAATGAATCAAATTCAAAAAGAAGGCCCAAGCAGATTTTTTCTTTGTACAATCAAGAGCATATCAAGCTTGACACATTGGACTTTGTACCTTCTTATTTCAATACACGACTTCTTATTTCAATAAACGTACCGGCTAGAGTCGCGCTACGAGTGTGAACTTTGACCTGTAGTTGACTGTACAGTTTAAAAGACAATACTCCGTTGAGGAGCAGGTATGGCAGAGGGAATGATATAGCATAGCTGAACGGACCTTTGTCATCAAAAGTACTAACTTCATACGCCATTCCGGTAAATAGGGTTGTATATTGTCCCTTTTCAACAAGATCACAGATTCTTGTGACAAAACCAGCAACTTATGAATTTGCAATTGCACAAATCAGTTTTTTTTTAAATCATTAACTACCTACGTATTAGATCACGCTCGTTTCCTTTTGAGTGCACGAATACAGTCTTCTTCTTTTCGAGTCAATGGCAAAACTGACTATAAACGCTTAGCCCAAAAAGTAGCCACATCAATAGCCTTTTGGTTGCCTTCAAAAAGGTCCCTCCGAGTGCAGGAAACTAGAGAAGTAGGGCACGACAGCAAGTGTGTCATGGTTTGCAAAATACCGCATTCACACTTGTCGTTATCAGAGAAGCCCCACCTCTTCATGAGTTCCCCGCACCTGCCCACGCCCGACCGCAGTCTGTTTAGTGACTTCCATATGGACCAAGGAAGATCGTGACCTGGTGGCAGCTTTTCGGCAGTTGGGATATGAATGTTGTCAGGAGGGTACTGTACAGATCTGAAGTCCCTTCCAATAGGATCCTCAGTCAGATACGTGAAAGTTTTGGCCAAGGTTGATCGTCTAGAATAATATCCTTTAAGAATATTATAATTTTTTCTGAATCCTACGTCATTCCGTTTTATATATTTATTATATTTTGTAATTTACAGATTCTGCTCGGTGGAGAGTGGCAAAAGAAGAATGAAAAAGAAACACACTTGTTATTTTTAATACTTATATTTGCCACTCTCCACCGAGCAGAATCTGTAAATTACAAAATATAATAAATATATAAAACGGAATGACGTAGGATTCAGAAAAAATTATAATATTCTTAAAGGATATTATTCTAGACGATCAACCTTGGCCAAAACTTTCACGTATCTGACTGAGGATCCTATTGGAAGGGACTTCAGATCTGTACAGCTGGTGCCGTGACCAGGATATGATGGTTTCAAGCGAGAGAGGTATTGAAGAGTGAAAAAAAGAAACAAAATGAAAAATACACTAATTTCGAGTTTTGAACTGAAGAAACTTGAGAGTAAAGTCTATCTAAGTTAAAGTTGTTAAGCGGGACGTTAGAATTGGTTTTAACTTAGGGTTATTTGTTTTGGAGACCATAGAAAATATGATGCATTCCTTGTTTCAGAATAAAGATGGGAAATTTTACAGTCTCAATAGAAGGAAACATAGGGTCAGGGAAGTCTAGTTTATTGGCAGCTTTGGGAGGCAACTCTGATTTTGAGATAATACCAGAACCAATTGATAAATGGACTAATTTATCTGGCGTTAATCTCTTCCAGTTATTTAAGGAAAACCCTAAGAAGTGGGGTTTCTGTTTTCAAAATTATGTTCTTCTAACAATGTTAGAGAATCATACGAAAGAATCTAGCGCTAAGATTAAAGTTATGGAACGTTCCATCTATTCAGCCAAAAACTGTTTTATTAGGGAATTGCAAGAGAGTGAATTGTTGCACCCGGCTGAGTTTGCAGTTTTAGATGAAACTTATTCTTATTTCAAGGAACAATTTGTTACTCGAATTAATTTAGTAGTTTATCTTAAGACTTCCCCTATGGTTCCTTATCAGAGAGCCCTAAGTCGTGGTCGACCTGAAGAGACAGGGATAACGTTAGATTATATAGAGAGGATTCACAACATTCATGAGGAATGGTTATTGAACCCTAATATAAAGGAAGATTTTGAGAGGATAGAGATTATCGATGGAGATCAAAATATTAGCTCCATAAAGCAACAGTTTTGGGAAATTGAGGAGAGAATGTTAGATAAACTTTCTATTCTTTAATTTAAACAAAATTCCAACCTATAATTTGTAATAAACTTTCAGTATCCAAAGAAAAGAAAAAATGCCTCCTCGTTATAATCTTAGAACATCTCAGGGACAAGATGAATTAGAAAGGACAGGTCAGCAAGAAGAACGTCCACGACCTTCTTTACGCAACTCCACTATGTTTCGCCAACTTCGAAGAAACATGGGAATTCTGACACAGAAGGTGTCGAACTTAGAGAATCAGCTGTCGCAAGCTCGGGAAACTAACGCTGCATCAGCTTCGTCTGAAAGGCATGAAGCACCGATTAATATTTGCCCGGTGATTGATACAAGAGTCGAAAAACCACGTTTTCCTGGAAGATTTGGGGTACATCCAGTGTCGTTTTTGGAGGATCTTCAGAATTATTTACGGAGAATGCCTAAAGAAGATGCTACAATTGAAACTATAATCAGTTGTTTAGAAGGTGATGTTCGAAAATGGGCCAGAATTTATAGACAGAGATGGTTTACACAGTCGGATTTCAAAAGTGATTTTTTGGATGCTTATTGGGGAGAAGCCGAACAAAACACCTTGAGAAGAATGATTGTAAATGGCACTTGGTCTAAGGAAAATGGAACAATGCTAGAACATTTCGTTAGTTTAGCAGGGCAAGCAAAGATGATGTCTAGACCAATTCCTGAATGGCAAATAGTGGAGGATTTGATGAGACACTTTCCGAAGGATGTACAATATGCTTGGCGGATGAAGAAAGGAAATACTTTGATTGAGGCAACAGAGTTTCTTCGTGAATTGGATGACGTGAATAAACAATGTGGATCTTCTTCCTTTGACTCCACTATTGGAGCTGATAGGGGAACAAAGCGTCAAAGTCCATTCGTATCAAATAAAGACAAGCCATTTTATAAAAAACCAAAAGTGGTGGCTCACATCGAGGGGGAGACTTCGAGGGGAAGGATCACTAATGAAATAATTCAAGAAGAAGATTTAAACTAGTTGGGGCCATCTCCAATAAGCAGGAGGTGGCTGCAATTAACAAAAAACAAAATTATCTTTTTCCTGTAAAATATTTAATAAAACAAGGTTGGAAGCCAGGGGTAGGATTGGGTTGTGACCAAGAAGGGATCTTATATCCTGTTTCCCCGAATAATACTAGAACGAAATATAATAGAGAAGGTTTAGGATATTCTTCAGAAGAATATAATAATAAACAAACAGTCTTAGATTTAATTAAAGTTTTTGACGTTTCCGTGATTAAACAAAATCAACCAATGTATAACCAGTTCATTAAAGAATATGAAGGTAATTCTTTATATGATGAAGAGGTTTGCTTTGAGAATGAGGGACCCAAATTTAAATCAGAAATAGAGTTACAAATTTTGGGGCAACCTATAGTTCTCTTGGTAGACACTGGAAGTGAAGTAACTTGTATTTCGGAAGAATTCTTAGAGAGTTTACAAGGAGAATTAAAGTTAGAATTCCCTGCGTTACCAGTTAGACCAATATGTGTGAGGGGAGCCGTTGGACAAAAGAGTCTCCAAATAAAAAAACTAGTCTCTATACCGTTGACGTGTGGTTCATTAGATATTGATACGGGATTTTTAGTGATTGCTAAATTAACTTGTTCTGCTATCCTTGGGGTAGATTGGTTAGTTGCGCACAACGCTGTTTTGCATTTAAAAGAACCACAAACATTAGAATTGGGTATCGTTGGACAAGGAGAAATTACTATTCCGTTTCGAAATCTTACTAGTGGGTTTTTAGAAGAGAATCGAATAAATCTAATATCTGGAGTAGAGGAACAAAACGAAAAGGAAGGCGGTGAAGAAAAGCAATTATTAGATTTGTTTAAAAGTATTCGGTTGGGAATGGATTTGTCTGATGTAGAGAAGGAACAAATTTTTAATGTTTTGAGATCCCATATGCAAGTTTTTACAAAGAAACTTGGAAGGGCAAACTGTTATACTCATGACATTAAAATGATTGAGGGTACTCCAAGGATACAACGAACCTATCCTATACCATACGCACATAGGGCAAAAGTAGAAGAAAAGTTGAGGGAGATGGAAGAATTAGGGATTATATCGAGAAAAACTACAAATTTTTGTAGTCCTCTAACTTTCACTGGAAAACCCGATGGATCTGTTAGAATATTACTTGATGCTAGGGAAATCAATAAATATATGGTTCCAGAAGTAGAAGCACCGCCTTTACAGATTGACATACTTAATGCTTTTCTTGGTGTAAAATTTATAACACTGGTTGATTTAAATAACGCTTATTTTCAAATACCGTTGACTGAGGATAGTAAAAAATATACTGGATTTACAGTTAATGGAAAGTCTTACGTATACAACGTGCTTCCGCAAGGACTTAAGACGTCAGTAGGGTCCTTTTGTCGCGCAATGGACATTATATTGGGTCCTGGGGTTTGAGAGTTTTGTGTCAATTATTTGGATGATCTTGCAATCCTAACGAGTGGGACTTGGCAAGACCATTTGGATCATATTGATATAGTTTTGGATCGTTTAGAATTAGCTGGAATGACTTGTAATTTTGCAAAGTGCAACTTTTTCTGCAGTGAAGTAAAAATGTTAGGACATATAGTTACAACTTCGGGAATTAAACCTAACCCGGATAAAATAAAAGCTATAAAGGAATTCCCTATTCCAAAGAAACAAAAACAGTTAAGAGGATTTTTGGGACTTTGTAATTATTATAGACGTTTCATTAAGAACTATAGTATTTTGACTGCTCCATTAACTAGGCTATTAAAGAAAAACCAAGCATGGTTTTGGGATGAAGAATTAGATCGAGCTTTCAATAATATAAAGGAAGAATTTATTACAACGATTCTATTGAGCCATCCTGATCAGGATAAATTATATTATTTACAGACCGACAGTTCAGGGATCGGAATAGCCGGATCATTGTTTCAGATTGGAAATAATGGTGAGATTAAAATTTTGGGGTTTTGTAGTCGTGCGCTACGGGGTTCTGAATTACGATGGACTGTAACTGAACAAGAGTTGTGGGCTATTATTTATTCTGTGAAAAAGTTTGAGACTTATTTAAGAGGAGCGAAATTTGTTATTCGTACAGATCATAAGGCATTAACTTTCATGAAACAAATGAAATTATACAACAGTAGAGTCACACGTTGGATTTTATTTCTTGAACAATTTGACTTCGAAGTCGAACATGTAAAAGGTGTAGAAAATATTGGGGTAGATATTTTATCTAGATATCCGCCAGGGGGAGTTTTGCAAGAAGAGAAGGTGTGGTATCCAACTGTTATGTATGTAGGTGTTTCTACTGACCGTGACTTGAAAAATAAATTACAACGTATGATGGAATACCAACGGCTTGACAACGTCATATGTGGGATTAGGGAGAAAATAAATGTTTCTAGAGTTCCCGAAAGAACAGATAGATTTACACGTATAACTTTGCGCTGTATTGTCAATAATGATCTACTTTATTTTAAAACTGTACGTGGAGATTACGTTTTTGTTTATGCCCAAGGTTCTACAAGAAGAGATTTGTAAACAGGTACATATAGAGATGGGTCATCTTGGCGCATATAAAACTTTGAAATATTTACAATTAAGGTGTTATTGGATAAATATGGGTAAGACAGTGAAGTCTTGTATTCAGAAGTGTCATGTTTGTCAGCTTTCTAGACCTGACTATATAAAAGCGGTAGGGAAATGTAAATCGATTTTAACTGAAAACCCGGGTGAATTAGTAATGGCTGATATCTTCGGACCACTACCTAAAACTGAGGCTGGTTATATTTACATTTTTGTAATACAGGATTCTTTTAGTAAATTTATTAAACTTTTCGGACTTCGTGGAGCTTCAGCAGACTCAGTGCTTTATTGTATGAGAGTGTTCACTGAAATAATACAACCTAAGGCTGTTATGACAGATAACGGAAAACAATTTATTAGTCACAAGTGGAGAAATGGACTCAGAGCTTTGAGAATTAAGACTTTGTATACCACTATTCGTAATCCTCGACCTAACACTACAGAACGAGTGAATAAAGAATTAAACAAATTCTTTAGAATTTATTGTCATGATGACCATACTAGATGGGATCATTACTTGTTGGAGATTGAGGAATTGTATAATAATACGTTCCACGAGAGTACGAAATTTTCTCCTAATGAAATATTATTTGGAAATTCAGAGAAACTTAAAGTAGACCGTTTTCTACCACGGGCACTCACGAATAAAACGTTAGACCAAATTAGAGAGGAAGTTAGAGAAAACCTTAGACTTTCGAGTCAGAAACGGCAGGACAGATTCAATAGAACTCATAAGTTGATAGATTTTCAAGTTGGTGATTTGGTAAAATTAAGGAGGCTTAATAAATCGGATTCTAGTCGAAATAAAACTAAGAAATTTGATTTATTATATGATGGACCATATCGAATTGGAGGAATAAAATATGCTAATGTGTATATTCTCGTTGATCCTGAAACTCAAAGTGTCAAAGGAGTTTATAATGCAGTCCATTTGGCTAAATATTATACTTAGGATGTTAGCTATTGAGATTTTCACGGGACTATTTCATAAATTTTAACTTTAGAGGAATTGAGATATTCCTGGTCACAACCTAATTAATATAATTTTATTAGTTTTAATTTAATAATTAATATTAGAAGACTATTTTGATTATAGTATATAGTGAGCCAATTTGTTAGTGAATTGACTGGCATTATTAAATTGACTTCGTTATAAAAAAATTATGAACTATAATAATTTATAATTTAATACAAATTTAATTTGATTATATAATCAGGGTTGAACTGAAATAAATCTAAATTTAGATAAACATGTTAAATAATTTCAATAATTTTGAATAAAAAATTAATTTAGTTTAATGAATTATAATATTAGTTGTTTAGTTATTTGTTTTGTTTATTGTATTTGTGAATAAAAATTTAAGGGCCAATATAGGTGTTTTAATCAAAAAAAATAATAATAATAATAATAATAAAATAATAATATAATAATAATAATAATAAAAAAATAATAATATAATAATAATAATAATAGCCCCCCATAAATCTAACACCTCGTCCGGCACGAACATCTGTTGCTACGTAGGGGGCGGACATTGGAAGCATCACGCTATTTACTTACCAATGACCAACGGTGCACTAGTGAACAAACATGCGATGCGTCTTCGAAGTAGGCAAATTCCCCAGGCGGGTCCTCAAGAGAGGGAATCCCGCCCCGGGCCCACAAGCCCGGGCAGCCCCACCGTATCTGGGGGGGGCACCGCGTCGCAAAACTCTGCCCAGTGTAACACTGTTGCAGACTTGTTATCAACAACAACACACTCTCACATACAAACGTCACCACCTTCATCGTCCATAAGCCTGTTCCAATCACCTAGTTCTTCACCACATTCATTTCAGTTCGACCCAACAACATCATCACGCTCTACCACAGTATCACGCATGTCAGACGATGTTGCGCAGGAAGCTCTTGCTAACACACCTGTGCCCATCTATGACATCACTAACGCTACGTATATATCAGAAAATAACGAACTCGATAACGTAGACCACACAACACACATACTCACACCCATCACTAACACACCAGCGCGAAGTGTTTTGCAGGATATGCTTCCTGCAACCACCCTCGCTGGCAAAAGTAGGCAACGGATGAAGTGGACAGATCCCATCAACAAAGAACTACTCCGTTGTTACTACATAATCACACAATGTGAAACAAACCGTACGGCGTGGAGACCACTCCTCCACAAAAAGTTTATAGAAACATTTCCTGAATTAAGCCACATCACTGAACAACGACTAGCAGACCAAATCAGAGTCATAACTAAAAATAACAGGATACCAGCACCTGAAAGAGAAAGTATTAAGCAATCGGTATCATTCATAAATAATAATACAAATAATCCAACTATCACGAGTAATAGTGAAGATCAAACAAATTCAGACAGTTCTACAAACAATAACCAACAACCAATAGCACTCACAACCTCACAACAGTCACAACAGTCATCATCATCCACGCAGAATAATACAAATTCAACCAGCACTCAACAGAATAACACAACGCCCTATACACCCCAAGACCTGGACGCTAATGAACATATTCAAACACAAAACTCTGAACCAACAACCAGAACACTAGACCCTATAACTTTAGAGAAAATAGAAAACACCTTTGAAGAAATGCTAATTAAATATACCGGTACCGACCCAAGCCTTAGACCCAGCATTCCTAAACTACAAACAACTCGCCGCGTTATTAAGACAGTTGATGCTGTAAACTCAATAATAGACCGCCATTTACAAACTAAAGATACAGTTTCTTTAGTAGAAACACATGTGATAATTTATTGTGCTGCACTAACCGTTACAACAATACATGAAAAAAAAGGTAAACAAATCACCAATAGCACAACCAATACAAATAACAGATCAATAAACCAAAGAAAACCACAATGGGAAAAACGTATAGAAAATAAAATCACAACACTTCGTAAAGAAATAGGACAGCTAACCCAATACCTGAGCGGAAACCTATCACAGAAAAAACAAAGAAAGATAAACCCTAACAACAGCAATAGAGATGAAATAGTAAATCAACTAGATAACAAAAAACAAAAACTACAAGCATACTCTAAACGATTACGCAGATTTAAAAAAAGTAACCAGCGTAAAAAGGATAACAGTTTATTCAGTGCCAATCAAAAACTATTTTACCAAAAACTTGATTCGGAAAAAATTACAATATCACAACCACCTGACATAGCAGACGTCCAAAAGTATTGGGAGTCACTATGGTCAAAACCAGTTTTACATAATACCCAATCACCTTGGAATCAAACACAAGAACTAGACACCGCAAACATAGATATGATGCCAGAAATAACAATAAACAAAGACGATGTAACATATGCAATTAAGAAGACCTTAAACTGGAAAGCTCCTGGACCTGACAAAATTCAAAACTACTGGATTAAATATTTCACCGCGACCCACACCTACCTAGCAAACACACTAAACCATGTTATACAAAATCCTGAGGATATGCCCGATTTTATGACGCAAGGTACCACTTATCTAAAACCTAAAGACAACGACACAAGCAATCCCTCAAAATACCGTCCCATCACCTGCCTTCCCACCGTCTACAAACTTCTAACATCCATCATCTCCCATAAACTTAATTCGCACATAACAGAAAATAAAATCATAGCAGAAGAACAAAAAGGCTGTTGTAAGGGCTCTAGAGGGTGCAAGGAACAACTTGTCATTGATACAGAAATTCACAACCAAGTTAAACAAAAGCACAGAAACCTGTTTTACTCATACATCGACTACCAAAAGGCATACGACAGCGTACCACACTCTTGGCTCATACATGTTCTCCAAATCTACAAAGTTGACAATAAATTAATACAGTTTTTACAGCATACAATGAACAACTGGACAACCAAACTTAACTTACGAATTAGTGACGCAACTCTAACAACAGCACCGATAAGAATTGCGCGTGGTATTTTCCAAGGTGACTCCCTCAGCCCTTTATGGTTTTGCCTGGCCCTAAACCCTCTTTCCAAAATCCTGAATAATACAGGCTTCGGATATATAATCGACAGAGATAATGACGTAAAACTTTCACACTTACTCTATATGGACGACATCAAACTTTACGGTACCAACAGGCAACAACTAGACCATCTTCTTCAATTGACAGAAAAATTCAGCACAGATATAAGAATGACGTTCGGAACCAATAAATGTAAAATCAACAGCATCATCAAAGGCCAACATAAACAAACCGATCAATTTAACTTAGAACTACAAGGGGGTACAATAGACAGCATGCAACTTAAAGATTCATACAAATACTTAGGATATCACCAAACCATATCTATAAATCACTCCGAAATCAAAAATGCACTTAAAAATAAATACAAACAAAGGCTCAACAAAATATTAAGTACCCAACTTTCTGCCAGAAATAAAACCAAAGCCATAAACACATACGCCATACCTGTATTAACTTACTCCTTTGGAGTCATCAAGTGGTCAGATACAGAGTTAGAAACCCTCAACACCGCAACTAGGACAGCATGCAATAAACACAATATTCACCACATCCATTCAGCAGTACAAAGGTTTACGCTCAAAAGAAAGTTAGGAGGCCGCGGTTTCATAGACATCAAAAACTTACACTATACACAGATTGATAATCTAAGAGCATATTTCATCACTAAAGCTAACGATAGTATTTTACATAGAGCCATAGCAAACCTTCCACACCATGGCACACCCCTACAACTGAGCAATAACCAATTCAACCCAAAACACAAAATTCTCAAAGAAGAGCAAAAAATTGAGAATTGGAAAACCAAAGCACTTCACGGAAAATACCCCCACCAACTTGATCAAGAACATGTAGACAAAACTGCATCCTGCTCGTGGCTTACAACAGGGAATATATTTGGTGAAACAGAAGGCTTCCTTATAGCAATACAGGACCAGGTCATCAAAACCCGTAATTATTCCAAATATATACTCAAAGAAAGTACAGAAACCGATAAATGTAGACTATGCCACCAAACCACAGAAACCATAGATCATATCACAGGAGGATGCAGCATACTAGCTAACAAAGAATACACCCATCGCCACGACAACGTTGCTAAACATATACACCAACTACTTGCACTCAAATATAAGCTATTAGACTCACACACCCCCTACTATAAATACAAACCGAAGGCTGTTCTAGAAAACAACTCTGCAAAACTGTACTGGAACCGAGAAATCATCACCGACCAAACCATACTTAGCAATAGACCAGACATCACACTTACCTTGAAAGCACCTAAAACCACACTCCTTATAGACGTTGCAGTGCCTAACACGCACAACCTAAAACAAAAACACACAGAAAAAATCCAAAAATACATCCCCCTAGCAGACGAAATAAAACAAATGTGGCATCAACAAACAGTCAGGATCATTCCAATCATTATCTCGTCTACTGGTGTCGTACCGAAGACACTATTTACAGCTTTGAAACAACTCGAACTCTATAAAAACACTTATATTCCCCTACAAAAATCAATAGTTATCGATACCTGCTCTATAGTCCGCCGTTTCCTAAACCCAACTACCCTGACACTTCAAGCTACAGATGCAGTTAATACAGAAACACAACATAATACACACACACACAACACACCCCAATCAGTGTACTTGGCATGAGCCCGTACCTGGTTGAAGACCACCGACCTCTGGTCGAGATTCAAATTACCTTCGATAATAATAATAATAATAAAAAAAAAATAAAAAAAAAATTAACTTAAAATTGAAAATTTTAGAATTCTCGAAAAAAAAAAAAAGTTTTCTTAGATTTTTCGAAATAATAAAATTTTGGGGGAGGCTGTGCACTTGCGGAACCCTAAAAAATTTTTTAAATGCATAAAATACTATTTAGAGGAACTGTCAAGAAGTGTAACGAGAAACGGGGAGTAGAAAAATATGACAAGGGGTGACAGTCGAGACAGAGTCGGAACGGAGTCGAAAAAGGGGAATAAAGAAAAAAGGCATTTATGCTGGAAAATAGGGAATAATAACTAAAAATAGAGTTGCGATTCAAATTGTGATAAAAAATAGTTGCAAAAAATGTTATGGTCGAAAGCAACAGAAGAAAACTAAAAATCAGGTTTTGTTGAATAGTGAGGGCAATGGAGCTGAAACAGAATTTTAACGTGAATACTTAGTTTCAGGAAATCCCGGAAAAAACAAAGGTCCACTGCTGGGCAAAAGCCTAGCAAGCAAAATCGTGAAACGAATTGTTCTGCTGCTGTGTAAATTTTTGGAAGAATCTTAGGACCATCTAATAGTCTTGGTAAAAAATAAGGAAGGTTTAATTCCAGACATCAGTAAGTCATTTTTATATATTTTTTGTAGCTCGTGGAGGAAGCTATCAAATAGCTGATGTGATGAATCTTTTGAAGGAGACCGAGATCCTTGATTTCGGATTCCTTCAATTGAGACATAGATAGGCATTGCTCCGTGTAGGATATAGTATAGGAAGGTTTATTTGCGTATAATTTCAAGACGTTAACATTCAGGGATTGATTCCAAAGTGTAAAGAATAAGTGGAATGAAACTAACGTTATGTAAGTATTCAATTTTGTGGTTTTCCATCTTTTATTTATTTTCGGTTCAAAGTTGTTGTGTGCATTTGAGATAAGGTGAAATGTGACTTAATGAAATTTATAGTTTCTTCCAGGTTGTGTGAGCTAAATAACGTTGAGAAAATCAGATTTCAATGTCAAAAGAGGAAGAGTTGAATGGAGAATATTTGCAGCTTTACAGAACTACCTGCGGAATCATAAGGGGCTTGTATTGTGTGATACTTTAGGTAAATTGTTATTCCCTCTTAATGATTTTCTTTTGTAAACATTAATAACTCTGCGAGAATTAAAACATACTGTGTTTCTAATCTGAGTCGTTATTTGTAGATAGTAATAAAGATTTCCTTTTCCCATAATTAAGTATAAACTAGTTCTGCAAATGTCTTTGTTCGCGTATAGCTAGGCAGGATAATGTTCTATTTCTAAACAGGTACAGGAATTACAAGGAACATTATAGACATGGAAAAGCAAACCACAAATGATAAAACGTGAAGGCTAAAAAAGGTATTGCATGGATTGTAAAGGTAATGTAAATTTCACTGTGATTAATTTTTTCCTTTACAGAGAAATTGATTAAAATAGTCCTTGGTGAAATCATAGAAACTGGACTCTGATGTATATTTTGTCAACGTTTCAAGGGTGGCTTTAGATGTTGTTTATTTTGTCAACATATCAAAGAGACTTTAGTCGATGTATATTTTTTATACTTTTTTAGGTTGAATTGTCTATTTGACATTATTGTCAAATAGTCAACAAATAAATCATTTTTGATTTAGTTTTACTCAAAGCTAGACGCTATTTTGAAATCTTTATAAATTTTTATCTCTTTAACTAAAAATAAATCAAAACCCAAAATCAAAATGGAAGAAAATATTAATACATTAAATAATTACCTTTTTTAGAAAATAATATAAAATCTTTGGCCCTAAATCAAAATTCCAGTTTTTGATATACTAGTGTCATCATATGATAAAATTTAAAAATATTCCGTCAGATCAAAAGAATTAGAACGTCAATTAGAAATCTTAAAATAATATATCTGAAAACTAAAACTTGGATATAGATTGTGACATTTTATTGTGAAATAAAGGGTAAGTTTAAGTAGAGAGAATATAATAAATAATATTAATTCAAATAATAATAAATTGCTTTGATAGTGATTTTGAATCTTTTGCCTCAATTTCCCAAAATTGGAACATGCTGAGAACATTACTACATTTCAGTACTCATGTTCATAGGAGGTGCTTATCTTTCCTTTTACTTTCATTCTATAGGAGTCCCAGATTTTGAGTTTAAGAAATACCAGCTCTCAGGTTTATTTAGTTCAACCAAGCATGGATGGATGCCCTCGTGACATGTGTCCCCGATGTCCATTATATTGGTTGTGGCAAATGTATGTCGCGTGTCACTGGAGTATCTGTCTAAGTCTATCTGATAATATCAACCTTCGGATTTATTTATTTTAATCATTCTTGGGCCGGAGCCTTCAAGCCTAAAAGGGTCTGATTCTAAAGTTCTTCTCGTTCTATTTGTGTGAGGTTTCGCTGATTCATCCTGATTTCCCTCTTCTGTGTGTGTGGGATGAATTGGTGTTATTCCAGTACAAATGGAAGGATATTAGCAAGGTGTTTTAACGTTGGATTTTGGAATTGGTTTCTTGTGTTATGTGCTGATAACGCTGGCCCATTATTGGTTGCGTCGTTTGAGTGGCATATACCACGGGAGGACCTCCTGATCTTAACGTTGGTTTACCAAATGTAGAGTAGTTAGATAGTCTAAAACCTTCTTCTTTTGTGTAGGGACATTCTAGTTTAGTCTAATGACATTAAATTGTTTATAAGGAATAAATTAGAATTGTCTTGAATCAAAAGGAAGAATATTCTTGATGGAGACATTACGTTCGTTCGTGGGTTGCTTCTTGTAAAGTGTGTTGACGACGTTCGCCCGTAAGGCTGCGACGGCTGTACGACACTCTGACCTTGGGGGACCTCTGAACTTTATGTGTGTCAACCTAAAGTAGTTAAATAATCTATTTAATCTGCATTGAATCATACAGGAATCTAAACCTTATAAGATTCTAAGTTTTATTTTTCCTTAATAAAACTTGTCATAATTTATCATACTTAAAATTATACTTTGACTCAGTGTGAAACCACCTTTAACATTACTAAATAGATTCTTGAAAACAGTAAATGGAACGGAAATTATAATGTTTAGTTTCTTTCATTATAGATATGTTTCGAATATTTAAGTATATACAATAATCCCATTTTTATACTTCTTTTGAATCCTCTTTTAAAGAACATCGAGTTTTAGCTAGTGTTGTTTACTTACGCTAAATTCTCCCAGTGTTCTTGGTTTTGAATACTCGATGCTTTTGCTTTTTCCCTTAAGATCTTAAATCATAAATGTTTGGCCCAACCTAGCTTAGATACTACTATCCCGTATCTTCTCGGTTCTGGTCATCATACTTCACTTTTATTTAAGGATTGCCTTCAGTAATCTTTTGTCATACTTACTTCTTATATGTTCTACTTCGAAATATGCTGGGTAATCCCATTATAGTTTAGATGCTTTTCATTTTGTTTAAATGAGTGTTTAGACTGGGGTTACTCTACATAATCCTTGTCCTGCGTGGGTTGGTAACGGAAAAGAGATTTAGCTACGCATCACAAGTGAGAGCTATGAAAGATATACGGAGACCTTGTTGGTGCAATAAAGTCACTCAGTGACTGGGGGGAGGGAAGTTGCCCTTCAAACTCTTTATGTCTCTCGTTATAAAACCGTTATTGATCTAGGCTGGCCATGCAAGCAATAATACTATACCCGTATCTAGTACAGACTTCACACTTGGACGTGTGGAGCTGGCTAATTATTTTCAGTTTAACTTATTTCAAAACAAACTAAGGGACTCGATGATGTCGATCATTGTCTGCCCGGAGGGATTACAGGAAGAGCTCATTTTGTAGGAGTGCCTTGTTTTTCCTAAAGGAAGACTGTATGCTTTGTGTGCCTGGCGGGCTCGGTGACCAGCTCTGGTATGGGTGACTAAAAGAAATAGTCAATACCCTGTGAACCCTGGATGAGTCAGTGATCGTCCCTTAAAGGTGGGCCACGTGGAAGTCGGGTTTAAACGCGGGGCATGAACATACCGGGGGGAGACATCATCACCGTCTGGGTTGTACTGTGGTTAGTTAGTTCCACTCTCCACATACATTAACCCTAGTCTTTACTGTAGTTTAAGTTTTCGATGGGATTTCCAGCTCCGCGAGGATGATCAGAATCCTGACGATCCAGTTGGATTGTTAGGGTAGTTTAGCGTCATGTCATCGTGAGCTGGGTGATGATATGCCTCGGACCTAGGACTTAGGGTAGAGGAAGCCTAGGACGAGCTGTTTGGGGCGATGGTGGTGCTCCAAACCTGGGGATTGTCCCCACATTATTTTTTATTACTTCGTTTATATTAACATAGGTTTCTTTTCAGAAACTTAACGGCTTTAATAATATTGCTTTGTAAAAAGAGATGAAACCTCTCCTAAACTGATGAATCTACATGAATTCAGATGAACTACACCAAACGATATGAAACTAAATTTAAATAAATAGTGATATAAAATAAAATAAATAACACAAATTAGACATGTAAAGATTAGGTTTATATTCAAATATAAGTATTAAAAATAACAAGTGTGTTTCTTTTTCATTCTTCTATTGCCACTCTCCACCGAGCAGAATCTGTAAATTACAAAATATAATAAATATATAAAACGGAATGACGTAGGATTCAGAAAAAAATATAATATTCTTAAAGGATATTATTCTAGACGATCAACCTTGGCCAAAACTTTCACGTATCTGACTGAGGATCCTATTGGAAGGGACTTCAGATCTGTACAGTACCTTTTTGACCACAGTTCTACCCTAGCCTTGGATGGATCTAAATCGAGCGGCATGGTGTCTTTGATAAAACTGTGACGACTCTTAAGGCGTGAGGATGGTGGGTTATGGCCGTAAAGTAGGTGTCTGCTGTCTAATTCCTATTTTTGCTTCTCAATAGCACAGGCTACCCGACGCCTGACGTCCGGAGGAGCTATTCCAGCAAAGGAGTATAAGTGGCCCAGCGGTGTTGGCTTCAGGGTGCCCGTAACTATTCGGCAGGTTTCGTTGAGAGCAGTGTCCACATCCCTCGAATGAGCCGATCGCCCCCACACGGCGCATGCGTGCTCACCTGCTGAGTAGCATAGCGCTAGGCTACTAGTACGGAGGACATGAGGCATTGCTCCCCAACGGGTGGTTGTAAGACGGCGGATGATATTATTTCGGGCGCTAACTTTGCTTTTCAAATTTTGACAGTTAGCTTTGAATGTTAAAGACCTGTCCAGAGTAACACCCAGGTATTTGGGATTGTGGTTATGGGCAATTTCCACCCCACGCCAAGTAATACACAGTTTTTTACCACTGTCTCGGTTTCGGAGGTGGAATGCACAGGACTCGGTCTTGCTTGGGTTAGGTTGCAAAGAATTGGACTCATAATATGTATGGCGCTTATCAAGAGCAGCAGAAAGTTGGTGTTCCACTTCAGAAAAAGCTTTAGCTTGGCAAGTAAGAGCAAGATCATCAGCATACAGTCAATACTACGAATACAGTCAATCTTGATAGCGATACGACTTCAATCAGCATTATTATTATTACTATTTATTACTTACATCCGATCGAGAAGCTAGATCGTGTGTTTGTCAATCATCGTATTACACATCAATCTAGATCGCGTTTAAGATGGCGATTTAGCTTTCTCTTTCTTTCCCATAGCTGCATCCCATTCGGATTGATCTCGGATCCCTAATAGTTAGGGTGCTGGCTGCAATTTGGGTATATGATTTGCTCATGATTCATATTAATAGGGATGATAGATCAGCTCAATACGAATCGATTTGGTCCTAACAAGTTTTTCTGTGCGTCGCTGCGTTTTTGAGTTAAAGCAAAAAAAATAAAAATAGGATACTAAATAATGTTTTTTTTGTCTGCCTTTGTGGCTCCTGTTTAAAATACTTCTGGCAGATGTAGAAAATCGAAGAGGCAGACATGCAGGGCTCTGCATTATCACGGGACGAAGTAGTGAATTTTTGCATTTTGAAGCGCTGTAACTACAACGTAGGGCTATTATGGTGGCAGACCATTTTTCTGGGGTTTTATACATTGTATTTAACCAGATAGTAATAGCCTGCCAGGTGTACGTTTCATTGTCAAATTTCAGAATAGTTAAAACTTAATTCCTCAAAAACGCAGGGGTGTGGATGTCTGCCAATATTTTTTGTATCTTTTAGAGGATGCTCCTTACCATCAGTCAAACAGGCAGACATGAGCAAATCATATAGAAATTTGTCCTTCATCACCCTTACTATAACAAAATTGAATTGCAGGCACCAAAGATTTTGGAAACTACGCGCGGGGGCGTTTAGCGTTTTTCTTACGTCAATTGCAGGCACCCATAGAGTAACACGGTTTTCACGCGCAGGCTTGCGCGGTTTGACGCAATGCTCTAAGGCAGGTGGGTTGGGTTCATTTTCTTGGGTTGAAATGTTAAGCTCCGACTAGTGGAAGTTTGCTAGCCATTCGCTTATGAAGCGGGAATAAGCCTTTTTCGTTTGTTTTCTTTGGTTTTCGCAGAAGAAGAAATGTTTTTAATTCTGACAAGTTACCTCTGCAACAATAATGGATGCTATGTACCTGCTCACTGTGCACCGCCCGCCCGAATGAAATTGTCCAACTTTTTCCAAGAAACAAAGGTCATAGAACCTAAATAAATTTTTGACCTCTCATACAAACTGCATTAGCTGATAGCGCATTTTGTATCGGAGGTCAAAAAGATCGTATTTTGACCAATGTTAAAAGTTGTTCAGTTTCATGGGTAGAATCACATCCTACAGGGTTGATATACCCTTTCTGTTACACCCTGTATAAATAATGAAGCCACCTCCGCAACAATGATGGATGCTATAATAATTATGTATTCACTGTGCACCGCCCGACCGAACGCAAATAAATGCGCACACGCAGGCTACTGTATAAAAAAAAATTAAATTAAAATATTCTTTATTACATTGTAGGAAATTAAAGATCTCTTAATGACGTCAGTTACATTTACGTCGCTACACAAACAGAGTGGCGCCATGTGGGAAAAAAAAAGAAGCAACAATAACAAACCCACGCGCTCTTTTAAATATGTTTGGCTAGCTGGTGCCCGCGACTTCGTCTGCGCAAGTTTATAAATTGTAGCCTATGTGATATTCTAATATTTAAGCTATATTATTGTAAAGTTTCATTAAAATCCATTCAGTAGTTTTTACGTGAAAGAGTAACAAACATCACAACAACCACTCAAACCACTACAAGCACGTGTATCGCCTCTACACGAGGCATCCTCGAGAGACATCCTCGTGGCTGGTTTACTTCTGCCGATGCCTCGGGTAGAAGCAAAACAGGCGTAGAGTGGTTTGATGGATGTTGTGTTGCAGTTGCCTGTGCATACTCATTTATCTGCAAGGGGGCGGGCGGTGCACAGTGAATACATAATTATTATAGCATCCATCATTGTTGCGGAGGTGGCTACATTATTTATAAAGGTTGTAACACAAAGTGTATATCAACCCTGTATGATGTGACTATGCCCATGAAATTTAACAACTTTCCCTAAGGAATATTCGTCAAAATACGAAAAGATATATTTGACCTACCATACTAAATGCGCTATCAGCTGATGCAGTTTCTATGAGACGTCAATAATTTATTTAGTTCTATGACCTTTGTTTCTTGGGAAAAGTTGTTCAGTTTCGTTGACAGATTCACATTCTTCAGGGTTGTTATACCCTTTTTGTTACACCCTGTATACCATAACTTCCGCAAAGTAACGCTTGATTCTGTTGACAAGTTTTTATTTTAAAAATTAACATGTTTAATTCTCGTACCACCCCTAGTAAAATAAGTGCAACAATGAACGTTTAACTGTCAAGAGAGACATGGGTTCAGAACAATGGAGCGTCTGCGTCACATGGAACTGTGTCGCATTAACTTGCCGCCACAATGGCCGACGCCTGGTCGCTCAGTTGCCTTTAGCTTTCTATGTCATCAACATCATACATGCAATGTATGAGTAGAAATCAAGTACTTATAAACACTCAATTTCGTAACCACATTTCTCTCCGAATGTATATCTAACCTTCCAGGGTACGCATTGGCAGAATAAAGTTTTGTGGACCTAATGGGCTACTAATATTAGACTATGAAGGCACAGCCTTGTTAACATGTTAAGGACAGCCTTCCGAATACTGAAGGGGCAAAAAAATCGGCTTCTTCATACAAACTGCCCGATGAAGTTTACAATTTTGTATGGAGAAGCGGATTTTTTTTTCGTTTCTTGAAAGTTTTGTTCATTGAAAGTTGTTCAGTGTCGTTGGCTGATCATGCCCCTTCAGTATTTGGAAGGCTGTTCCTAACACCCTGTGTAACGTCGCTTATAAGAAATATTTAATAGACCATCTGGAGTGAACAAGCATGGTATCAGTTTATTTTTAAACATTTTTTATGTGACAATAATATTTATAAAATTATGTATAATTTATTTATTTGAGCAATTTTTCAGATAAGTATAAACCTTATATAGAGCTACGCGTCAAAATGTTGCGCGCGAAAATCGTTTTATCCTATGGTATAAACAAAACAATTCTCACTATTGAGAAAAGGCCTCGTAGATTCAATATTTATTAAATTATTACTCTACCAATAGAATTATTAAGATACATTATGGATACATTCAAGAGCATATCAAGCTTGACACGTTGGACTTTGTACTGTTCCTATTTCAAAAGCTGCAGGAGCTATATTCCCTCTACGTTGTGAAGCTTGACCTGTACCAACAGGTGTGGCAGCTAAGAAAATAAGGAAACATTAAATAGACCTCAAAAAATTTATTGGTCAAATATTTTACATTTCATTTAAATTCTCTTTTATTTGTATTGCATATTCGATATTCTAACAACCGAGCCTAGGCTGTTTTTGTTGCAATCAAAATATGCATACTTCTAGTCTGTATGGTAAACTCAGTTCAATTTTGAGGACATTGTGGATTGAAACCTTCTTGCTTTACTACGTAAATTTCTTCTTAGTCTGGGTCGCTGCTGGCTTGGAGTCCTTTGTCTTATCACCAAGCTTCTTCGCATCAGCCTTCTTCTTGGCTGCAGACAACTGCCTCTCCAGAATCTCTTGAGCTATCGCCTCGTTCCTTTCATCCATCAGTCGAGCTAGCTCCGGAGTCCAGGTGCAGTCTGTAAAAACATCATGTACAAAACATCATGAACAAACCCATTGAAACATTAAAAAATAGGGGTATTATAAATTTGACGAAGAAGCAGTCGGTGAAAAGCTGGGCGTCGTCAACCCTACCTCATTGCATGCCAATAAGTGGCCTATATTGTACAGGGTGCAAAAGATAAGTTTCCGAAAACTGAAAGGGCATGATCAGTCAACGTAGCTGAACAACTTTCGTGAATAAAATTTTCAGGAAATAACAAAAAAATTGGCTTTCCGTACGAAATTGTAAACTCGATTGGACATTTTGTATGGAGAGGCCGATTATTTTCATTTCCCTAAAGTTCTATTAGCTGAAATTTGTTCAGTTACGTTAACTCATCTTTGGAAACATGTCCCTTACACTGTACTCCCGTGTGGTGCGTGCAATGAATAGTACCAACCCGTCTCTACCCGTGGGTGTCGTAAGAGGTGACTCTCTTTTTTATGTCAGAACTGGCCGACGAGCAGACAGCACACCTGATGGTAAGTATCACTGCCGCAAATGGACACCTGCAACGCCAGGGGTGTTACTTGTGCGCTGCCGGCCTTTTAAGGCTTGGTGTTTAAAAGCCCCCATGTCGTAAGATACAGGGAAAACCGCTTATGGAAGCTCGTCACACATTTTACTAGTGCGCAAGAAGAATGAGCGCGCATAACGTGTTGTGGCTGGACGCCATGCATCCAAATGATGTGGGTGGAATTTTTCTCTACGGCGTGTAGTGCGGTGATACAACTGAGCCTCTGGCACTAGACTGAATAGTTCTTCAGAACACTCACCATTGTAGAGGCGGTACAGAACACACAAGGAGGCGACGTCTCACCATAGACTAAGTGGTTCTGCACCGTCCGTGAGCTCAGGATCGTCGACAATTCAAACTGCCCTCTTTTGGACAGGATTCTGTGTATCATCTTGCATTTTTCGGTCATCAACAACCGCGATTTATGGTTCCAGCCGTAACGCTAACAAGCATGGTGACTATGGTACTTTCCCTCCACATTCTTTCAGCAAAAGCTGGAATTTTGAAGGGAGCTCCCTATCCCGTCGACGTTTCATGGGATGTTATGACGATGATGATGAACTCACCGATGAGCAAGTTTTCAAGGAGTTCACATCTGTGGTCCTGCCTGCCGAGGATTTGATCAGTGTTGTAATCTTGCAGCTCACGCATGCGCTCCAAAGCTGCTTCAAGACGGGCATTGCGTTCTTGCTTTGCAGCTTCGGCCATTTCTTCTGTAAGTAGGACGCTGGAAGCAAATCATTACATATTTCATTATGCCACATCCTACAACCCGAAGTAAGGACGAGGCTGATTTTATTTTTTATTTGGTTGCGTCTTTTCTATCAGTAGCATAATAACAGTTAGCCATAACCCTTAGCTATTATTTTACATGGTATGTAACGTTAGATAGAAGCCGTTTGGTGCCTTGAAAACTCTCTCAAGGTTAATTGGCTTGATACAATAATAGTTATTGTGGCTGACAGAAACTAAACTAAATTGTCAAATTCAATATAAAACCTAAAACCGGCCAAGTGCGAGTCGGGGTCGAGCATTAAAGGTTCCACGCCTATCCACCACAACCTGCTTTGGCCCTTTAATTGTAAAAACTCCAGGATCATAATTTTTTTTTATGTCCACGGGAAGTACTTACTCCATAGGTTATGCTTAGGTTTATAAATATATGGAGATGGAGACATAAATGGCCGAATGGGTTAATGGACATGCATAATGTCCATGTCCGTCCATGATGTGTAACTTAAAAGCTTGATACGTTAGTCCCTTAAATAGTTTATAGACCATAGTATTGGATATTAGCACAGATCAGAAATAAGTCAAGATAACGCAAACTCCGCCGTTTGTATGAAAACGAAGCGTGTCACAGTTCTCGGTGATATGACAAGCCCATGACAAGCAAACTAAGCGTTTTGAGCTTAGTTTGGGCCACGGGTTTGGGCACGCAAAGTAGGTACACGTGACTCATCTAGACTTATTTCTGATCTGTGGATATTAGATTCCTACCGTGCACTTGTCTATTCAATATTTACGCCCACTTTAAGTTTCAATTTAATATTAAGGAACGTTCCATATGCACCAGAAACGGTGCAAATCAGGCATGAACTCCTCCTCTTTTTGTCATTTAACGATTTCATAGGAATTTGCAACTGTCAGAATTAATTCCACACTTTTTTTATTTTGACTGTAATATTTTAACTTAATAAAATTAGTGATCAAAAGAGTCTAGACAGACAGACGGATAGTTGATCTTGTAAGGGTTTCATTTTTATTCCTATTGAGTAACGGAATCCTAAAAACGCAACGAAAAACTTGATATATGTCTCTGTTTATTTTTTTTACCTATATGGGGGTAAGAAAACACGTTAAACCGAGTCAGAATCTCTGTGGTCTAGTGGTGAGATGGTTTGGTTCTCGATCCGGAGGTTCTGGGTTCGATTCCCGGTAGGAACGTACACTGTCAAGTAAAAATCATTTTGTGCTACTTCCCTATTTTGGTAAGGAAATTGCAGTATGAATCACTTGATTGTCTGGAAAGTAAGATGACTCCGTACTTCGGAAGGGACTTTAAGCCCTTAGTGCTAGCTCCTATCCACGGAAGTATTATAGTTTTTTTTTATGTCATAAGTGGGCAAACGAGCCGGTGGGCCATCTGGTGGTAAGTGGTCACCACCGCCCATGACACCCACTGTCTTATTTGTGAAATAATTTTATACTAATAAGACAGCAAAGCGCGTTACCCACCCTGAGTGAGAACCAAGATGGTATGTTTTATGTGCCTGTAATTTCACTGGCTCCCTTACCCTTCAAACCGAAACGGCAGTGCAAACACTGCTGCTTTACAGCAGAAAAGGGCAAGGGGCTGGTACTTCTCTAGACGGACTTTGCACAAAAGCCCTACCTTCATCAGTTAATGAACCACTTCAGAGGCCTTTGGTGTCTCAACATGTCTGACACCAGTGTTTTAAGAGGCCCGTAATTGATACAATACAATACTCACAATCTGGTCATCTCATCTCTCTTCTCATCTTGATCTTACAATCTTTATATTTTGAGGACGATGATGATAATAAAGCGACTACCTTTCTTCGGCCATTTCCTTGGTGCACTCCGCTACGAAGTGAAGGGGGTAGAACTTATCTTTCAGCTGTTCGGGGTACGTGTAGTACAGCAGATGTTCTTCTTCCGTCTCATCTGTTCTCAATAAACAAAACAGAACATTAAGGGTATTACTACAAAAAAGTTAGACATCTGTTAAACACTTGATTGAAAAAATGCGCACAAAGTAACTGGCTAAGTCAGTTGATGCGCGGAAGTCAAGTCATAAGAAAATAAGTCATTTTTGACTTCTGCGCATCAATGACATAGACAGAGTTATTTGGTAAGATTTTTTTAATCAAGTGTGTAACAAATGTCTAACTTTTTAGGGTTCCGTACCTCAAAAGAAAAAAACGGAACCCTTATAGGATCACTTTGTTGTCCGCCTGTCTGTCTGTCAAGACCCTTTATCTCACTAACGGGTAAAGGTATCAGGTTGAAATTAATACCAAGCATTAGGGTCCTTAAACCACACAAGATTTCAAAATTTCAATATTTTACAACGACGCAATCAAAAGATATCGCATTTTATGTCCTCATCTCCATACATTTATGCACTAAAGCAAAACCTATAGGGTAGTTCCCGTTGACCTAAAATGATGAAATTTGGCAAGAAGCTAGGTCTCACAGTACAAATAAAGGGAAAAGTCTGAAATCATTAAATATTACAACTTTTTTCAGAACTAAAGTAACCAATTGAGGTGAGCTCCCGTTTTAAGAACATTCATATAAGAGAGGGGTCAAGTTGGATGGTCGCGGAGGCGATTTTTGTTTTAGTTCTATTTTAAAAACGGGAACACTTACAAACTTGAAAATTGGTATGTTTATAGTGCATAAGCTATAAAAAAACAAAAAATAATAAAATTTGGTCAAGCGCGTGTCGGACTCGAAAAATCTAGCACATTAACTTACTGAAATTGCAACTAACACAATTATGATTATGTGGTGTTACGGAACTCTCGGTGCGCGAGTCCGACTCGCACTTGACCGGTTTTCTGTAGTAAGACGGAGAATCTCTTAATGATAATCTATGCCTACAATACTATGCTATTTATTGGGGTTCCAATACGAAAATAATAAAAAAAATTAACCCTTATGGTTTCTCTTTGTCTGTCTGTCTGTCTGTCTGTCACACCTGTATATTTCGGCAACCACTCATGCTATCGACTTGAAATTTGGAATAGTTTTAGGATATGGTTGTCCAATATAATTACACGTGAAAGAATTAAGAAAAAATTATGATTATAAATGTAAAGGGGGCCCAAATAGGGGAGACAAAATTTCAAATTATCGGTACTAGGTTGAGTGGGGTATCATATGAAAGGGCTTTACTTGTACATTCTAAAATATATTTTTGTATTTTTTTGCACCTCTTGGTTTTCAAGTTCTGATGAAAAATGTCAAAAAAAAAATAACGTTCACCCCCCAATACAAACAAATTTAGTTTTGCGGTCCTAAAAATGCACTTTATTGATTCCAAAAATACTGAAGGTATATCGGAACCCTCGGCGCGCATTTCCAACTCGCACTTGACCGGTTTTTATTCTGTGCCTATATACTATACTACGAGCAATATTATTAAATAATATTCAAGCAAACAAAAATACGATTATCTTCATATTTTCCGGTTCTGCATCGTTAATCAAAAATACCTACTTTAAATTGTAATGTCATGTTTTAGTTTTCAGTTGCATCAATTAATATGTGCAATCATGAAATTTGATTTTTATTTGAATTATAGTAGTGTGATTCAATATTTATTTAACGAGTTCTAACTGGAAAATTTAATAAACAAATTAAATAACTTACTTAAACTTTCTGTCGCCGGGGTTGGACCTTGTGGTGGACGCTCTGTAATATAAAATAAAGTATTTGTAGAACTCTTTCTGGAGGCTTAATGGGGTGCGCATCACTTCGTATAAATATTTTTCGTATATCAACGTTTCAATAACATTAAATTGATATAATAAACGTTTCATATCACAACTATTAGCATGATTTTGTTTGACATAACGTACCTTTATTATAATGAACGTTTTCAATACTAAAATTTGGAATAACTATCATTTCATCTAAATATCTCGCTCCGCTCGCCTCCGCTCAATTCCGCCATACCCTTCAGGTTAGGTTGACATGAATGCATGCGTATGCCTGATTGCCAGCATGCTTGCTTGCTTGTATGCATGCTTGCTGTATGCATGCTTGCTGTATGCATGCTTGAATGCTTGCTTACTTGTCTGTTAATGGCAAGGGCTTAGTAGAATGGATAATAGGCGAGCGAAGCGGGCAAAAGAGTTCGGGGCACCCCGACACAGTTGGTTAGGTTCGAAGGGTATGGCGGAATTGAGCGGAGGCGAGCGGAGCGAGCTCCGCTTCATTCTGCCATACCCTTCAGGTTAGGTTGACATGAATGTATGCGCATGTCTGCTTGCCTGCATGTATGCATGCTTGCTTGCTTGCATGCATGCCTGCTTGCCTTTGCTTGCTTTTTAGGGTTCCGTACCTCATAAGAAAAGAACGGAACCCTTATAGGATCACTTTGTTGTCCGTCTGTCTGTCTGTTTGTCTGTCTGTCTGTCTGTCAAGACCCTTAATCTCACGAACGGGTAAAGGTATCAGGTCGAAATTAATAGCATATATGAACCACACAAGATCTGAAAATTTAAATTTTTTCAATGACGCATTCAGAAGATATGGCATTTTATGTCCTCATCTCCATACATTTATTCAAAATTGCAAAACCTACAGGGTACTTCCCGTTGACATAAAATTATGAAATTTGGCAATAAGGTAGGTCTCACAGTACAAATAATGGGAAAAGTCTGAAATCATTAAATAATACAACTTTTCTCACAAGTAATGGTAACCAACTGTGGTGAGCTCCCGTTATAAGAACATTCATACAAGTATAAGACAGGGGTCAAGTTGGATGGTCGCTGAGGCGATTTTTGTTTTAGTTCTATTTTAAAAACTGGAACACTTACAAACTTGAAAATTGGTATGTTTATAGTGCATAAGCTGTAAAATAACAACAAATAATAAAATTTGGTCAAGCGCGTGTCGGACTCAAAAAATCTAGCACATTAACTTACTGAAATTTCAACTAATACAATTATGATTATGTGGTGGTACGGAACCCTCAGTGTGCGAGTCCGACTCGCACTTGGCCGGTTTTTTTGTATGTATATCAGTCTCTGATACCCATAGTACAGGCTTTGCCTAGTTTGGGATCAGATGACCTTGTGTGAAATGTCCCTAAATATTAAAAATTAAAAAATATTATTGTTGCTAAACAGACTCCACGTTTACGCAGAAGCGGGCACAGCTAGTTTTAAATAAATGCGAGTTTGCTAGATTTTTCTAGAATTATGTGCGGAAAATGGTATTGTCTAACAAAATACATACTTGCTTCTTCCACTTCCATAGGTTGTGCTTCCTGTTAAAAACAAAACAAAGGATTTTTACATAATTAAAATATTATACTGCGTGCAAAATAACTGCAAATGTCAATAAATGAGTCGCGGGGGTGAGCGCGGCTCCCGAGGGCGAGAGAATCATTCGTTGGATCTCCGCCTATCACCCATGCACAGAAAATAACGGTCATAGACAGATTTTTAGGGTTCCGTACCTCAAAATAAAAAAAACGGGACCCTTATAGAATCACTTTGTTGTTCGTCTGTCTGTCTGTCTGTCTGTGAAGACCCTTTTTCTCACGAACGAGAAGAGGTACGTATCAGGTTGAAATTGATAACGAATTAGGTCCATAAACCACACAAGATCTAAAAATTTCAATTTTTTTACAACGACGCTTTTCATATCCTCATCTCCATACATTTATGCAAAAAAGCCAAACCCACAGGGTACTTCCCGTTGACCTAAAATTATGAAATTTGGCAAGAAGCTAGGTTTCACAGTACAAGTAAAGGGAAAAGTCTAAAATCATTAAATATTTAAATTTTTCTCACAATTAATAGTAACCAATTATGGTGAGCTTCTGTTTCAAGAACTTTTCTATAAAAGAGGGGTCAAGTTGGATGTTCACGGAGTTTTTATAATCAAAAAGCAAAAGTTTTTGTATATCATATGGTAGATAGGTACGGAACCCTTAGGGCGCGAGTCCGACTTGCACTTGGCCGATTTATTTCTGAACGCGCCGTATCTATTTTAGTACAAATAATAAAGCTTGATTAAAAACTATGCATGAAGCTCGTCTCGGTACTTGTCTCTGTCGCTCCAATGTGTAACGCATCGCTCCAACCTGCTCTCATACTTCTGTAATTCTAATTAAGCTACTCGTTCATTATGATATGACAACAGAAATCGTTCACAGCTTTAGACACCTGTTTATACAAGGCCACAGATTAAATCATAGTATAAGGCGTACAAATTACGATGGTCCTTGTAAAGGACTCTCCATTGTTAATAATGACAGCTTCAAAAATAATAAAAACTTGACAAAAAATTGAATTTGGACTTTCTGTGAATTACCTACTACATTACAGAATTCACTGAAATTTATAATATTTGTCTGGGTCACCAGCAGATGATAGAGGTCATTGAACTCTCCACATGCTAACGAGAAAGTTTTAAAAGTTAGTACTAAAATTCTTTTCTATAGTTTTTTGTGGCCGAATAATTTACTATGAAAACATGAAAACAAGGAGGAAACTTTTCAAAGATTTTTGCAATTAGAAAGCTATAAATTGTAAAAATAAACAATAGGTTGATAGAATATGAAAATGAAAAACTGCGATATAAATAAAGGAATATATTTTTTTAATGTTATTTGGATTAAACTTAGTTCGATTTCCGCGCATTTATTGAGAAAGGTATTATACAAGCCTTGGTCGCAACCAGGTATTGAAGGACTTATGTATATGGGCCTCGGCTACGCCTCTGCCCACGATATCACGTCCGCCCTTCAATACCTTTTTTGTCGGACATTGCAGTAATGTACTATCACTCACCTCCAAAATTAAGCTTTCCACAGACAGCGTCGGAGGAATCAGATATTCATCTCGAAATTCATGCCTAGAAACAAAATTTTTGTAATAACTGAATCGGTTAAAATCGAGCATCCCTAATTTTATAATTTAAACTTAATGCTCTTCGTAAATAAAGGAGTTCCACTCTTTGGCTGTGCAGATAGATGGTAAGTCAACGACATAGGGTGGAACTCCAACCGGTGTCTTCTTCCACGGAAATTAAACGGGGACGTTGGAATAAGGTCGTGCAAATGAGACGCACACTTTTGTGGAATACTGACAAGCAGGCTAAGGCCGTGTGGTGCCGGCAAAAAACAGTACCAACCCATCTAAAGGTGTGATAATACTGAAGGGTGTGAATCTGCCCATCAAGCTAAACAACTTTTCCCAAGGAACTTAGGTCAAAATACGAAGAACCAAATTTGACCTCCTATACAAAATTCGCTATCTGGGTAATTAGGGTTCCGTACCTCAAAAGAAAAAAACGGAACCATTATAGGATCACTTTGTTATCCGTCTGTCTGTCTGTCTGTCAAGACCCTTTATCTCACGAACGGGTAGAGGTATCAGGTTGAAACTAATACCATATATTAGGGTCTATGAACCACACAAGATTTAAAAATTTCAATTTTTTACAATGACGCAATCAAAAGATATGGCCTTTTATGTCTTCATCTCCATACATTTATGCAAAAATGCAAAACCTACAGGGTACTTCCCGTTGACCTAAAATTATGAAATTTGGCAAGAAGCTAGGTCTCACAGTACAAATAAAGGGAAAAGTCTGAAATCATTAAATATTACAACTTTTCTCACAACTAATGGTAACCAATTGTGGTGAGCTCCCGTTTCAAGAACATTCATATATGAGAGGGGTCAAGTTGGATAGTCGCGGAGGCGATTTTTGTTTTAGTTCTATTTTAAAAATGGAAACACTTACAAACTTTAACATTGGTATGATTATAGTCAAGGTTGGCCTGGATAATTACGTGTTGATAATTATCGTTGATAATACGAGTAACTGTTATTGTACAAAACAAAACGAAATAATATATATGTGTATCCAAACGCATGTTTTTTCGTCACAATATCAAGCGTGTATCCAAACGAACGCCAAGTGTCATTCATCTACAGTGGAATTCCCCTCCCTTTTATTTGTTTTCGTGAACTGTAGTTTGTGCGCTGCGAAATTAAATAAAGAAAAACATTATGCCTAGAAAACTTAATCCAATATGGTCAAAGGTTGACTGCATTAAAACTAAAAATAGTGCTTTATGGGCCTGATGCAAGAAATGTAAAAAAGAAATGCTCCCTGCGATAAATGAAAATACTCGTATATACGTAATTTGATTTGATAGTTAGATAATTATCAGATGATTATCAGAGAAAATAATTATCTTGATAATAGCCAACCCTGATTATAGTGCAGCTATAAAATAACAACAAATAATAAAATTTGGTCAAGCGCGTGGCGGACTCAAAAAATTAACTTACTGAAATTTCAACTAAATACAATTTTGATTATGTGGTGGTACGGAACCCTCGGTGCACTAGCCCGACTCGCACTTGGCCGGTTTTTTTTATAACCTTTGTCCCTTGAGAAAAGTTGTTCAGTTTCATGGGCAGATTTACACCCTTTAGTATTATCACACCTTTCCGTTACACGCTGTATACTGGGTGTCGTAAGAGGTGAGTAAGGGTTAATGAACCAGAGGATGGGCAGCAGCATCCTTCTGTGTATCGTATAATCTTACATCCTGCGGTCACCAACAACCTCGGTCCATGGTGCCAGCTGCAACACTATCAAGCGTGTTGACCATGGTACGAGTACTTCCCCTCTTAATTGTTTCAGCAAAAGCTGCAATTTTGGAGGGCGTTCCCTGTCCTGTATTGGACGTTTCATAGGATGTAATGATGATGATGAGATTGGCAGGTAGGGAGTTCCACTCTTTGGCTGTGCGGATAGATGGTAAGTTAACGACATAGGGATCGAACTCCAACCGCCGCCTTGTTTCACGAAAATGAAAGGACGGACGGACGGACGGATGGGGGGACGTTGAAAATGAAAGGGGGGACGACGACGTTTGAATAAGGAGACACACACTTACTTAACATATCCTGTGGAATACCGGTAAGCAGGCTTTTTAGCGACGGCGTTCAAGGCTTTGCAGCTTATTCGGGTGTCAACGGAATAGTCCAGTCAATCTACGAAAGTTTTTATGGAGAAAATGGAATAAATGCACTATAATAAATAAATAATAAATAATTTATTCATAAAGATAAAGGGAGATTACATATTTTAGTCTTTACACTTGTGACAATAAAGTAATAACATAACTTTACAGTACAGAAAATACATAAAGAAAATTAAGGTTATTGTCAATTGATTCCCGTACCAGAAACAGAATTCTCGAAAAATTCCACACTAGGCTGAGCCTGTCCTGTGGATTTTTTAAAACTATTGCATTAGCTTAGCGTTCAGTAGCGGTACTTATAGTAATAAGTAGGTACATAAAATCTAAAAGAGATGATTTATTAAATTAACACAGTAATCCCCGACATTACGTTGATAATCCTTAAACTAGTATAAGGTGAACTCATCCTGTATAATATTTACCATATAGCAAAGTTCAGCTTATACTGGTAGGTACTTAAACAAAAATTGAGTTTTTACAAAATTGCCGGATTTAATTATTTACGGCTTCAAATAGCCTATTTTACTATTTAAAATTAATTTCTCTTTGTGTGCATTTAATGCAACCTCATATCGTAGGTTGACTGGACTAGATTCTAGTTGTAGTCGCTAGAATGATCGAAGTGAGACTCTTTTAGAATTTTTTTTTAGTGCAGACTTGATCTTTATGACCTAAGTTCGACTTTAAGTTAATATAATGAAAACTATAATACCTTATCGTAGCTCCTCTGGCATTCCTCCCTGGATCTTGCGCATCCCAGGACCTCAGCGTTGTTGCAAACAAAATATCCCGGTCATCATCCCTCTTAGCCGTAGCCCCTTCTCCGATCGACGTCGCACATTCTATTTCTATATGAGGGTCATCAACTAGTGGCTCATGGACAGTGAATATTGGGACTTTGTCCAGTTCCTTCGCCAGCATATCTGTCTCTTTCTTCTTATCTCGTGCTGAAGATGAGGCCTGATTATTAAAGTACAAAAACATTTCTTTTAAACCAGTGATGTCAAGTTTAAATAAGAATGATGATGTCGTCATAACATCACATAAAACGACCACTGCAGAACAAGGAGCTCTCTCCAGAGTTCCGGCAAAAACGCGTGTTAAAAATTTGGGGGGACAAGTATCATAGTCACTAAACTTGTGAGCGTCGCGGTTAACAACATGAAACGCGGTTGTTGGTGACCGCAGTACCTATATAAAGTGGTACTATGCACATACAGACGCTGCTGCCCATCCTCCAGTTTATTAACCTTAGTCGCGTCCAAAGACACCCACGGGAAAAGATGTATTGGTACAATTCTTTGCCGGTACCCATGGCCGGTACCAAATGAGCATGATGATGTTTTTCAATCCTGTGAGGGTAATGATTAAAGTATAAGCACTATTTATGTGGTTATAATAAAAAATCATGCTTTTTCTTACCGGTTTGGCTTCTTTTCCTTTTTTAGGAGTGTCTATTTTGGGAATTTCCACATTTTGACGAACCTCTTCAATCCTCTTCCAGTTTTCTACGTACAATGCCCAACCGTCTGGTGCATAAACTCTAAAAAATAAATGGTGTTCCAATAAGGACAGGTCGGTTTTGAAATGGAGTAAAACAAGCTGGGGATAGTTATTAATATAATAATTATTATTTTATTTGCAAGGTCATATATGCCATTTTATGTGAAATATGATATCTTTCAAAATTCCGCCGCGGCTTCCTAAGGAGCGGTGGCACAAATCCTAGCAGACGAATTTTCCGTTGAGTCTGCCGCATAATTTGTGCGAAGCATTGCTGTTTACAAGCAAAATTGCCATGTAGCTATGAGATAATGCTAACCCACACTCGGTTCACTAGGTGACAATTCATCCACAGAAATTCATTGTTTGGTGCGGATGCTTAATTTTTGCGTAAAAAACGTCCTCGAGTCCGTCACCGTCTACAGCGATCGTTACAGATCGATGATAACCATTTTTCTGATACGGATTTTGGCCCGAATCGGACGATCACGTGGTTCCTGCAAGTTGGCGCTAAGTGCCACACAGCGAACTCTATGATGGACATACGTTATCTCTCGCAGAGGTTAAGTGAATTAACTTTTCAGAGGCTGCGATTTGACCCTGTTAGACTTTTTTTGCAGGGTTTTCTGAAGTTACAGGTCTATGCCAAAAAGGTGCAATCAAACAATGGCCTTAAAGTCAACGTAACCCATTATATTGCTCAAATTCAGCCAGATCTTTGCAGCAGAGTCATTGAAAATTGGACCTTTCGGATTTGTGATAAGGTGAGAAACCGCGGCGGATATTTGAACGATGTCATATGCTACACAAAATGGTATAAACGGTCCTTTAAAATAAAATCATAATTTCGCATGAAGGTAAAATAATGGACATGAGTATGTTTGTGCACCACTACCGGGACGACACCGAGAACGAGTTGACAGAGTCAAGGTAGCGATGCATCGTGACAGGCAAATTGTATAATTCGTCTCTTTACATAATGCCTAGTAATTTTGCAAAATGCCAAAAAAGTTTTACCACTCTGAATATTGCCTAGGCATTGAACAAAATGGCGCGTAATTCGTTTCGGGCACTTGCCGGCTCCTGCTATAGCACACTCGCTTTGCTCGCTCAGCTCGTGCGTTGTGGTCGCAAGGTAGGTTATAAGTACTTTACAAATTTTTCACTTACGTTATTGTGTACGTCTTAACCTCGTGTGGAGCTTTCGCAAACTGGAATAAAAAAAAATATCATGATTTATTCTTAATTGTAAAAAATGAACTCTATAGTCACCACACTCGTCAACGCGCGGGTTCGCGGTGGTTGTGGTCACCACGCTAACACAGAAGGGCGACTGCTGCCCTTACTTTTTGTCGCCTTTTACGACACCCTAGGGAGGAGCAAGCAAATAAATAAATATGAAATCTGAAATATGAGTTGAGGTGGATTATGTACTTTAGTTAGACAATTTCATTTTTCAAATTAATTAGCTATTCAAAAAAGTCTATAAAGTATGTAACCAAGAAGGATAAGGAAGGAAGGGAAGGTACAGGCAAGAGCACATCAAGCTTGTCACGTTAGACTTTGTAACGGTCTTAATTCAGCAGTCGCAGAAGTTAAAGTCGCGCCGCGAGTGTCAAGCTTTACCTGCTCTTGACGGTACATACCTAGACTTTTTGTCGGCCGACTTCGCGTATGACGATTAGGGAGGTGATCGATCAAAATAATATCGACACACGATATCGATGATTTTATTTTTTGTTAGTAAGATAAGATCCTATCAACATATTTTTTATAATTCGCATAGGAAACGTATGTGTAAGGTACCTCGAAACTTGGCTCATAGGCAGGGATAAGGTCAATAAGTAATAATAAAAAATACGATTTTTTTTCGGTTGCAAATCATAAAGTTAAAAAATAATTTTGTTTTTGTCAAATATCGATTAGCCGTATGGCAGAATGAAACGTAGCCATGGCCAGTCTTAAAAAAAAAACACTGACAACTGTTCTAAGTAGTTTTTTTATGATAGGCAATGACTACTTATCACATTCTGCCATACGACCTATCGATTTTTGACGAAAACGATTTTTTTTAAAAACTTCGTCATTTATGGCCGAAAAAAATTGTTATTTTTTATTTATCATTAATGATCCTATTCCTGTTTATGAGCCAAGTTTCAAGGTACCTGACAAAAAAGTTTCCTTTGCGAATTCTCGGTATTATTTACAAGTTAGCGACCAAAAGCAATATCGATGATTTGATTTTTTATTTCGATCGCACATCTCCCTAATCATGAAGGAAAAAAAAAATACGCGCCCAGATGGAGTAGTAATCATGCCCATTTTGTATCGAAACCTATGCGGCCGCTCAGAGGGGTGGGAGGGTAGGTGGAAGCGGGAGACGGGGTTTGTCTTTTAACTCTATCACACATCTTTGAATACGTTACGTTAGAAAAAGATAGAGACATTTATGTTATGATATGCCCAATTAAAAACAAAATATCAATAAAGTACGACATTTATTTGTCTTTATTTGGCATGTAAAAAACAAGAAACTTCATGGTTGCTGAATTTGAAAATAGTGATGTGATGTATATTTATCGATTATTTACTTACATTTTATCACATGGCTCCTGGACTTATTTATCGAACCTCTCATATACAATGGTGATCAATTTGCAACTTGCAATAATATTGGGAACTACTTACTTATTTTGTCTTTTTGCTTCTCCATACAAATATATCTTTAATTTCCTAGAGTGAGCGAACTACCGAGAGACGCACAGGGATAGACGGCCCACCTGATAGTAGGTGGTCACTGTCGTCTAGGACATCTTGCAACTTAGGGGAGCAGATACGGTGCAGGCCTTTGAGATGTCTGTAGACTTGCCTTTTAAAGGACCCTAAATTGTTGTGCAAAGGAAACACCTCGAGAGGGAGATCATTCCACATCTTGCACGTGAGCGGTAAAAGCGTTATCCACGTACGTTAGTTTGAGATCAGACGTCCAGGTGGTGAGGATGAAATCTATCACTTATCGGAATTAAATATAAAATTGCAAGGACCACGTCAAATTAAACATAAACAAATGAAAATACATTACAAATTTTTAAACAATATTTTTAATTTATATTTTTAACTATTTAAATTATTGTATAACGTATTTACATTACGTGTAAAATAACTTTTGACCACCTATTTTTCTCGTAAATCACCATTGATATTGACATAATATTTATTACAATGTAAATTATTAACAATAAAAAGTAAAACAATGTTTTGTAGTCTAATTAAAAATGTAATAGAATAACACATGTCATAGTTGATTGTTTTATTTTCTTCCTTTGCTCTTCAATTTTGTATTTTAATCTTGTTTCTGACAATGTAGAGCTACCTTCGGAAGCATGTATCGTTGAGTTCTGAGGGGGAAGCACTTGTTCATCAATCTGTAAGAATGAAAATATATTATTTGGATAAAGAGATAATGCTGAAGCTAATATAACACCAATACTTCGTTCAGTATGGTCTGTCTGCCTAACTGTTAAACGAAGCACAAAAATCTTACAGTTCTTAGAATAACTGAAAAACTAGATCAGCAACTATTTGCCATCGTTACGAATAGTCAAATCTAGATATATAAAAGAAGAAACTGATTGACTGAATGAATAAATGAATGGCTGACTGACTAAGAATCAACGCGCAGCCCAAACCACTGGGTCTAGAAACTCTAAATTTGGCACTTAGCTTCCTTGTGAAATCTAGGGCTGACTAAGAAAGAATTTTTTAAAATTCACCTCCTGAAGGGGTGAAACGGGGGTCCAAAATTTGTATGGGGCTAGTTAATAATATTAATAAGACACTGCACAGAATTATAAACGTACATACAGCTGTTTTTGAGATGGGATAGCTGGTAGAGATTATGGATTTCTGAGGATGGAAAAAACTAGTTTTTCATTTACCTTGTGACATAGGTTCTCGGTTGGAATGGCATCTTTATGAAATCTTTTTCTGCGGGCTTCAGTTAATTCGTAATTACTGTTATTAAAATGAGCTGAGCAGATTCTGCTATATTTGGTTGGAATCCAATTTTGGTCTCTCCCGCATGTTGGCACCCATTGACGTTTTTGCGCCGGATCTTTTAGAAAACTGCGATAAATACATGAAATAAAATTATAACGACGACTCGATTCTATATTATTTTTCATCGACTACTTCACATCACTAAAAATCAACAACACAATTTTCTACAAAAAATTTGACCACGAAAATTGTAAAAACCAAGCGGTTTACTACTCACCAGAAAAATGTGATACCAGCAAGCTTTGTAGTTTAGCTTGCGGCATGGTTTCGGCACAATTTCACCGCACAATTATTAATGTTTTGTGTTATTTATTTTATTTCTGATATTTTATGACAGAGATGTTGTCCATGTCACATGCCGTGAACGACTATTTGGAAGAAAAGTGTGAATGTGTGTGTGAGTTACAAAATTGTATCATAGCCGGCACCCATAGTACGTTTTGATTACTACTCCATCTGGGCGCGTAATTTTTTTTGCTTCATGTCCCTAATCGTCATACGAGAAGTCGGCCGACAAAAAGTCGGACGTGGACGGGTGCCCTGAGTTGGATTAAAAACTTGTTTGACGATCGCTTTTGCACGACATTCTGGCTTTAAAGTTACAGTTTTACCGATGTGTTGTCACTACTTACCAATGATCTTACATTTACCATGATAGCGTACTCTTAACAATTTGTACAGAGCCAAAACGAGCAGAGCAAGACATCATAGGCGATGTACTTCGTCCCTTTCTAATTATTGCCATACTAATGAAGTTTGCACAATTTCCGTGCAAAATGTTAACTTTTATATTCACAAATTTATATTTATACGTATTTTTAAATACTTATTTGAATAATTTTCAACGTGCAAAGTATAAACTTCTCTCTCAGTTTTCATTAAATATTGATAAATGCAGAAAATCATTTTCTTTTGATTTATCTGGATTAAAAACTCTTTGGTAGAATGATTTTTAACAAAGATTTTGCATGACATTTTGTTGATGTTGTCATGGTAACATAAACAAAATGTCATGCAAAATCTATTAGAAAGGGACAGCTTCCTCTCATCTTACGTCCTACTCTGCTCGCATAATTTTTGGAAGAGCGCAATCTGGTTAAAAGCGCCACGCGCGAAATAATAAATCTATGCTACTTACTTACCTGATCATTGTATGTACAGTCAAGTGCACATCAAGCTTGACACATTTTACTTCGTACCGATCTTATTTCAATAGACGTACTGTGGGTGTCAAGCTGGACCTGTCGTTGACTGTAATTATGCAGAAAACCTACTAAGCTTTCTTTGCTGTTCATTGGAGTTCTTTACCTTACTAACGGATTTGAATTTCTTGTCTTTCAATGGCCTTATTTTGGTACTAGCTTTTGAAAGTACACTCTGAAATAAAAATACTAGTTAAAAAATCGAAAATTTGTTGGCGCCAGCATAGAGCCGGTTCCCACTATGTCGGATGTCGGATTCCGATTTTAATCGGGTGTCGGCGCCTCTGTTCCCACTATGTCGGATGTCGAATTCCGATTTGAACAGCGCCATATGCGATCATATGCGAGCGTTGATCCGACACGAAAATTGGCTGACAAAACACACGACATTTCTTGTCGGATCCGACACAAAATCGTTGTCGGACGAGTGTGAATAGCTTCATATAAAATGGTCTGCCACTAGAACCTCCGACTATTAAACGGATCCGACACACGACAAGTTGGAGCCAGCTCCTACGCTGATTAATTAGCAACCAAAGCAAAAAGAAATATAATTGGGTTAAAAACAGAGTTCATAACAACAGAATCAGTCGTAATCGTATGTAGAGGGAGTTGGAAATAAAGCGATGAATAATTTCCGTTTCACCAGAAGGAAAGAAAAATATCAGTTTTGCGTGTGAGACATAAAGATAGATAATGAATTTTTTGTCCCTTTTTACGTTTTACCTTTTAGCAAACCGAGTGCTAACGTAAGCTAAGGTAAAATTACCTTAGAGGGGGTATTATATAAGGTTTTTTTTAATTAGACCCAAATATTGTTAGGGTTACCTCAAGGACCTAAATGAATACTATTGGTGTTATTTTTTTACATTTCTATTCGCTAATTTTCGAGGAAAATCCTAAAAAAAATACCGTTAAGTATCGTAAAATGAACACTTCGTATCAGCACATGCGGCAGCGCGGAGTCGTGAGCCAATCACGCGCAAGCCCAGTGCGCGGTTCGGGTGGTTTCGGCTCGGCTTCGGGCTCTTATTACGGTCGAAATCATTACTACAGGATGATTGCAAATAATAATAATTTTTTTGTTTTAAAATTATAAAAAAAAAACTAGCGGGAGGATTTTTCTAAAACTTTGATGAACCTTTTTCTTTATCATAGTTACACCACCCCTAGAAATATTTGGGTCTAATTTAAAAACACCTTATATAACTTTCAGTGACACACTCGGCCAAAGCATGCAACGTAGTGTTAACTATAAGTTATTGTTATTTAGTGTAGGCAACGAAGCAGTTGACCCCCGCATTAATTCCTCAGTCGATGAAACTTTGCTGGGGTATTACACTATATGAGACAAACCTTCTATAAAAAAATCAAAAAAAAAATCGGTATTTTTAATTTTTCCATACAAAAAATACAAAAAAAGTATGAAAATTTTTTTATGTAATTTTTTTTTTATATTTTGATTTTACATTTAATTCATTATTCTTTATCATTCTGTCAAATAAAATCTGCCTGAGAAATTTATGTTGGGGTCAACTGCTTCGTTGCCTACACTAGTTTCGCCTTTTAGCAAACCGAGTGCTAACGTAAGCTAAGGTAAAATTACCTTAGAGAGGGGTATTATCTATCCCTTTCAGTGACACACTCGGCCAAAGCATGCAACGTAGTGTTAATTATAAGTTATTGTTATTTTTATATCTGTTTTTCAATTTAAAGCCTCCGGCTTTGTCTAAGGACTCTTGTTAGAGCACCAAACTATTTTATTTTCACTTTTAAATTCAGTGCTCTTCAGTAGGCAGACCAACTTTTTTTGTCGCTCCATCTCGCTACAAAATTGCAAACGTGTACTCGATGATGAAGGATAACTTGTGATGCCTTCTTGTCTAAGTATGCTATTGTGTGTGATAGTCTAAATTAACAATGATACTGAAAAATTAAAGACCATAACATATAGTCTATTATATAAGTCCTTGCTGCTTGTGAAGAAAAGCTTTTTTGTTTCTCATCCTTCTTTTATTGTTTTCCCCCCTTTTTGTTTCCCGTTGTACTATGACTCAATCAATACACGGCAAAATTTTATTTGATTACATGCCTCGAAAAAAAACTTTTTGTATGGGAAGCAGATTTATTATCAAGTTGCTTCGGGAAAGTTTCTTGGTTTCATTGATAGAATCACGGGGCTTCGAGAGCATAACTTAAATTTGTAATGCCATACACATAGTATGGAAATACAAACTTTTATTTACGTTTTAAAAAAAAAATGTTCGAAAGAAATATACAGATCAATGCAGAATTCAAATTGTCAAACATTAAAACAAACAAACCTCAAACGATTTCGAGTAAATCACATGTTTAATTTTTGGTAGTACTGAACACCCTTTATATGAATTTTCACAGATCAATGGATTCTACCGTAGGATACTTGCATGGAGATTTTTTTAATTTCCCAACACATGTTCCTTATGGATAATTGTTCAGTTTAGTCTATTAAGCAAGCCTTTTCAGTTTTTGGTACAACCTGTGTACAAAACTTTACTAAAAAAATCACAAAAAATATCCAGTCAGGTAGACAACCAATCCAGGATTAATATTATAGAAAATTTTAATAAACTCAATGGAACCAATTTTGGGTAAATCACATATTTACGATTTGGTGATACAGGAACAGCCCTTATATGAAATTACACAGATCAATTGATGCTGGCGCAAGATATCTTATATGGAGATGCTTGGTCATGCAAAGTTTCATCAAGATTCTATGAGCCGTTTTTGAGAAAATTTCAATTTTTCATTTTCGTTGTATCACAGCTACCCTCAAAATGAGAGCCAGCAAGAAACCACTTAGAATCCTGCGATGGATTTGCATAAAACTACTAAATTCAAAATTTGATGTCAATTGGACCATTTGTTTAGCCGCTAGGGCAAAGCGTGACGGACAGACCGACCGACCGACGGACCGACCGACCGACCTACCGACGGACCGACCGACCGACCTACCGACGGACGGACATTTTTGGGAGACTTGTTTTTTATGATGTATTAGTGATATAGAACACATTTTTGAGAAAATTAAAAAAACTTTTTTTTTCACTAATACGATACCTTTCTCGCTCCGCTCGAAAGTAAAAATCATACGATATCTACATTTTACAGTCTCTTACCTGCGTCCCCAACATAGCCTTGGACAAAGAGGCTTTTTTCATAAGCATTTCGGAAGACATGACCTGAGGAGGCGTCAGTCTGATATACGGCCAGAAGATCTCTCCCGTGCCGTGACACCTCGCAACCTCCTCTATTTCACCTTCTGGACCGGGCGTAGTTAAAATAGCTTCGATTTCCAGCTAATGTACAATAATAGGACCTTTTAGGACATGTCGCAATTTTGGTTTTAATTTCGTAATCGTCAATTTTGATGTGTAGTGTAAAGTAGCTCAGATTATTAGTAGTACCTGGGCAGCCGAGCTTTGCTCTGTGCAATCTTAACTACAGCCCATCCCATCTTATACAGCGCCATCTAATATGGAGTAGAAAAACTAACCGCAATTCTCGACCGGCCGATCTTGGTGTTATAAAAATTTTATTAGGACCTACATTGTATAGAGTCTATGAACAATCATTCTTTCACTCGAAACGCTTCGGCAAATGTGAGTGGGATCTGTGCTACTTGAGTGATGTAATACTAGTAAGAAGAGTGTGGTCCCTGCTTTGGAAGGAACGTTACAAGTAACCTATTGGCCCCATCTAGGGTCTTCGATGGAGATTGATAAGCTACGATGTTAGGTCATTTGGTAGTTTGGAATTACTTGTCAATGAATGTGGACCGTTTAGTCCACACTACTACCTACTACCTTATTTTGTACTACCCTATTTGGTACTAATAACTGCAACCGGTAGGGTAAGTAAAGATACACGCAAATAAAGAAAGGAATGACAATCCCGAACAATATAATCTGGATCTTTTCAAGGCTTGTGTGAAAATACATTATCTAGGTAAGCATACATCATCATCGACCACATCCCACTTACCACCTGGTGAGATCAGGGTCAAATGCTCCCCTATATCACATTACAAACACATTGTTGGGCTGCAAGGTTGATGACTGACCTCAAAAATCCTGCTGGCCAAGTTGTTAAGCCGCCAAAGGCCACTGACATGGTTCATTAACGACAACCTCCGTAGATAGTGGTCAGGACCAACGGCCTTCCGAAGAGTGGAATCATCTAACTTTTCGGACAATCAGGTGATTGATCCCGCAATGTCCTAATAAAGCTGGGGAGGTCACACAAAGGGATTTTTGTTTGACAGTGTCCCCACTGAGACTCGGTCTTAAGACTTGCGGATCAAGAGCCGAGCGCTCTAACTACTAAGCCACTGAGGCTAATAAACTAGAAATTGTAACACGGGAATGCAAAAAGACACTGAAACAAGATAGCGCTGATAAATGATCTGGTAAGCTATTATGATCTAACGACAATCCTGCTAAAAACGTGAAAAAATTGAAGATAGTTTCAATAAAAAGAAACCTTTAAGTTGATATTTGGTATGTTTTTAGCAGAACTTTTAGCGCGCGATCAAATTTTATACCTGTACAAGCTACGATTTCTATACTATGATGGTACCGTTCTTTTCTCAATTTTTTCCATGAAAAAGAAGACATTAAACTTACATCAGGCGTCGTGGCAGCAACTCTGAAGCTGACCGCTTCAACAGTTGTCACTGAAATCTGGATCCCACCGAGAATGTTCCTCCTGTTTGGTATATAAATCTCATCGAGATGCAACTTGGTCGCTGGAGTGAGAGCCATGACGTGACAGCCCTCAGCCTCGTTGTTATCGCAGACGTGGAACACGTGCTCAATGGAAGTCAGAACTGTCAGTTGCCAGACGATCTCACTGGGTGTCCCCAAAGGTTGATTAAAGGAACCGTGAGCCATCACTGTGTACCTGCAAAATAGAATATAAAATATTACGAATGTTACAAAATAAAACTAAAGAAATCACGCAGCGATTGATATTATATAAAGTATCTGGGCGACCGAGCTTCACTTTATCATAGCCGCCTAAACATTAAAATATCATCGGTTGAGCAAGCTATGCTACCTTCCCACAGATGGCGCAGTAGGTTTTTGTCAAAAACGTGGAATTCAAAAATTTTAAAATATGGGGAAAACGATATTTCCCAGACATGAGACCCAGCTAGACCGATTTTTCGCCCCCGAAAACCTCCGTATGGTAAATTTCATCGAAATCGGAGCCGTTTTCAAGAAACCTATTACAAATAATTTTATATAAACAAATATATCTCGTTTAATAGTATAGGATACAAATAATAAGTACAAATAGTTTTGCAAGGTATAAAAAAGTATTCAGGAAAAATAAAACACTAGATTCAGACCATGAAGTGATGTTGCTCTTTTGTATGCGGAAGAATACAAGAAACTTGTAGTAACGCTGAGTCCTTTTTAAAATCATTGATAAAGTAAGTGACAGCACGAGACTTAATGAAAAGGGACGTCTCTGAGTGCGGTAGTTAGATGACTAGCACGCAGGAGGACGCTGCTGCCATAGAGTAACTGCTGCCCATTTTTTGCAACCAGCAGGACGGCATAGATTAAAAGCGCCTTATTCTCACTCGTACGACAAAATTTACGTTTACTCTTTACATTCATATTCAAAAATTATATTTGGTATTGACCTCGATCTCGTTCTGTTCTGAAGGATAGAGATGAAGTCGACGATGGAACGAGTTTGCTCAGAAGATATAACATTTATCCAGGGGCTCATGCTGGCGCTGTTGGTCCCTTAGTCACCTTTATATTAGTCACGGCAAGGGATGCAGCTGTCCTATTCTACTATTATTTTATCTGTGGCAGCAAACAAACAAAAGAATTAATACTTACCCGTATACATTTGGATGTACATCAAAAGTAATGTGAGCATTGAAAGCTTGGGGCAATATTTCTCCAGTATCGTTATTGTAAACTTGTATAATGCTATGTTCGATACTACTGTGAACGTCAAAATGGACTTTCACAGGATGATGGCAGTAGTACACTCCTTGAAAATACGGTATCCATCTGCATTTTGGAGAGACGGAAGATACTCCAGTTTCCTGATCGACACCGTACACCCCGGCCAGCGCTGAAGAGGCGGAGTACGCGTATTTTGCTCCAGGAAACAACAAAAAGAACTCGTTCATTAATGCTGATAGCGCTTCTTGGTTTCCAAAAGCATTGTCCATTAGCTGCAAGAATGTATAAAGCATTTTAATCAAATGTCTTCAAAATGATTTTACAGGTTTTTAGGTAGTCTGAGTTTTTAAGCCAAATTTATTACATTAACAATACATATTTAAGGGGGAGGCGCTTAATCTATGTAACCATAATGATAACTATGTTACCACACTTGCTAGCGTTGTGAAAGAAAGAAATTTTGGCTGGAATACTGCCCGTCCTGCAGTGGACGTTCCATGGTTTCGTTACATGCTGTGTAAAAACGTCCAGAAGAGGCAAGATTGACCCTTTAAAATGGGAATCAACAGCACAGAATCGGCCTGAATAGACAAGTCTAGTTCAAGTTGAATCTCAATATTTTGAAGACCAGAGGAAAGCCGAACTTGATATCAAACGTGACGCTGTAAAGAACAGACCTCCAGCTTCTATTACATTTTATAACTATGTTGGAGGTGACCTGACGTGCGCTCTGTGTGCGCGTACCTACAAAGCCAAGATTGGCTATTGTAGTCACCTAAGGGCGCATGAGCGAGCAAACATCTATTCTCTCAAACTTAAGTTCATCCTCATGTAGTCGCTGTAGCAGAAATCGGCCAGGATGGATATTATATATAGGGTGACTTTTAATTAGTTCTTGATAGCAAAGGATATGCGTGTTCTCATGATACTGAACAACTTTTCCCAAGGAACATAGGTCGAAATACGAAGAACCAAATTTGACCTCCCATACAAAATGCGCTATCAGCTGATGCAGTTTCAATGGGAGGTCAAAACTTGGTTTTCGTATTTCGACCTATGTTCCTTGGGGAAAGTTGTTCAGTATCATGAGTACATTCAGGCTGTTTTCTATCAAGAACTAATTAAAAGTCAGCCTATATACATGGTGTAAGGGACGGTGTACCGAAAACTGAAAGGACATGTTCAGTCGATGAAACTGAACAACTTTCCCAAAAAAACATTTCTGGGAAATGAAAAAAATTTTTGACCTTCCCATACAAATTGCTCACTCTGGTCGAACAGTTTGTATGGAGAGGTCAAATTTTTTTTTCATTTCCCAGAAATGTTTCTTTGGGAAAGTTGTTCAGTTTCGTTGACTGAACATGCCCTTTCAGTTTTCGGTACACCGTCCCTTACACCCTGTTATATGTGTGTGTAAACTAAGTGTACTTACAATTTTCAAAACTTCGGATGTGACGTTGATATGCATTGAAAGGCATTTACGTGCATAGCATCCTCTCCAATGAGATTGGATGATCGTCGCTGCTTCATGCTTTACGAGCATCTTATCTCTCTCAATTTTCAAAAGCCCACAGGGCTTGTCTTCGCCAGCTAGTTCACATACTTGCGAGATGATGGGCGGCTCTGGCTCTTTTAACAGTTGTGACATAATACTCGCACTAACTATCGGTTTCTCAGGAATTTCTTCACTTTCCATAGCTTTTTCGTCTAGATTAGTAACCTTTAGCATTAAAACATTAATAAGATTTACAGATCAGAAGAATCTTATATTTGCATTGAAGCAAAGCCAAGACGAAACATGCAGTAAATTTTGAGCAATTTCATGTTTCAGATGTGATCAATTAATTTTAAAACATCTTGTCTCCGCTTCAAACTCTTACTAAACTTATTTAAAAACCAACCTGAATTTCTTGGCTCTCTTCTTCCACACTTTCTACTTCAGGTAATAAGCAGTCACAAGGTTCCCTTTCCACAATTTCCCTCAACAATCTAGGTGGAATTGGCTTCGGAGGAAACCCAAACTCAGGGTCGCCAAACTGTCGTCTCAGAACCAAGCAAACTAAACGGTATTCATGTGGCGTCAGACGCTTTGCTAGCACAGATTGGAGAGCTTGACGAAACATCCAATGAACGTAATGTACATCGTAGCCAACAACTTTTGGATCCCAGGGAAGATCTGGTCGATAACATCTATGATAGCACACAAATAGAAACTGTAAACCACTGACATATTTAACCGACATCACTGGTCATACTGAGTGGCTCATTGATCACGCAATTAGTACAATGAGAAATTGGGAACGTTTGAATCAGGTTCTGGAGGGGCGAGATTTCAGACCAAGTCTATATTTTTTATTGTTGATGTGACTTGTTAATAATTCACGTAAAATAAAATATTAACGCAATTTTTATAATAGTAACATATTAAAGAACTTCATAATATTATTCTAAAATGTTGGCTCTCTTAACATCTCATAAAACGTCCACTTCAGGACAGGGAGGTCCCTCCAGAACCCTATCAAAATGCATGGTTCTTTGGAGGGGATTTACCATAGTCACCATGCTTGTAAGCGTTGCGGCTGGCGACCGTTGTTGTTGGTGACAGCAGTATGTAAGATGGTAGAATACACAAAAAGATACTGCTGCCCATCCTCCAGTTCTTAAGCCATTAGTCCCCTCTTACGAAACTTATGGGTATAAATGGGTTGGTACTATTCTTTGCCGGCACCACACGGCCAATACTTCTAAAAACATCTATAGGTACTCTACAGATTAATAGAAGAAGTTCATATATGTTCCATTCAGACGCTGCTATTTATCTATTGTGTTGCGTTATTTATTAAACTATAGATAAATATAAAAATATTATTGAATTACTCATAAAAATCCCGATCGATAGTAAACATGTTGAAGGTTGATCTGTTGACTCTAATCCAGTTGCTGAAGCCCGAACCCAGTGCACTCAGGAACCTGGCTACCCATGGGCACTCCTGAGTGGCGGCCACTTGGACGACGTCACGGGTTCCAAGGACCAGCTGGCACTCACTGAGCAGGCTCACGTGGTACCACATTCGAGAATGTAACCACAATCTGTACAAGGTTAATTTCCGATTTAAAACTTAGATTTAGAATACGAATGTAATAGAATACCTATATATAATACTCTCTGCTAAATTTTACAAAATACATAAGTTTATCACTAAAACATTAATTTCCTAAAAGATTTTAGGAGGAAGACTGTTATGACTGACTAATCTATTAACACATGGTTCAAACCCTTGAACGGAGAGTGCAAAAATTTTGCATACATACATAACATCACGCCTTGTTCCCGTCGGGGTAGGCAGAGACCACAGTTCTCCACCTGCTACGATCTTGACATACTTCCCTTGCTTCCTGAACCTTCATCAATCCTTTCATACATGCTCGTCGGTTTAGGGTACTTTTAACCTGGCCTTTATTCAGAACGTCCTGAATTTGGTCCTGGTACGTTCGCCAAGGCCTTCCCCTTCCAACGTTTCCATTCACTCTCGCCTTGTGGATCTCTTTCGTCAATCTTCCTTCATTCATCCTCTCTACATGACCAAACCATCTCAGCATCCCTTTCTCAATTTTAGTCACTACGTCTTCTTTTACGCCACAACGTTCTCTTATCACACTATTTCTAATCCTGTCACTCAATTTCACACCAATCATACTCCTCAACGTTCTCATTTCTACTGCATTAATTCTACTTTCATGCTTTTTCTGCCATACCCAGCTTTCACTGCCGTACATGAGTGTTGGTACTAAAACGCCTCTATGAACAGCCAGACGAGCCTTGTGAGACACCTTCTGACTCTTCATAAAAGCATGCAGAGCACCATTTACCATGTTTCCAGCATTCACTCTTGTTAAGGATCTCTTTGCTGATTTCGATGTTTATATTTTTTTATGACGTGGCCGTGTCTCCTGTCCTTCGTCTGTCATTGTTGGTCGAATACAATATTTTCAGAAACTTTATATTTTCTCTTATTTCTCGAAGTCTTTCACAAGTGGCGACCGTAATGGATAAAATTAAAAAGGAACGAACCGTGTGCCGTATGATTTTCACAAAAGCAAAGAGTAATTTCGATGCAAAATTGTCAAACCAAGAATCACAACAAAAAACTGACCTGATAGCAGCGTACAAGTTTCTGCAGTCAAAGGCGGAGTCATTGTTCGCTGTGGATGAACGTGTTAAGGAGTTGTGGCTTGATGACCCGGATTTTGATGTGGATCGGTATGTGGAAGATGCGGAATCGATGGATAAATACTGCCTTGAGTGGGAAACAATGAAAGCACGTTACGATGAGGTGATGTTGAAAACTGCAAAGGAGGATGACGAAATTTCTGACTGTAGTGACCTACCAAGTACCGTCATGAAAACACCTGAGGAAGGTAAGGGTAGAGCTAAGAAAGGCTGTAGTTCAAAATGCAAGTCGTGCAACTCCCCGAAAAAAAGTTATCGTCTGCCAAAGATTGAACTTAGAAAATTTGATAAGGAATGGCTTGGTTTTTGGGGTCAATTTAAGAAAATTGACAGTGACGTGTGCATAGATGATGATGAAAAGTTTCACTATCTTTATCAATCCACTGTCCCAGGATCTCCAGCCCGTGACCTCATTGATAGTTTTCCCCCTTCTGGTGCCAACTATAAGAAAGCCATAGAGCAGCTCAAAGCTAGATTTGCCCGTGATGATCTATTAGTTGAAATCTACGTCCGTGAACTTTTAAATTTAGTTCTTGCACAAACGAAGCAATCCATTTCTTACACGTTATCTCAGCTATATGACAAATTGAAAACGCAGTTACAAGCCCTTGAGACGTTAGGAGTAACAACTGATAAGTATGCCGCCATGCTTTTTCTTCTCGTGGAATCGGCTCTTCCTGAAGATACTCTGCGCGCATGGCAACGTTCAAAAACTCAGCCAACTAACGATAATCTTGAAAATCTTCTGGAATTTGTTAAGACTGAAGTTGAATCCGAAGAACGCATAAAGCTTGCTCGCAGTGGTTTACAAGCGGATGAAGTAGAGTCTGAGGCCAATACACCGACGGCTGCTTGTCTGTCAACAACGGATAAAGAGGCTAAAAAAGGAGACATTTGTGTTTGGTGTGACAAATCAGGACATAACAGTTTCGAATGTTATAAAGGTAACAAAATGGGCTACGAGAAGAGAAAAGAATCCCTGACAAAAAAAAGAATTTGTTTCAATTGTTTGCGACCCGGTCACCCTACGAAATCATGCCGTAATAAGAATCGTTGCATTGCATGTTCTAAACGTCATAATGTATGGTTGTGTCCAAATTTCGTCAAACCGAAGCAAAATTCGACCGATGACGAGGAACCAAAAGCACAAGCCAATGCTTCACAGAAAGTTGGCAATACAACTTTGCTACAAACAATGATAATAAATATTAGCAGTGGACATAATGTAGCAAATGTTCGTGCTTTCATTGACACTGGAGCAAAGAAATCTTATATTCGCAGTGACGTCGCAAAGCGACTTAAAATGAAGCCCGTAAGACAAGAGTCGCTAGGACATTGCCTGTTTGGTGGGGTAATTACCAGCAAGAAGATTCACGATGTCTACGAGTTCACAGTCTCAAGCTTGGACGGCGAAAATAAACTCCAAATGTCGGCATTAGCAAAAGATACTATTTGTGGTTCAATTCCAAGGCTTCATAATACTCACAAATTAAAAATTCAGTTGGATGCAAAGCAAATTGTTTTGAGCGACTGCGGATCCGGAACGCCCGAGGTTGACTTATTGATTGGTGCGGATTATATCGGAGCCCTACTAACATCAACTTTGATGCCCCTTGATGACAACGTAATAGCCATCAAGACGAAACTTGGGTGGACGTTACAAGGACGAGTTGATGAGGTGAACGTAGCTGCATATTCTTTTACACTTGCAAATAATATTCAACTATCTGATATGTGGGATCTGGAAAGCATCGGAATAAAAGACCCAGCCGGTGTTACGTCACAAGCCGATGAAGAACGTAACGCTATGGAAAACTTTTTAGCGACTGTTCAAATAAATAAAGAGGGTCGTTACGAAGTTGATTTTCCATGGAAGGCAACAAGTGTGGCTCTTCTTAGCAATAAAGATATGGCAGAAAAAAGGCTTATGTCAACCACTAACAAACTTTTGAAAGTGAATGAATGGGATGCTTACGATAATGTGTTCCAAGAGTGGCTATCCTTAGGAATAATCGAAGAAGCTAACCAAGGTGACAAACAGTCTATATCTGGACATTATATGCCACATCATGCTGTTATTAAAGAAAGTACGAGTAGCCTAAGAGGTCGCGTAAGAGAGTTATATTCAGATAACGGAACGAATTTCGTTGGAGCTAATAATATGATGAATGCTATTGACTGGAACCAGATAACCTTGTTTTCCAATACAAATAAAATAACTTGGAAATTTTCGCCTCCGAGTGCTCCGTGGTGGGGAGGATGGTGGGAGCGGTTAATCCGTTCAGTCAAGGATCTATTGAAAAATAATCTTGGCAGAGCTTTAGTAACGTACGAAGAATTGGAGACACTTTTATGCGACTGTGAAGCAGTGATCAATTCGAGGCCATTGACTTTTATAGTGGATGATACCGAAAATTTAAAGCCTCTCACCCCAGCTTGCTTTATGCAAAGTTTGTACTCTAGCGAAGTACCAGATTTAGATAAGATTGATCATGCTAACTTGAACAAACGCTTTCAATATTTGCAGAAACTCCGCGATGGTTTAAGATCACGTTTCCGTGTCGAGTATTTGGGATTGTTGGTTCAAAGAGGCAAGGAAACGAAAAACTTTTGTAAATTACACGAAGGTGATGTCGTCTTGATCAAAACTTCTGATAAGAGGGTGAACTGGCCATTAGGCATGATTATGAAGCTTTATGAAGGGAGAGACGGAAATGCAAGAGTGGCCGATGTAAAAACGTGTACAGGCGTTTACACAAGGGCCGTCCAGAACTTATATCTCATGGAAGTGTCCAGGGATGGTTTCCCTCGCCCCGGAGGATGTTAAGGATCTCTTTGCTGATTTCGATGTTTATATTTTTTTATGACGTGGCCGTGTCTCCTGTCCTTCGTCTGTCATTGTTGGTCGAATACAATATTTTCAGAAACTTTATATTTTCTCTTATTTCTCGAAGTCTTTCACAACTCTTCTTTCGATATCACTTTCACACTTTCCATCTCTCGTAAACTTAGAACCCAGATACACAAACTCCTTTACTTGTTCGACTTGTTCACCACCTACTAATATAGTACACTCTGTCATACACTCTTCTCTTTCAAGTACCATTACTTTCGTCTTGATTACATTAACTTTCATTCCTTTCCTATCAAAAGCCACATTCATCATTGTTACCATCTCCTGTAACTCGTAAGCAGATGACGCAAGTATAACTTGGTCATCAGCGTAGAGAAGACATTTGATGAGTAACTCATTCATTCTCAGTCCACACATACTCTCTTTCAGATCAGTTAAACAATTATCCATGAATAGGTTAAACAGCCAAGGTGACGCTACACATCCCTGCCTAACACCCTTTTCGATGCTAAACCATTCAGTGTACGCCCCGTTTATTCTGACGCAAGCACTGGAATCCCCATAGAGAGATTTTAGTGCTTGAATCAGATGACCGTTCACCCCATACATAGACAATGCCGACCACAATTCATTCCTCACCACTCGGTCATAGGCCTTTTCCAAATCCACGAACGCGCAGTAGGCTTTTTGGTTTTTGGCCAAAAACTTTTCAGCTATGCACCGCAAGGAAAAGACCTGATCTGTACATCCCATTCCCTTTCTAAATCCCGCTTGAACGTCCCATATTTTTTCGTCGGTATCTTTCATCACTCTTTCAATCAAAACCTTTGCATACAGTTTGCCGACGACACTGAGAAGACTTATCCCGCGGTAATTTTTGCAGTCCTGTTGTGACCCTTTTCCCTTGTACAGCGGCACAATCACAGCCTTGCACCAGTCACCTGGTACTTGGCCGTTAGTCCAACACAGGTTGAAAAGGCGGTACAGCTGACTAGCCACAATGCCTCGCCCAGCCTTTAACATTTCGACCGACACTCTATCAATACCCACCTGCTTTACCTGATTTCATACTTTTCATTGCTTTAATGATCTCATCCATACTTATCTCACTTGCATTACTCTCATATTCATTCTCATGCATTTCCACAGAAGACCTTGGTACGCTAGCCTCTGCTTCTCTCTCAAACAAACTTTCAAAATATTCCTTTCATCTCTTCAGCACACATTCTTCACCTTTTATAATGCTTCCATCCTGGCTTCTGATTTTACTCAGCTCCGATGTTCCAAACTTTCCTCGGGCTGTCCGTATGGATTTCCAGAAAAACTTTTGGTTTGACTGGCAGCTTTGCAGGCACCAGCTAGTTGTAAACAATACATACTCGTACTACAAGCTAGTCTCTATAATTTTAGAATGCCACATTTAAGCGCCAAATACTTTTGGGTTTTTGAATCACCACCATTTCAAGAAGTCCTCTCGTTTGTCTCAGTTTATTTTATGGTATGAGTTACTATATGTATTACTAATTTAAGACTTATTTAATAACGCACCTGCAGTAGTGCCTTCCTGGTAAAAATTTCACCTCCACAGAATCGTATCCCCTTGTCTGAACATACCCCCAGGGTAAAGGCAAATCCTTGTCGAGAAACCACTCAAAACACTCTAAGAGTACGTATCCCTTCTCTATGTATTCATCAATAGGATATCCAGTATTCGTGAGGATCCTTGGATGGAGCATGTTAAAAGATATCATGAGTGTGATTTCTTCCGGTCCATCGATTTGCAAATAAAGTGGGCTTGACTTCGAAGCTTGTATGTCGAGATTTTTTATGGGAGCTTTGTAAATCCTGAACGGTGGATTATTGGCTGCAGAGGCGTATTCATACGAAGACGGCTGGTATACTATGTTCGTATTTAAGATCAGAGGATGGACCTGTTGATAAAGTTAAATATTCAAACTTAGATGACAGTGTGAACTTGTTCATATTATTATATAAACGCTTAATAAACAAGGGCTCCAAACTGATATAGCTTTATGAATGGCCTGAAGTAATTTTCTTAATTAAACCTTTGTTTCTTGTACCAAACCACCTACAGGTTTATTATACCTTATCTGTCACACTTTGTAGACTTAAAAACTTCTACCATCGGGAGTTCAGACGCACCGCAGGATATAACCCTCACTCGGTTGATATTCCACACATTCGCACTAAGTGCTTTCAAACATCTTTTACAATGCACACAGCTAAGGAGTGGAATTTTCTGCCTGCGTCTGTGTTTCTGAGTTCGTAGAACCCGAATCTATTCAATTCGCGAATGAAGCAAGTTCTGGACAACCTCGTTCCATCGTCCATAGAGGATATACCCGTAAAGGCTAGATCGAGGTCTAATGTTAGCCTATCGTCCTATAGTGTGCGGCTTGCCTCGCCCATACATGTATGTTAGTTTTAGTCAATATACTTCCACCATAAAGAGCACACGTCTTTAATTTAATACGCTCCCGTTACCCCCGCCACCGCATGGCGACCCTGCCAGTCCATGAAAAAGAAGTTACACTTCGTCACGTAAGATAGAACTGTCAACTACTAATTCCAGCAGGGTTTAAATTTAAACAAATGGTATCAAATTTTGCACACAAAGAAAATAAAAAGTACCAAGAGAGCATGAATCTGCAGAAGTTGCACAACAATTGGGAATTTGGGAAGGCTGGCACCGCTTACAAAAATTACAGTGTACACAAAAGAGCATGAATCTGCACGTGGCATATAGTAATTGGTGGGGGGAGGCTACCACACCATATAAGGATAAAATAACTTAATTACCGCATTATACTGAACCCACTCCCTGAGCTCCTCTTTGAGCGTCTGCTGGTGTTGCGAGTACGTTGCCTGCACTGCATTTGATTCTTTCACTTTTTTCTGCAAAAAATATTTCGTCATCGTTAACTTCAAATAGTTAGCTATATTTAAGGTTTGACTGAAATATTTTGGCTTTAACACACTAATCGTGCTGCTAATACATTCTATAATAAATATAGTTTTTGAGAGTTCTTCTGGAAAGTTGATCAGTTCTGTGAGTTATGACTTTTTTACTAAATGTAAATGTATTTTTCCATTTGATTAAGTCTTTTTTTAAAAGCTGAAGGTGCAACAGGTAATTCTTTTTTAAGTTTCTTAGAAAGATTAAATATATTTTTAGCTATTACTAGCGTTCTGCTGCCCTGCCGCTTCGCACGCATATGACTTAATTTTTTCACCTAACAAGGTCGGAAAACCTTATTTTATCGGTCAAAATCTCAGTGCAAAAGTCGTTTATGGCCGCTACCGTGGAAAAAGCGACGATAGATGATCAAACGAACTCCAGGAGTGAAGTTCGATCGTTATTATATGAGTCGCTTCATTCGAAGATATAATTTGTTTACAAGTCATCATCATCATCATCATCATATCAGCCGAAAGACGTCCACTGCTGGACATAGGCCTCCCCTAAAGAACTCCATGACGACCGGTCCTGCGCTGCTCACCTGCTGTTTACAAGTAGTAGTCCTTAATTCGCCAGGCAGTCGATGCACGCATTTAAGAGTAATTCATTTGATTCTCTTATTTAAAACGATTTCCGTCCGTGTTCACTTCACCACTGTAGCTGACATTCGCTTCATTTTTTAGAGTCTGTACCTATGAACCTTTAAACAAAACTTTGCATTTGGGTGGAAACCACAACTTGTGTCACAGTGTTTGGTTTTTTGGGAGGGAGGGTTGTTATATTATTATATCTTCGAATGAAGCGACTCATATAATAACGATCGAACTTCACTCCTGGAGTTCGTTTGATCATCTATTATATTTCGTCGCTTCATTCTTCAGATATAATTTGTTTACAAGTAGATGTTTAGAGAACAAAGTTTTGTTTGGTTACTGTGAAACAACTGTATATACAAGATGTTCTAGTTTAACTATCTAAGCCTGTAATTTGCTGATCCAAGCAGATAATAAATAACCTTTGATTTATACCAAAAGCAAGTATGCAACAAAAATCAACTTATATAAGTTACTCATTCGATACAACTGATATTACAAAATCATCTACCTACTGGTCTAATATATCAAACTATTAAAGTGCTAGACGTGCTGGTCCAGCCAGCTGTTTTCACGAGTCGAGGCTGAGAGAGTTGCAATTTTGCAAAGCGGGGAAGATGCATGTGTCGACAAGTCTTCTCTCAGATAGTGTTTCTGGAAAATCAACCAGCTTATAAATCACAGCTGCTTAAGCTAATTAACGTGGATGTTAATTGATATTTACAATTTTCCTACATTGGCAGTTCTTGATTTTATTTTTTGAACAAAAATATGGACAGAACACGAGTGCATAATATATTCAGTTAAATAATATTAGAACAATATCGGCTAATCTTAGCCCGCAGTGGAAGTTTGATTAAATACGTTATGGCTATCTCAACTCCATTATTTGCAAAATAATATAAGTATTCACTTTTTATTATTGAAAATTTTTGTGCCCCATGAGCATATAGTGAAATCGCTGATCTGTTCATTTTATTTTATATCATTAACTCTAAATTAAGGGACTATTTAGATACACACTTATTTACTTATTAGTTGTGTGTCCCAAGTAACTATTACGAGTACTAGGCCGATTAGGCTTGTGATTGTAGGTAGAAGAAGGTTTTAAACCAATTATTGGTTCCAATTCTATCACCTAATAAGTAAGTAGCAAAGATTACGGCAAACGATGATTGTCAAGAGAGCCGTTGTACAGCTGTTCATACGAACCAAACATCTCGTCACTTTGTTTTGTTAAAAATAACAGTAGTTGTTGGTTGTAGGACTATCAAACACGTTTGCGTTTTTTCTGGGGACAAGCTGTTACCCAAAGCGTATTTTGACATATATTGTTAAATAGGAGCCTCAGACAGCGAAGCTCAAGAGAACATCAGTGCAAGCGAGAGGATCAATACCCGCAGGACCTGTAAGATTAGTTAAAAAGGAACAGTATACTCTGATATGGATTATAAAAGTTTCAAGTGTTGAAGGACACTTATTTTGTATGATATAAATAATTAAGATGGGCTAAAAGGCAGAGAAGGCCTTGTGAAAACACAAAATACGGTGCCTTCGTCATCAGTAATTTTTCCCAAATATAAAAGGAACCGGAACCGCGTAAAATGTCCAGGTCAAAGGATAAAATATCCATAGCTACAGCGTCTGGATCTAGTTTTCATAAAAAAAAAAAAAAAAAAAAAAAAAAAAACATAAATCGCTAAGGATTGTCGCTAAGAGCAAAACTAAGATTACAGCGAACTTTAAAGCTGCGTCTTAAAAGTTTGCACATAGAGCCCGGGAGTGACTTTCATTGACTCAGCTGGCACCTGCGGTGATTTGTGTTTCGTAAAATTTAAATAAATAAATATTGTGCCAATCGTACCATTGCCAATTTTGACAAGTTATTTGTACAATATGGTATGGTACCTACATACTCTTTTTTTTTTTTTTTGTAACCTTAAAACAAATATTTTACTTCTTCGGCCTTCTTCGTAGCCTTTGGTTTTATTTACTGCTCCACACTAGGTACTAGTTAGGGAGTTGTCTGTATTTAATATCTTTCTGTAAGAAAAGTATCTTGTGATGGCCAGGAATTTGTAGAAACATTACCATACCATCAGATAAGATCTTCTAAAATATCATAATATTCATAAGGCACGGTTGTAAAATCGTAAAGAATTATATAGCGTGACTTCTTTCATATATTATGTTGAAAATTTAAATGTAGAAATTTTCGGTCATCTTAAAAACATAAATTAAGAGATGGGCTTTTCGTAGCAAGGAAGCCGTTTTTCAAAACATAATTTTTGAGGCGGTTGAATGACACGTTGCAATAGGTACATTTATTTCTTGGATTTAGAATAAATCGGTTACAGCTATTGCGTTTTGGTGCTTTAAAATTAGGTACCCAATATAAATTCCGATGGAATGTAACTCGTAACGGTTGTAACGCTGGAAATAGGAACTTATTCTCCAGTTAAAATCAATATAAACTTTGTATATTGGCTTTTCTTGAGGGTAAATTTTAAACGTGGATTTCACGTTACATTAGCACTACACGGAATATTATTTCCTCGTTTTTCCCAGGTAACACTAGGATACTGTGGTGTTTAGGGTTCATGCTTATGCATGTATTATAACAACATTGTGGTTATGAAATATTGCGATTTTCTACTTCGTAGAATTATCCGGACACAGAAAGTGTTGAAAAAAAAAACATTGTATTATACCAGCATGTACTTGTGTTACGGTTCTGTGCTGGAGCATGAGTTTTGGATGGATTGTAACTTTTAGTCGATGCTGCTTGAGCTTGGGGATAAGGCCAGAGCCTGCCTGTAACCTCGCTCCCCCCCCATTTGACGGGTAATGAGGACCCGACCAAGGCTTCTTCTGCTGGGTTAAACGAGCTCCCGACGTTTGAAAAGATGCATCTTTATCTCTCAATAGTTTTATTTGCTTTAACTTTTTTATAAAAACAAGTTTTGTCTTTTACAGATACTTGTACATGCAAGCGGAGATATTTTTATCTAAGCCTGGAATTCAATTAGCAATTTAGTATCGGTGTTTGTAATAATTTACAATAAACCGGTATTAGGTGATATTTGAGAAGTATGTGCTTGTCTATAGGCATGCCTTTTTTCAATATACTTAGGCGTACAAAAGTTCGACAGTGTGTCGTGAATATGATAGAGAACAAGTTTGGCGTATCAAACGTAGACGCCTAAGGTGTCTCGAAGACTCCTCAGGTGTCCAGACCTTAGGTGTCGGTTGGTCCAGGGCTGGAATGATCTTTTGCCTCGTGGACGGTTTTGTTCTCTTTACTATTACTGGCACCCAAAAATAAAATTTTAGTAGGTGGGTATTTTACAATAAAAATATTCTGGTTATGGTTAACAAACAAAAAGGCTTGTTGTGAAAACTAAAGACAATGTATCGCAGACGACACACATAGATGAACTTGATATTATTGTTTTCATTGACGATAAATTTTGACGTTAAGTCACAGTTACCGCCGTCGCAATTGACTCTCGGTCAATGCCGACCTTAACAATAAAAAGTTGACTCTCAGTCAATAGCAATTTTAATATCGCATATTGTAATAATTATTTGGCGTTTACTTGTAGTTAACGCCGTTACGATTGACTCACAGTCGAGTCCGACGTGAAAATAGATAACTTGTATTTTTATGCATGATTTATGTTGATATAGTTTGACATAACTCGCAGTTAAGCCGTCGTTATTGACTCGCAGTCAATCCCAACAACTAACAGATAGTTTGGCGTTAACTCGCAGTTAACACCGTCGTTATTGGCTCGCAGCCAATCCCGACAGACAATAGATAGTTGAATCGCAGTAAAAATATATTCAGATGTCGATTTTTGTCTATATTATTTGGCCATAACTCGCAGTTAAGGCCGTCGCAATTGACTCGCAGTCAATCCCGACATAATAATAGATAGGCAACATTATGCATCACGTATTTTCAATACTGTGTGGCGTTAACTCGCAGTTAACACCGTCGCAATTGACTCGCAGTCAATCGCGACAAGCAATAGATACTTGGTAACCCACAGTTCATATCTATGTTTAAAACACAAAAAAAAGAAAATATATTTCATTTTTTACTTACCCTCGTAACTTTCGCCATTAGACGAAAAAACATCTAACACACATCATACACACGTATACTTAATACGTCGGTAACGTTTAATTTTGTTACTTTCCTTTATTTTTACTTTGTTTGTCGGAAGGTAAGAAAAGATAAAATTGTATGACGTAAACGAAGGCTAAAATTTTTAAGCCTGTGTAGGTGGTAATGAAATTTTGTAGTAATTAACTACAAAAAAAAATTTATTGAAAATGTTTCAAAATCTCTCGATTAGACAATGTTCTAACATTTGTCGGAATTATCATAAACAAAATGGCATTATATGGTTTACGTCTATCTTATTAAATTTTCCATCATTTTCGTAAAAGTTCTGGGTGCGACCGATAGGTCATAATCATGGTTGTTACGTTGTCATGTTACGTTTTTGTATACAAAACAAGTAACTGGAGGTATCGGGCCGCAAGATACTCGTAGGCCGTAATAAACACTTCAATTTGTTTAGCAAATTTAAGAATAGAACATGTGGGTAATCTTGAAAATTTTTCTCTCTTAGAAAGAATTAATAATCAAAACAACACTTACTGAAAAGTTTTGAATCCAGTACAATTACACTAACACACGGAGCAAAAACTTATTTTATCGAAAATAATTTTAAATATTTGTAATTTAACTTCAATATTACAACTTCAGGTATAATCTATCTACTTCTTATTGAACATTGCGCTTCGACATGGGACGCGTGCGTTCACTGCCCCGCATGAAAAAGGAATGAAGCGAATGTCAGCTACAGTGGTGAAGTGAACACGGACGGAAATCGTTTTAAATAAGAGAATCAAATGAATTACTCTTAAATGCGTGCATCGACTGCCTGGCGAATTAAGGACTACTACTTGTAAACAAATTATATCTGAAGAATGAAGCGACGAAATATAATGAATTATGGTATAAGAATGTTTGCTCACTTGTGATATAAATAAAAAGGTACTGGCGCTATGTTATCGTAAGCATTTTCCGCGCTGTACTGAGGTGAAAAATTGTGTGCTTCGCTCGACAGCAAAGTTAGTTCGCGTCTCGTGGCTTGAAAGCCTCGCTACATTCAGGATTCTTCTTTTGAATCGAATAGAATCCTTCGCTTTCTCGAGTTTCAATACAAGGCACTCGCGCCAAATTACAATTTTGCTGCCTTGCATAGCAAATACATACATACATACATAACATCACGCCTTGTTCCCGTTGGGGTAGGCAGAGACCACAGTTCTCCACCTGCTACGATCTTGACATACTTCCCTTGCTTCCTGAACCTTCATCAATCCTTTCATACATGCTCGTCGGTTTAGGGTACTTTTAACCTGGCCTTTATTCAGAACGTCCTGAATTTGGTCCTTGTACGTTCGCCGAGGCCTTCCCCTTCCAACGTTTCCATTCACTCTCGCCTTGTGGATCTCTTTCGTCAATCTTCCTTCATTCATCCTCTCCACATGACCAAACCATCTTAGCATCCCTTTCTCAATTTTAGTCACTACGTCTTCTTTTACGCCACAACGTTCTCTTATCATACTATTTCTAATCCTGTCACTCAATTTCACACCAATCATACTCCTCAACGCTCTCATTTCTACTGCATTAATTCTACTTTCATGCTTCTTCTGCCATACCCAGCTTTCACTGCCGTACATCAGTGTTGGTACCAAAACGCCTCTATGAACAGCCAGACGAGCCTTGTGAGACACCTTTTGACTTTTCATAAAAGCATGCAGAGCACCATTCACCATGTTTCCAGCATTCACTCTTCTTTCGATATCACTTTCGCACTTTCCATCTCTCGTAAACTTAGAACCCAGATACACAAACTCCTTCACTTGTTCGACTTGTTCACCACCTACTAATATAGTACACTCTGTCATACACTCTTCTCTTTCAAGTACCATTACTTTCGTCTTGCTTACATTTACTTTCATTCCTTTCCTATCAAAAACCACATTCATCATTGTTACCATCTCCTGTAACTCGTCAGCAGATGACGCAAGTATAACTTGGTCATCAGCGTAGAGAAGACATTTGATGAGTAACTCATTCATTCTCAGTCCACACATACTCTCTTTCAGATCAGTCAAACAATTATCCATGAACAGGTTAAACAGCCAAGGTGACGCTACACATCCCTGCCTAACACCTTTTTCGATGCTAAACCATTCAGTGTACGCCCCGTTTATTCTGACGCAAGCACTGGAATCCTCATAGAGAGATTTCAGTGCTTGAATCAGATGACCGTTCACCCCATACATAGACAATGCCGACCACAATTCATTCCTCACCACTCGGTCATAGGCCTTTTCCAAATCCACGAACGCGCAGTAGACTTTTTGGTTTTTGGCCAAAAACTTTTCAGCTATGCACCGCAAGGAAAAGACCTGATCTGTACATCCCATTCCCTTTCTAAATCCCGCTTGTACATCCCATATTTTTTCGTCAGTATCTTTCATCACTCTTTCAATCAAAACCTTTGCATACAGTTTGCCGACGACACTGAGAAGACTTATCCCTCGGTAATTTTTGCAGTCCTGTTGTGACCCTTTTCCCTTGTACAGCGGCACAATCACAGCCTTGCACCAGTCACCTGGTACTCGGCCGTTCGTGCAACACAGGTTGAAAAGGCGGTACAGCTGACTAGCCACAATGCCTCGCCCAGCCTTCAACATTTCGACCGACACTCTATCATACCCACCTGCTTTACCTGATTTCATACTTTTCATTGCTTTCATGATCTCATCCATACTTATCTCACTTGCATTACTATCATATTCATTCTCATGCATTTCCACAGAAGACCTCGGTACGCTAGCCTCTGCTTCTCTCTCAAACAAACTTTCAAAATATTCCTTCCATCTCTTCAGCACACATTCTTCACCTTTTATAATACTTCCATCCTGGCTTCTGATTTTACTCAGCTCCGATGTTCCAAACTTTCCTCGGGCTGTCCGTATGGATTTCCAGAAAAACTTTTGGTTTGACTGGAAATCTTCAGAAAACCTTCTGTCAAACTCATCTTTACACTCCTCTTTCTTTCTCTCAACAACATCCTTTACAATACCTTTCACTCTTTTATATTCCTTTCGTGCTACACTAACATCATCACTTGTGGCCTTCTGCATTCTGTGATTAGCTTTAACAGCTAACCAATCTAACCATGCTTTTTTCTTTTCACAAACAGCTGCCTGTACACTTTTATCCATCCACACATTCTTCTTCTTTCCACCATTTCTCCTTTTCGACACCCCACAAACATTGACAGCTACTCCTACTAATCCATCTTTAAATTCATTCTACAAGCATTCAATATCATTCACTTTATCTAGGTTCTCAAATCTTTCACTCAAGCCTTTCAAGTATTCACTTCTGACATCCTCCTCTTGCAATCTCTCCACTTTAATTCGTTCCAAAACGCTCGTCTGCTCTTGTGCTTTATGCCGCCACCGATTAAATAGACCACCAATTCGGGTTACAACCAGGTGGTGGTCTGTGTCAATGCCGACTCCGCGATATGCGCGAGCGTCCAGAACCCTTTTCCTCAATCTTTCATCCACAACTACAAAATCGATCATACTTCTCGCATCACCCTCCTCTCTTGTATACATATGGATCCTTTTGTGGTCAAACATAGTGTTTGCCACAAAAAGATTCCATTCCAAACATATCTCAAGCAGACTTACACCATTTTCATTCACACGTTCATCACCAAACTTACCAACAACTCTTTCATGACCGTCACGCTTTCTTCCTACCCATCCATTAAAATCACCTAGCATGATAACTCGTTCATTCTGTTCACATTTCCCTAATGTATCTCTCATATTTTCCCAAAACTCATCTATCTCTTTTTGGGCTTTTGGAGACCTTCGCGAACCCACATCCGTAGGTGCATATGCACCCAGAACGAAGATTCGAGTCAGTCCGACTTTTAGCCTGACCCAGATGAGTCTTGGGCTCACACACTCAACTTCTTTCACGCACTCTACCATTCTTTCGGAAAGTATGACACCGACTCCCTGACAGCCTCTGCTGGTACTGGGAACACCAGACCAGTACGCTGTGTAAGGGCCATGTTCTGTGGTGTCACAACCTTTCCGTTTAGTCTCATTCACACACAGTACGTCTATACGCCTTTCATCCATCATCTGACATACTTCATCTATTTTGCCATTCATTCCACCTCTGACATTCATCGTAGCAAAGCGGCTCTCCGTAGTCCGCTTTTCGCCTCCGCGAGGAACGGGACGTGATGCGTTGCGAATCACATCGCCGCCATTTGAATTTTTAATTTTACATGAATCCATTGCGTTCCCACGAGCAGTAAGGGATATTCAGGTGGTCCATCCTGGCAGAGCCACACATACCAGGACAAGGCTAGCCTATTTCTGGGTTCGCCCGGTCCCAGGGCGTTATAGCAAATAACTATTTATATACTTACTGAAAAAGATATGCAACGTGCAATGGAAAGGTGTGATTGATAATACGAAAGGAAGTGAATTTTGCCCATGAAACTGAACAACTTTTCCCAACGAATAAATAAATAAATACGAAAATCAATTTTTTACCTCCCATAAGAAATTGCATCAGCTGATAGCGCATTTTGTATGGGAGGCCAAATTTGAATTTTTGTATATCGACCTACGTTCCTTGGGAAAAGTTGTTCAGTTTCATGAACAGATTCATACCTTTACGTTACACGTTGTATAATATTAAATATAGGTAGTACAGATAGGATTATGTATAAACCTGGTATAAACTACTAGTAGTTACCTTCTCATTCTGGTGTTCTTCTCGAAATACGTAGGTGATCTGCAAATAATATTTTTTTTATAATCCCACGCGGCATTGTAAAACTCCTAAACAATTTAATCTACTGGTATTTCCTTAGATTATGAATAACGGCAGCTTACGTATTTCAACGTATGCACGAAAATAAATGTCAAGTCGGGTCATGATTCATATTGGTCGACCGTTTTTTTTTTTTTTCATTTATTTTCCAAATAAGTTTTTTATCACACAGATTATCTAAAACTACTAAACAAAACCCTATATCGGGTTTATGTGTAGGGGCTTGAGTATCCGTATCTCACAGCTTTTTAATTATTTAACAATAAAATAAATAAAAATAGGTACAGTCCAGAGCAGATCATGCCTGCCACTCGTAGCTTAACTTTCGCCTCTACGGCTATTAATATTAAATAAAGATATAATTAATAATTTAAAAATATTAAATGAACAGCGTGAATTTTATTTATTTTGCTGCCCTTCCTAATGAAAACAAACAAATTAAGCACGATAAAAACATACTCGATAAAAAAAATACTTTTCAAATTAAAGCGGTCACGTAACGTGACACAGTATGACATGTATGGGATGTTAAATTTTCTTTCTTTGGTTAAGTTACTGGTTTTCTTTAGAAAAATCAATGGATTCCTACATATTGGCAGGGATCGCCCTGATTATTGCGTGAAAAATCCTTCGCGGCTCCCCTACTATATGTTCAAATCGCAATTCGTACATACCGATTCAGTGCTCTGCACATCAAGCAGATGTGGGGCGTAGGAGAGTTTCATAAGACCGTTGACTTTGAGGAACTTAGTCCGCGGGCATTCGTAGGCCTCGTACAAACCGTGACGGCGCGCCCACTCCACCCAACGAATCAGCTTCCAAGGTTCCACCTCTGCAACATTTCATTCTCATTCATTCAGCTGTTTCAGCTGTATATGTATAAAAGGATCGGATGAACTTGTGTGAAATGTCCCCCTATATTTATTTATTTATACTGTTGTATGGCTGAATGAGAAATGAGGAGATCCGCAAAAGAACTAAAGTAACTGACATAGCCCTGAGAATCGCTAAACTGAAGTGGCAGTAGGCAGGGCACATCGCAAGAAGAACCGATGGCCGATGGGGCGTGAGGGTTCTGGAGTGGCGACCACGTACCGGAAGACGAAGCGTTGGCAGGCCCCCCACAAGGTGGACCGTCGATCTGGTCAAGGTCGCGGGAAGCCGCTGGATGCGAGCAGCGCAGGACCGGTCGTCATGGGGATCTTTAGGGGAGGCCTATGTCCAGCAGTGGACGTCTTTCGGCTGATATGATGATGGCTGAGAGAGGAGGAAAGTGACGACCAGCTCTAAATGTTCGTCAACAATGGCTTTTTTAAACAAGAAATTGCACAGCAGAACTGGTGGTGAATAGGGCATCCAATATGTTTGGCAACTGTAGCTACCACACAATAGCTCATCCGCTGACTGCCAGACGAAGAACTAAATATCACATCTGAAGAACACCTGTTGACACACCATGCGGCTAGGCTAGACTAATATCAATGCCACTGGACTTACGTGGCAAACAAACACAAAAGACAAGGCAGGACAGTGGGAAAAATTTTCAGGATATCCGTCACAGTAGCAACGATAAGATACAAAAGATACATTCAAAAGATACATTCAAAAGATACAACCGATAGAATAGACAGATGCACAGTATCGCATAGCACAACGTAGATAGATAGATAGATGTACACTATATTGCTCACATAAAAGAAAAATAATACACGGACAGCTTAACATAATGTGTAACGTAGGCTTACTTAAAAATACAGTTCCAACCTGGAAGCCTTTGGATACAAAAGCTTAAAAGTCTTTTAACTCCAACTAATCAAGCCAACTCTTAAGACTACGAACTAGGTTTAAGAATGAAGTCATAACACTATTGAGATACTTGCCAGGTTCAGGAAGTGGTTTCTTTATAGGGACATCTCTGATCATGGTCACAATGAGACTCATTTCCAGTCCTGGTGATATGCCCGGCAGGACGAAAGGTTCCAAATGCTTCGTATCTCTAATTTGAATATTCGTTAATGTGCCTTTCTGGAACACAATGTTTAGAGCATCATCAAAACAATACAATCCGTTTGTTGGATAAAATATAGAATTTTACAAGTCGATACATTAAATTAAATTATAGTAATTTCATTAAATCATATCATTTAATTTTCATACAAAAGGTAATTCATTATAAATCAATAGTAAGTCATACAAGAGCTTGAGTCTGCAGGTCAGAAGAGTTAAGTATTTTATCTGGTCTCATATCGTTAATCCTCAATAATGCGTTCAAAAATTGTAGGTTATCATCTTCATAATGTCAATCTGTGCTCAGAAACACTCTTAGAAGCATTTTTTTTATCTGTGGGAGTGTATTATGAAGTATTGAATTTACTAACAGTCTTCGCGGGAGACCTATTAAACAATTTTTTAATTTTTATAGGCACGCCATTGACAGCTTGATGCGTTTGTAGTCTATGGCTGCAAGGTTTCATTGCAATAACGGAAAACTCAGCAAACAAAAGTTGTATTTACATATTTTTATTAGTTTTGTTATGAAATAAGTGATAAAATCGTTTACGATTTGCCTTCGAGTGTTTTTAAAGCAGCTATAGGAACTTCACTTAGCAGTTATTACCGGAAAAAGAGACAAACATTAAGGTTTGTTTTTGAACACATTATTTTAGGATTCACGATATGAGAGTAGATAAAGTTGTGTATGCAACTCCACATAATTAGGTATAAAACATTCGTGTCTTCTATTATGGAACTTGGCTCGCTACGCTCGCCTGCGTCCCATAAACCGACACTCGAGTTTTATACCCCTCATTATGTACCGTTGCATAAACTACTATAAGGTATTCTTGTATAGGATAGTAATCATCAAAGGTCTCTGCCTATAGGTGACGTTAAAAGTGACTAAAGATGTCGTCTTCCCTATTTAAAATATTTCATGTATTTATCAAAATTGAAAATTTTATAGCCTCACTCAGAGACTTCACTTAAACTTCATCTTTCATTAAGTTTCGTGCTGTCTATTCTTTGACAATTGAATCAAAAGGACAGCATGAGACATAGATTAATGAAAGTTTCAGGTTTCTAGCCAAACTCTTGTACGTTACTCAGAAAAAGAATATGTCTGGCCTGCATTGCACCGTAAAAAAAATTCTTGTTCGTCGATAAGTTGCACAAGTTGTAAGTAATTTACAAAAATTTTACCAGGAGCCTAAAAAGCCAGAGTAGTCCCAGGCCACGTTTTGGGCTAAGATTCTGTAGTTACTTTTTGCCGTTGACTCGATAAGAAGTTTATTACTGCGGTCACCAACAACCGCGGTCTATATGGTGCCAGCCGTAACGCTAACAATATACCACGCGTCTTTTCTGGAATTCTGGAGGAAGCTCCTTGTCCTGCAGTAGACGTTTCATGGGACTTTATGATAATGGTGATAAGAATATCTTCACCTATAACCTAACCTTACCTGTTTCAAATCCTTATCTTTATCCTTAGCGTTTGGTTTCTTGGTGCTCCGACTCTTGACGCTGCTGGATGTCAAGTAATAGTTTCATATGAGCAGAATATCTTCTCCTATTACCTAACCTTACCTGTTTCAAATCCTTATCTTTATCCTTAGAGTTGGATTTCTTGGTGCTCCGACTCTTGACGCTGCTGGATGTCTAAAGTTTCATATCAGCAGAATATCTTCTCCTATAACCTAACCTTACCTGTTTCAAATCCTTATCTTTATCCTTAGCGTTGGGTTTCTTGGTGCTCCGACTCTTGACGCTGCTGGATGTCTAAAGTTTCATATCAGCAGAATATCTTCTCCTATAACCTAACCTTACCTGTTTCAAATCCTTATCTTTATCCTTAGCGTTGGGTTTCTTGGTGCTCCGACTCTTGACGCTGCTGGATACCATATCGTCGTCTTCGTCCCAGTAGAATATTTTAACTTCTTCTGTTAAGATCCTCCACAACTCATCGTAGTCTAAATAATAAGAGAACCATTATAAAAGAAAATCAATGTGACGAGACACAGAGCGAGCTTACACAAGGTGTCAGAAGAAAGTTTTAAGCGAAAGACTAATATACTAGTACCTATTATTATTTCCATTTTATCCCGTGTGGTGCCGGCAAAGAATAGTACCAACGTCCAACCCTTACGTACCCGAGGGTCGTAAGAGGCGACTAAGGGTGTGATTTGCTGTGTGATTTCAATAGTGTATTGTTATTTCTTGAATAGAATCTATGTGTTTTCTTGTCGAGGATTTTTTCTATAACAAACTGCATTAGGAGAGCTTTAAAAGCACCCTCTGAGCTAGACGCCCCCAACAGCTCACTTAGGGCTGCTTAAGTTAGTTCTTTGAAGAATGCAGCAAAAAAAAACTACACTTTATTTATAAGTTAAGAAAATAATGACCTCTCTCTTATCATGTTTTACAAGAGAAGCAAAAAAATACTAAAACAAACTAAGGGGTGTAATATGTATTGAACTGCTAAGATTGTATTATAACACTATTATTGTACCATGTGACAGGTAAAATAACAAAAATTAAATATATATATATATATATATGTATCTATCTATCTTAAGAAAATTCTTCAGTTTTTTATTTAAATTGTTTAAACTCACCGCGTGTATAAATATTCGCACTTAACCCTCCAGTCAAACAGTGCATTAAATCGAATTCTGGCATATCTTCGTCTTCGACATTTACGTGTTCTTCCATCTCATCTGTGACGTGGTCCTCTTGGCCTTCATCGACCATCTCTGGAGCCGCAATCTTAAGAAGCGCCTGTTATAGATAAAATGCAACCATAAAAGTTATATTTGCTATTTTAAAATGATAGGCGTTTAAGGGTCGGTACCACTAGATTTTGGGCAAAACAAGGTTCGGCGTATTTCGATATTATGATAAAAAATAGTAAAACTTTGAAACAAAACACACACACACACCTACACGCACACACTCACGAGTTTTAAGTAAAATTTTTATTGTTTATACTTATTTATTTTTTGTCTAATTTTGTTGTCTAATTTTGTATAACGTAATATTTTCTTGATCTCAAAAATGTAGATGTAGTTTTTGTATTCATTTCTTTCATCAGCTGTTGTTACCTATGTTTGTTAACATAATACGTGAAATTTTGTTTTTAATTAATAATTATTCTTATAAAAATGTAATGCTGTAAGGTTTTCTTTGAATAAATTAAATTAAAAATGAATACCATTCGTTAATCTATAAAATGTAGTACTTAATAAAGAAAAAATGCACACATTCATCCTTATAAATCTTAAAATAACAAACAACAGCTAAATATCATCGCATCGGAGAGATTTTTATTTATGAGCTATAAAATGTTAGTGTAACATACGGTTGCTTCTTTGATTTATATAAATAAATTGAATGCCGTAATGAGCCTGTTAAAGTTTTAAGGAACTTAAACTAACGATGTCATTCGAAGATTGAGTCATTTTGCCCTAGTTTTGCCTTGATATTGCTGCAATAAATCCCTATTAATATGTGACTGCATCTGACGCTCGTTGTACTAAAGCTATGATTACCTAATGTGTGAGGTTTCAAATACAACAACACAAAACAACAAAACCCCGGAACAAAACAAACATGATTGAAAAGTGCGAAAGTCTAAAACAAACCTTATAAAGGACATTTTTAGGACCGCAAAACTAAATTTGTTTGTACAGATAAAGTCAAGTTTTATACGGACGACGACGGTCCGTACAATTGCTGACCTCACTGAAGAAGATCTGTGAATCGGATTGAAACCCGTCGGACCTGTGCCGTCAGTATAAAACTTGAGTCAGTACATTAATAAGTTAAGTTAAGTTAACATTAATAATAAAGTACATTATTAAGCAAAATAATTTCTTTCTTAAATAAAAGTTATACAAGAACTGCAGTAGTTAAATTTTATGAGTAAAGCAGCGCCCTAGCAGCCAAAGACCCTGTCTAAAGTGGGGCTTTGCGGGCTATTACTTGGGGATCTTGCACTAATTCCTACCGTCCTGCCAGAATTCACAAGCGGTACGAGGGTTATTAACGTCAGGCGTCTAGTCGTTTATTGCTTCCAACTAAATAGTTCAAACAGTCGTTATTTAGAGGAGCAAATTGAGAAGTAAAAAATCATCTGATTTTTCTAGAAATTGATTTTAACCTCTGAGCTAGAGCAATCCTGTTTGCTCGCTTTCTAGCTCACAAGTTAGCTACTCAGCGCAGTCCCGGTGGAATGAAACCCTTAGGGTGCCTTTCAGCCTGAAATGTGCTAGGTAGAAAACCTGCAAAAAAAACCAGGCAATAGGATTGCTCCATTTTCCTAACTTGTTGAATGCGCTGTCAAACGGAGCGATCCTATTGGCTAGAATTTTCTATCTCACAGCATAGCTCCTGAAAAATCAGCCTTAAGCCAAGTAATACTAGCCGTTGCCCTAAGTCATGTTATTGAAATTATTTGCATATACAAGAAGCAAGAAAAGCAGTAAGGAACACCAGTCTTGATAATGTAGAGGTTCAAAGCCTACATTTCGAATCTACAGTTTTATTCAAGCGATAGCCGTTTGATGCGTAAAGCAATATAATTTTTGATTACGATTCGATTCGAACAACAATAGCATTCGATTGATGACTGCGATAGAATAAGGAAACTATTAGGAAAAACAGTCTTCAATTACCAGTTCGCTTCGATGAACAGGACATACCGCAATGTAGTAAGCAAATAGTACGAGTAGGTAGGACACACTGGTTCAACAAACATTACTACACTTTAGGCATAACAGACAACCCTCTATAAAGGGCCTGTGTGGGAAGGGACGAAACCATCGAACACGTCAGTCTGGAGTGCGAAGTAATCAACACTATCAGAGAAAACACTTGGAGCAGACATAATCTTAGATCAATTACCAAACAAACTGGACAAACTGACTGAGTTCTGGCAACAGTTTGGGTGGCTAAATTGATGGCCACATAGGCCCACGCACAATGGTCGGTCCATATAGGAATAAGTGCGGAAACCACACACTTAACTTAGAATTAAGAACTTAGAACCAGTTCGCTCCCAGCTCACCGAGTACACAGTACCTTGCAAAGTAGAAGAGGCCAAAGCTGCACTTCTTTTGCGGTGACCATAGTAGGTGCCGACCTTCCCTTGACTACGGTCGTACCGGGGCTGCTGAGGGGTGAAAAAGGCAGTAAGGGGGCGCCCGTGGCATCTACTGGAACCCGGTCTGATACCCACACGCAACGCCACGCGCCCAGATAATACAACCGGACCAGGTAACAACCTAGAACAAATAGGGCTACTGTGTTACTGCGTCTTGAGAGGTACAATTGGTAGCATTTCAGTGGTGACACGTTGACCTTGAGCTGGGGCTTCAGCAGCTAAATATAATTACTTGAGAGAAAATTTAAAGAATGTGTAAAGCAAAGGTTATGTAAAAGAGCTTCCTATAGATTAGTGACTATATCAATGACAAAGAGGTATGGTGCTCTGATATTCCAGCGAAACACAAGAAACACATTGTAAAAAGCCGACTCTTAAAGTAGGCTGCGCTCCAATGGTTTCTTGTCGTTTCTTTTAAGCTGACATAGTACGATCCGAAACGGTGTAGACTCGCTCTATTTGCATTGTATTCTGCATGACATTCAATATGTATTCTGTAGGGAGTCTACATTGAATAAAATTACATACATAACATACAAATTACGAACATGCACAGTTTTGAAGCCGATTGAAAGCTGTCGAACGTAAATAGTCTGAAGCTGGGTCCTTTTTGTGGCGTAAATGGGATTAAAGGATCCCCAGCTTCATGCTATTTGCTTCAAAACGATTCCCATTGAGCTTTAATTCTCAGAGCTGGTTGTTTTGAGCGTTTGTAGCACAGCGCCGGTTCAGCCCTTACTGGTTTTGTTACCGCTTACTTGCTGCTGTATTTTGGGTCAGTATTGATAGTCGCTGAAAGACTTCAGATTTCCAAAATCACTGATAATAGTGTTCAGTGAGTTTCGATGACTGTAACTCCCCATTGCTATTTTCCCGTTAGATAGTGCATGCACTATAGTGCGGTCAGTTAGCTATTTCACGTAGACACGCCTTACAATTTCACCAATTTTTTTCCAGGTACTAGTTAGGTACATACATACATACATAGCTCTCAATTTTTGATAGGAGCCAATTCTTGAATTTCAAAAAAATTCCATAGACAATTCAAGAATTGGCTCCTATCAAAAATTGAGAGCTATGTACCTAACTAGTACCTGGAAAAAATTGGTGCAATTTGGTGAATTTGGCGATAAGGGACCGGACTACTACTGGTTTTTGGTTTAAAGGGCAAGGAAGCTAGTGTAATTATCGGCACATGACACACTCCATCTTAATTCTCACATTGGGCAACGCGCTTTTGCTGTTGTAATTTAAACTAATTTTCGTGTATTAAATTCAAATACAGGTAGGTTTAATTTTTTGTTATCTTGTGACTGCAAAAATATTATTAGAAATTGAACAATAGAAAAAAGTGCTGGACATAAAAAACTTATAAAGCTAACCAGAAATATTTATAAAACTGGTGTCCAGATGATCAAAAACGAGACTCAATGTCAATACATTATGTAACAGTGCCAAGATCACAGATCATTGTATTTAATATTAACATAATTATTATCTCAAAATTCCATTAAAATTTATCTCTCTCTATCTACTTATCAATTTTGCTTCAAAATTGTATAGAACATAATTGACTGAAACTGAACAACAACAAGTTGTTCAGTTTCATGGTCCAAGTAACATGCTAAAATTATGTAAAAATTTTATTGTAACCCTTTAAGTGCAGGTAGACTCCTAAACATACTGTTTGTGGATAGAAGATAGATGGGGAGAAACCAAGAGGTTTAAAGTTGTCTTTTTTATACTTAAATTCGATAAGTAAGAATAAAATTATCTAATCAACTGCTCTGTGACTTAGCGCAACATAGTGATGTAAACAAGCTTTATATTTGGAGACAGGTTATAAGAGACTGTAGAGGTGGTAAAGAACGGATGATTGGTCGCCAAGGTCGACCAGATTCGATGGCCCCGACAGGAGACCACTTTAGTTTACATTTTTTATGCTCTGGTTAGAAGATAAATATGTTTTAATTGAAAGTCATTTTCGAACTCATGTCGCATTTGAAGACTTTTTTTTAATGCTCCACTTCCACTGCAAGGCAAAGACCTCTCCTTTTTCCTTTCCAAAGATCACGATCATGGGCTATGTTTTAGTAGAGACTGGGTCTCTGATAGAATATTTTCTATGACGTTTGTCATAATTTTTTTATGTGTCGATGGGTGGCACGCTTATCTCTTTCAGTAATTTATTGTAGCAATGAAACTGACAATCATTTTCATGCTGGGTGACCGTTTAGTTTCAGTGTTTCTATTTTCTTACCCTATCGATGATCAGCAGCGCAATCGAGTTGAACTTACAAAAGATGCTGGAATACACCCTATTGACTTAAAATATTCGTAAAATTATAGAAATTCAAAATAATGAATGTCCTATTCTCCTTTCGAACACAAATTCTTTACTCTGCAGTTTTACAACACAGTTAATTAATATTATTCCCAAAAGGAATTCTAACTCTCACACACAAAGTTACAACAAATAATTTCAACCAACCCTAAAATACGATACACTTGAACGTACCATTACGTGACAACGTTGGTTTATGCTGTTGACCACCACCTGGCTTCAACCCTGGCGAGTAGACATGGTACCGCGCACGCCAGCCCTCTGCGCCGAACACAGAGTTGAAGCTGTCCCATTGGTGCTCCACCTAAGATCGAAATCACTTAATATTACAACCCATAACAATCGACTGCTGGACTTATTTCAACCCTGGCGAGTAGATGTGGTACTAACGCAGTTTTCAGAACCAGAGAGGTTGAATTGTCTAAGTGACTAAGATCAACATACTCGTAGCTATATTTTCAAGCATTTATTTTCTTTTGGACATCTGTCAAGTCCAATCTATTTCTGTTCAATTTTGTTCAATCTATCTCTTTCCTACTCACTTTCATCGTATCTTTCTTACTCGTTGTCATCGAGAAAATAAATGATTGGAAAGGGTATAGATATTACAGCCCAAAATTGAAAACTGTCTACTCCTGGACAGTTGTCAATTAGCCTTAGCGAGTTAAGGTAGTAACACACACGCCAGCCTTTTAAATCGAATATGGATAAGTTGTATCATTAGTGCTCCTCCAAACTTCGAATTACTATTACAGCCTAAAACAATCCACTGCTAGACGGGTGTCAACCCTGCGGTACCACATGCTAGTACAGTTTTCTGAACTAAACACGGAGTTGAAGTTATCGGATTGGTGCTTCACCCTTCATTATCTTACTTAAATCAGCCTAAAATAAACCACTGCTGAACAAAAGCCTGCTTCACAGTTTTTTATAATAGTAAAATTTATTCATGGGGAAATGCATTGCAACAGAATGACGATAGAGGCAAAGGATGACCGTAGCAACACCGCATGGCTCAGTTATGTTACTAGTAAGTCAGAAATCAGATCACCAGCTCACTCCAAGGTAAGCTGAAGAAGAGTATATAAAGCAGGCTGATATGAAGGGGAATCATAGCAACACTTGGGCATGACTCAGCTGGCAGGCTACATAAGCTCACCTGAAGATCCTCAACTCGCTCCAGAATAAAAAAGGTTAAAAAGACCTTGCTGCAGAATAACAATCGCAGCACTTAGCTAGTAGTCTACCAGACATCAGATAACCTGCGGGCTCTGAGCTCCATCCAGCATAAAGCAGGCTCACAGTCTTTCTACAGAAGAAAGATCAAAGCTATCTAGCTATTTAACACCTTTCTGCAAAAGAATAATCGTAACAACACCGGCCAGAATCAGCTAGTGATCATCATCATAACATCCCATGAAATGTCCACTACAGGACAGGAAGCTCAGATTCAGATTCAGATAATTTTATTCAATGTAGATTCTTTACAGAATACTTATTGAATGTCATGCAGAATACAATGCAAATAGAGCGAGTCTACGCCGTTTCGGATCGTGCTATGGCAGCGTAAAAGAAACGGCAAGAAACCACTGCAGCACGGCCTACTTTAAGAGTCGGCTTTTTACAATGTGTTTCTTGTGTTTCGCTGGAATATCAGAACACCATACCTCTTTGTCATTCATATAGTCATCCAATCTATAGTAAGCTTTTTTACATAACGTTTGCTTTACACATTCTTTAAACTTTCTCTCAGGTAATTGCACTATATTGTCAGGAATTTTGTTGTAGTATCGTATACACAGACCAACGAAAGATGTATTGACTTTAGTTAATCTAGTATATGGTTGATCAATTTTATGCTTATTTCTAGTATTAAAATTATGCCTGTCACAAATTTTTGGTAATTGATGAATGTTCTTTCTAGCATACATTATATTTTCATAGATATACTGGCATGGCACTGTCATAATGTTGATTTCCTTGAACAGTTCTCTCAGGGAATCACGAGTCTTCAGGCAATAAATTGCTCTTATAGCCCTCTTTTGTAAAACGAATATTGAATGTATATCAGCTGCTCGGCCCCAAAGCAGTATGCCATAAGACATAATGCTATGGAAGTAGCTAAAGTAAACCAGCCTTGCAGTAGCTACATCAGTAAGTTTTCTGATTTTTCTAACAGCATATGCAGCCGAGCTCAATCGACCAGAAAGAGCCGTTATATGAGGGCCCCATTGAAGTTTAGAGTCTAGTGTTAACCCTAAGAAAACTGTACTATTTACAAAATCTAATGGCTCATTATTCAATACTATGTTATGTGAAGTAGACCTTACATTTGGTAGTGCAAATTTAATACATTTAGTTTTTTTGGCGTTTAGGACTAGATTGTTAACAGTAAACCATGCATGAATCTGTCCCTCTCTTCAGAATTCTAGCTTTTGCTGGAAAAATGTGGTGGGGAAGCACCGTAGTCATCTCGCTTGTCAGCGTTATGGCTGGCACCATGGACCCCGTTTGTAGGTGACCACGGTAAGTAAGATGGTATGATACACAGGAGGATGCAGCTGCCCATTCTCCAGCTTTACCACCTTTAGTTGCCCCTTACGACACCCACGGGTATGTATGGGATGGTACCTACTATTATCTTTGCCGGCACCACATTGGACAATCAACTAGTACTCTACAGAAAATTGGTTCACCTGTATACCCTCGGCTCGCTCCAGCATGAAACAAGCTGACAGCACATTCCTGCAGAAAGTGGATCGCAGCAATACCTGGGCGTGGCTCAGCTGGTAGTCCACCACTGACATCTTTGCTACGCTATCCTAAATAAATACAAAATATCTATATCATATCGGGTGTGACAAAATTGTGAGCTCTATTTTAGCCTGTTACGTAGGTAGACCATGATACTGAACAACTTTCCCTAAGGAACATGGGTCGAACAAAATAAAAAAAATTACCTCCCATACAAAATGCGCCATCAGCAGGTTCTATGGGAAGTTGAATTCTAATTTTCGTCGTTTGTTTGATATTCTTCGGGAAAAGTTATTTAACTTCACGGTCTGAGAACAAGCTAAGATAGTGCTTGCAAGTTTTTTAAACGTTGCATGTTGTTTTATTGTTCAAGTTTGACCAATACCACAGAATAAAGTAATAGTACTATCATACAGAAAGGACACTCTCCGCCCCCCTTGCAATCCACCCCGCACCCCCGCGCTCACTCGCCTGCACATTTCGCGTAGTCCTCCTGAGGGTCTTTTGTACTGAATATGCGGGCCTACGCGACCTTTCAATTTCAAATTTGCGGTCTTGTATGTGTATGTCGCTCTGCCTGCGTCTATGTTCCCGAGTTCATATAACCCGAATCCATTCAAGTCGCGAGTGAATAGGCTTCTCATTTACTTGTCGCGGCATAGACTTAAGAAATAATATCAACCAACTTTACTAGCCATGCTTCAAGAATGGTATAGCTGCTAGCACTCATAAAAACCCTTCGCACTGACTTATTTGCAGTTTCTCTGGCAGAGGTCGTTCCATCGTCGACCTTATCTAGATCGAGGTCAAGAGTAAGCCCATTGACGATAAAAAAAAGAAAATGAGATTGAGTTTTGCAAAAAAGGTTAAGCTGTTATGCGTCCGTTTTGTCCCTTGTGGTGCCGGCAAAGAATAGTACCAACCCTTACATACCCGTGGGTGTCGTAAGAGGCGACTAAGGATTATAAACTGGAGGATGGGCAGCAGCACACTCCTTTGTATCTAACATCTTACTTACTGCGGTCACCTACAACCGCGGTCCATGGTGCCAGCCGTAACGCTAACAAGCGAGGTGACTATGGTACTTCCCCATTACATTTTTCCAGCAAAAACTAGAATTCTAGAGGGAGCTCCCTGTCCTGTAGTTGACGTTTCATGGGATGTTATGATGTTATGCTTTAAACGCTGTTTTGCTTTAAACGCTGTTTTGCATTTGCAAGCACATCTCAGATGAACTGAGCAGTTAGTATAATTCTATCTAACAATTTAGGTAGTTCAGTTATCATCTAAGCATCGTAGAGTTGCTATAACTGCTCAGTTCATCTGAGATCATAGTGTTTGCAACAGCGTTAAAATATTGAGAGCTCACTCAAACCGTATGTCGTGTGACACTTCATCATATCATCCCATGAAACGTCCACGACAAGACAGGGAGCTCCCTCTAGAACTCCAGCAAAGACGCGTGGTATTTATGAGGGGATTTACCATAGTCACCACGCTTGTAAGCGTTGCGGCTGGCGACCGATGTTGTTGGCGACCGCAGTATGTTAGATGGTATGATACACAGAAAGATGCAGATTCAGATTCTAATAATTTTATTCAATGTAGATTCTTTACAGAATACTCATTTAATGTCATGTAGAATAAAATACAAATAGAGCAAGTCTACGTCTTTCGGATAGTGTTATGGCAGCGTAAAAGAAACGGCAAGAAACCACTGCAGCACGGCCTACTTTAAGAGTTGGCTTTAATGCCGCTGCTCATCCCCCGGTTCATAAGCCATTAGTCACCTCTTACGACATCCACGGTTAGATAGGTTGGTGCTATTCTTTGCCGGTACCACACGACACCTAAATGTGATTAAACCAAAAAGCTCGAAATTTCAACATGTTATTGCTTTCAAAGTTTTCATTTCGACAATTTAATGATTACATGTTTTTAAGACTGTATGAAATGAAAACTTTATTTGTTTTGCCGCTGACGCTCACAGCTAGCTCCGTCTCCTGACCACGGCTGATCTGACGCTTGACTTTGAACGCTTGTGAAAATATTTTAATAAACAATTGGTCAAGGTCGCGGGAAGCCGCTTGATACGAGCATCGCAGGACCGGTCGTTATGGAGATCTTTAGGAGAGGCCTATGTCCAGCTGTGGACGTCTTTCGGCTGATATGATGATGATGATGAAACAATTGAGCTTCTAACATCTGACACAATTAACGCGCAATCCCAGCGACTGAGTGCCAGATCCTCCGCTCGTGCCCAGCCGTGGAGGTAGTTCCTGATAGACTTGGGCAGAGGCTGCGTCTCCTCGTCCTCCCACATGGGGGCAGGGAGAGCGGCTGCTGCTGCAGATGGCTTTACTGGCACCTTGGAACCCAAGATATGCGCCCGGTATGCTGCTGTATTCTGAAAAAGGTAAAGGGTGAATTTTTTCAAGGCAAGATGCCATGGCATCTTCTAGGTAAGCATGCTACATTTTTGATTCTATCGTCACTTATACTATCAGTTGATTAAGGAGTAAATGCTTACGTACCTCCTACATTAAATAAATGGTGCAGCAGCACTGCACTTACTTTCTCGCGGTATACGAGTAGTCTAGGAAACGAAGCGGATCGTTGTATGAAGACCCCCGCATTAAATTCTCAGTCGATGAAACTTTGCTGGGATATTACACTTTATGAGACAAACCTTCATTCATTCATTCATTTATTAATTGCCTCCATGAGTACAAGTGCGTCTAAATGCTAGTGTAAAGTTCTACATGAAACCCTGTTTGGGCATTATGCAATATTAGTTAGGTGCTTAAATAAAAGAAAATCGTTTTTTTTTATTTTTCTATACAAAAATTACAAAATATGTATAAAAAAAAATATTTTTTTTTTTTTGTCCCGTGTGATGCCGGCAAAGAATAGTACCAACCCTCACATACCCGTGGGTGTCGTAAGAGGCGAGTAAGGGTTATAAACTGGAGTAAGGGTTATAATCCTTTGTATCTAACATCTTACTTACTGCGGTCACCTACAACCACGGTCCATGGTGCCAGCCGTAACGCTAAAAAGCGAAGTGATTATGGTACTTCCCCTCTACATTTTTCCAGCAATAGCTAGAATTCTAGAGGGAGCTCCCTGTCCTGTAGTGGACGTTTCTTGGGATGTTATGATGAATTTTTTTTTGGATATTTTGAATTTCCATTAAATTCATGATACTTTATCATCCTGTCAAATAAAATCTGGCTGAGAGAATTATTTTGGGGTCAACTGCTTCGTTTCCTAGAGAGTCATCATTCAACAGTGTGCCCACTGGGAACCGAACCCAGAACCTCCAGATAAAGAGCCGAATGGTTAGACCATTCGGCTCTAGAGCTGGAGGTTCTGGGTTCGTTTCGACTAAAGAAAAAAGTATGAGAATTCTTGGTTAAGAGCTGGCTTTTGATAAGGTCTATCCACTAATCAAAGACTACAGGCTCCTGGAAATAATGGACATCTTAGCTGGCAGCAAAAAGATAATTAAGGCTAATACTCCCTGAATGACCTTGAGACCCAACTTCTTTTAAAATTAAATATGGCATTTATCTTAGAGAAAAGAAAGATGTGAGAAGTGATGTGGTCAAAAAAAATTCTAGAACTAACCATTTTGCTGCCAAATTTTTTATCAAAAATAAATGAAAAACAATTTTAGACAAAACAATATTTATTTATTGATGTGGTTGTTTTACTTTTCATATTCGAAAAATAACATACTAAAAATATATACTTTTCTCTCTTTTTTGTGAATTTCGGGGTCACCGTTGGTCGTAACAACCACGCTGCTAGGCACGATTATGTGAACGTTTCTTACGTGTAAATTAAGTCCATAATTGCATTATTGACGAGAGTATACTCGTAGCTGCTAATTTTAGGGAAGATTGAACCTCAAGGCAAGGGAAGCGCAAAAGTTCCCATAGAGTTGAAATGTTCTGGCCTCTATGGGAGTAGCATACAAGTGGTCAGGAGGTTCTAAATTTATTCACAACAGATTTTCTACTCGGTCAAAGAGGCAGAAATTTCAAAGCAATGTTCTCACAAAGTTTAGCGATGATATAGGCCGATATGAGAGATTCTTTTCGCGTCTAAAGTTTAATAAGGTGGTTGGAATTGCCTTCACGTTGCGTAAATGGGGCGAAAGTAGTCGTTGGATAAGGGGTTGGGGGATGAGAAGCCCAATTAGCTGTTTAATTTCGATTGGGAAAAGTTTCCATAGTGGAGTGAGTAAGTGATTCACAGCCAAGAGAGCCTTTAATCTTTATGTTCGAATATAAGAAGATAGAAGTCTCTTCCTACTCACCATGCCCCAGGAATCAGGAGTCACCTCGTTATCCCTGAACTCTCTGAAGGGACACTCCAGAGGATCCACCTTCAGCGAGAAGCTTCCCACTAGTTTCGTAGTGCTACCGTGTTTCTTTGCCGGCGGCATTGTGATGCTAAAACTAATATCTACTTAAAAATAAATTGAATCTTCGGACTAAAAGCAAGCTTATTTTATATTCCAACAAATTGTTTTCACAATGCAATGTCAGTTTGATTTTTAGATATTTGACGGCATATGTCATCGTTTTTGAAATTTTTAATAAAGTTCATACGATGTAGGTTTTAACTTCTTATAAATATGTAACATGTTAAAATTATTTTATTAGGACCCTTGCCTTTTCATTTACATAAAAGTAAAAGGAAAAAAAAAAAAAAACAAAGTCGGAAATAAAACCCGCCATGTTCTATTTTGTTTACTTAGACCATGAAACTGAACAACTTTTCCCAAGAAACATAGGTCGAAATACGAAAAGTAATTTTTGATCTACCATACAAAATGCGCTATCAGTTGACGCAGCACCTACGATCTAGTCAAGGTCACGGGAAGCCGCTGGATGCGAGCAGCGCAGGACCGGTCGTCATGGAGTTCTTTAGGGGAGGCCTATGTCTAGCAGTGGACGTCTTTCGGTTGATATGATGATGATAATGAGTAAAGATGGAACGATACACAGAAAGACGCTGCTGCCCTGTGCTGCTGCCTATCCTCTAGTTCATACCTTAGTCACCTCTTACGACACCTACGGGTGTAAATAGGTTGGTACTATTATTTGCCTGTACGACATGATGCCTACACTATAAACTCCTTGACATTAGGCGTCCATTACACGATAGGTTTTGCTGTCAGTTTTGCCACAGTCATGTCTGTGACTGATGGATAACCTACCGTGTAAGAAAGTGACTGACGGTTGCATGAAGCTGATTGACGAAAATCTGAATATTTTGATTTTTGCTTCATGCAACCATCAGTCACGAATTTTGCGCGAACGTGTAATGGCATTTCATCAATCACGGTCAGTCAGCGCGCGGACAACGATGGCGTCAGACGTCGATTGCGAGTGTGAGGAGATTGCGATTTCGCGCAGCCAGACACCTCTGCCGCCGGCGCCGCTTGTGGATAATGTTCTTCAGCCAGAAAAAGATTTCATACTTACGTTCGAGACTCTCACTGAGTTATGGGATACCACAAATCCCCATTATACTAATAAATACAAACGGTAAGTATTTGATTTTATGTTATTTCAGATGGTTTTTCATAACATGACAGTATGGTTACGTTTTTAAAATGTTACGTTTTTGCAATTTGTCTTTTTACAATGTTCTAGTGAAAAAATATTCGTAGTATAATTATATTCCTCCATGGTATAACCTAAAAATGTATGTAAAATCTGTGAATTTATACTAAATATCTTTTAAAACTAAACTTCGCGTTTCTGACAGAAATAACTATTGATATAGGTAGCATTAGAAGACCTTCGCAAACATCATCATTACTAAATCCAACCTTTTTTTATTCCAGGAACGAGAATTTGGAAAAATTGTTACCTATATTAAGAAAAATTAAACCAAATGCTACCTTGGAAGACGTAAAAAAGAAAATTAATACAATAAGGTCTAATTATCGCAGAGAGCTCAAAAAAATTACTTTATCTAAAAGATCCGGCGCTGCAACCGAAGAAATTTATACGCCTAAAATTTGGTATTTTCCATATCTACATTTCCTAAGAAGAATTGAACAACCAGTGCCGTTACAAAATTCGGAATCAATACATCAGGTAGGTATTTTAATAAGTAATAACTAATATTCTAATATAAGTAAAGTTTGAATTTATATAGTACCTACACATCCGTCAGGTTCCACATTTGTCAGATATTTTTTTTAGGGTTCTGTATCCGGTCACCAAAAAAATCTTAATGTTTCGCCATGTTCGTCTGTCTGTCTGTTCGACTCTTAGTACTAGAAAGCTGCAATTTTGAAATTCCCTACCAGCTTCTAATAGTTTTTCACATATTCTTCACTTCTGTTTGACGAAATTAGACCAAAAATTCTTATGTTGGATGTCTACTAAACAGTTTCTCAAAAATTCTTATGTTCGATGTGTAGGTACTTAAACAGGATCATAAAGACTACAGTGTAGCAACATTTTATACTATTATAGAAAGCTAATTAAATGGTTAGGGAAAAAATACACAGTGTAAAGTTAAAAGGAAATAGATTTATTTTTTTGTAATTTTCAGTTTACCCTCATTATTAAAATAATTACAAAATCTCTCTCTTACCATTTTCGCGTCTCTTGAAGGATTACGATTATTAGTGGGCTGTAAATGTAACAATTGCTCACTGTTTTGTTTTTCAATATTCCAACTAGATGCTAGATACTTTTTCGGTGATTCTTTAATCAAATAATTGTGTAAATAGCAACACGTGGCTACTATCAAAGCAGCTTTACTGGGCTCGAATTCAATATTTTTCTGAAAAACCCCAAATTTTGTTCGAAGGATCCCAAATGTACATTCTATAACAGAACGGGCACGAGAGAGTCTGTAATTGAATGTTTTCCTATCATTATTACAAGCATTTTGAGGATAGGGCTTCATGAGATTTGGACCCAATGCAAAAGCTTCGTCTGCTATGAATACATATGGGAAAGTATTCGACGTATCGGGTAATGCTGTCGCTTCGGGCAAATTCAGGTTTCCTTGCTGATACAATTCCCAGAATTTTGTATAGAATAATACACCACCATCAGAGACTCGGCCATTTGCACCCACATCGAACATAATAAATTCTTTTCTTGCATTTGCCAATGCCATGAGCACGATGCTGAAATAACCTTTGTAGTTATAATACAGTGACCCAGAATGTGATGGTTTTTAATAGAAACATGTTTCCCATCAAGAGCGCCCACACAATTCCAAAACTGATATTTTTCACCGAAATCTCTTGCAATAGCTTGCCACTCTTCTTCTGACGATGGCATCTGAAATTAATAACAATAATTTAAATGCTTGAAAGAGTCACTATAGTCTAAATAATGTAAGATTTTTTTTAGGTACAGCAGCATACAGCAACAGACACTGAACAGGCGTCCCAACAACGTGGTCAACAAACCAGAGAAGACACTCAAGAAAAGACATTTTCATCAATTTCATCAGTTTCTAAGCCATTGGTTTCTTCAACAACTAAAAAGAAAAAGATTAATCATAACGAGTTGCTGAATCGTGCCTGCCAATATTTAAGTGAACCATGTACTAACACTAATCAACAAACAAATGTATCCAATCCTATTGCACTGGAATGGTCCAATACATTAGACAGACTAGACCCGATTCAACGACTTTACGCAAAAAAAGCAATTAATGATATTTTATTTGAAGCAGAGCTCGGAAATTTAAACAGGAATTCCGTAAGAATTAATGATCCTCCATCTTTCCCTCATGAAATGACTTGCAATACTACACAAAACTTCAGTCCGTATTCATATTGGTCCTCCCCTTCTCCTAATAATTCTACATTAACATCTCCCCCTCCTCCTCCGTCACCTGCACCACAACAAATAGTAATAACCCAAACTCCTCCTATTTCACAACAAACCAATCCACAACAAACTGTTCCGGTAACCAGACCTATACTTTCACAATATTCTTCATCTAATACTTCTTCATTGACATCTCCCCCGCCTCCGTCACCTGCACCACAAAAAATAGTGGTAACCCAAACTATTCCTACTATTTCACAACAAACCAATCCACAACAAACTCTTCCGGTAACCAGACCTATACTTTCACAATATTCCTCATCTAATATTTCTTCATTGGCATCTCCCCCTCCAACTCCTGCTCCTATTTCACAACAAATTATAAGTTCCAATCATCATTATGATCACCAATCTCCAATATCTCATTCCACTGAATATGTTCTACATATCCCAGAAAATTCTACCCAGTCTTCAACAAATTATCAGGATATACATTCACTGTTCTCACAATTAAAATAAAAAATATAGTCACGAACACAAATAAACAATCATTACAAACTTAAACGATTTTTGGATAAATAATCATTATAAACTAAAAATAAAAAATAAATAACATAAATGTTTGTTTTTCTTACCTTCATGTAATCCTGAAGAACATAAATAAGTGCTTGACACGTATCCATAATTGCTTTGCTAATAGAAGCTGGTGACATAATCACTGAAAATTTTATGTCTTCAATATTTCTACCAGTTGCAAGATATCGCAAAGTCACTGCCAGTTTTTCTTCGGGAGTTATTGCTTTTCGCATACATGTGTCTTGTTTTTTTAAGTACGGTGTCACCAGCTCCAAAAGGTTGTCAAAACACGCATCTTTCATGCGAAAATAATTTGCATAATCTTCCTCTTCTGAACCCCGTATGTCGGCTAGTAAATTTAAGTGGGTATAAAAATCTCTTTTTAAAAGCCGACTCTTGACCCAATGCTTCCTTTTCCTTCTTCGTTTTTTGGATATCATTGACATTATAATAGCAATGCAGGCTTTCCGTTTATGGACGTCCATTTTTACGAGTGGAAACGTGTGACCCTTTGAAAACTTTGGCTTTGACTGACAAGAAACTGACAAGGATTGAGTGACCGTATAATATCATTCGTCAGTTCATCAATCACCATCAGTCAAACGTAATTCATGAATGATGGAATTGACTGTCGCTTGCATGAGCGTGTAATGGACGCCTTAGATCAACATTAGGACGTTTTTCCACTAGTCCACGGCTACGTGCATCACACCAATACGAGTACATTAGTTGTAGAGAAGTGGTATAATAGTAGTATAGTGGGAGTAAATAGGGCGACATTTAGTTCTGTACAGGAAGTGCATGCGCGTACGCATACCGGTTCACCGTGAAAGCTCGTGTGTGGCTTGCAAGCTGTTTTATACGTGGAGAGAATAGTTTGGAGTGAGTGTGAATAATGTTTTAGCCTGTCTTTGAATATCATTTTCTTATAGGTGTTGCTCTTGAGCTTAATCTTGCTCAGAGGAAGGATAAGTAGAAATGCAGAAGTTCGTCGGTGATCAAGATGCTGGGAACACCAAGTTTCACAGCCTGACCTACCGTGGCAAGATTTTCTGTTGGTCTTTTAAAGATTTCGGAGGGTGAGCCCAAGAGCTCAATGATTTTACTCCGTTATCCTACCAGCGGTAATTCAAAAGCACCGAAGCACCTATAATTGTTTGATATTCCACACATTTGCAGTTAGCCCTCTGATAACAGATTCTGCTGGGGACCACATAAAGAACATGTGTGCTCAAAACTTCGTTTAGTCATGAGCAAGTTGATGGTACTAAAGTATAAATTACCTTTCAAAATTTAGACTTCTTTACATGGCCTTAGCGGACTCTGTAATCAGTTACGGATTGAGTAGCTATGGGAGAACATTTACAACATATATATACGATATATACCGAATACAACGTAAAATGCTTAAAATTATAGTACCTAGATAAATAAAAAATAGATATAATAATAATGATACGGGGCTGTTTAATTACTGCAAGGTAATGATTGTACATGATAAAATTAAATTAATGTACTAACTGAAATAAATAACCCAGATTATCTAGGGGTAAGAAAGAGGCCAGACAACCTTAGAGCCAACAATAGTATAAAAAAATACATAGTACCTAAAACTAAATTTTTTTATGGAACCAGACTTTTAAATTATCAGATACCAAGCCTTATAAATGAATTGACGGAAGACTTGCAAGATATGTACAGTCAAAGTTTGCATTACCTGACCCCCCAGTAAGTAAAATGGTAATTTACGTTCTGGAAAGCGCCATCTATTAAGTAAGTTGAAAACTATGCCCTCAAACCTGATCTGGGCTCGTTACTCGGTCAGATCGTATTCATTTTACTTATTTTGTGTTTTCTTAAATTCCATTAAACTATAATTATGTTTTTCTAACAAAAACAATTTTATGAGGTTGTTGGGTATCGAACCCGATTCGTTATGATTAAGGCAACACCTTTTACCAATGCGCTATTAAGCTTGTTGAGAGTTTGATGAAATTTGTCATCATATGTTTTGATCATCTATGATAGCAGAGCAAGTGACGCGAATATATAACAATGAAGGTAGTTTGCTAACAATATAACAATGAAGGTAGTTTGCATCAGGATACAAATCAAAATTCGCTTTGAGATGCTCTTAGTCACACGATTTCTTCAATTATTTATCATGTGTCACGTACGTCCATCACGTTGGGTTTCAAAATTGCTGTAGTTTTCGTAATCAGCGGCCCGATAAAACGTACAAACGATACCCATATTGGTTTTTAGACTTTTTTTCACCCCATTTCCCTCTTTTATTTATTTTTATTTTATTTATTTTATTTTACTTTTATTGGAAAACCAACAGCGTTACATCTAAATTAAGCACAGAGTTTAAAAACATAAAGCCAATTATAGGTTTTCACAAATAAAAAACAACTTATAACTATAAAAGACAACTGAACGCTGCACGTACAGAGAACCAGCAGACTGCACCCACGACACGCAGGTAAACAAGGTGAATATTTAACAATTAACTGCTCATAAAATCTTTTGTCAACAGATGTTTGACGGAAGCAATGCTCGTGTTGAATAGGTCTAATTCAAACTTTATGGATAATTCATTAATTTTAGGGGTTGTATTCGGGGTGGAATTTCAATAACAGTGATGTACGTTCCACAGAAATAAAACCTTAATGCCTGAACAATATGTTTAGTGGATTTAACTTTGAAAATGAGCGATTTTCAACTGCATCCCCCTTTTCACCCCTTAGGGTGTAGAATTTTCAAAATCCCTAAAACATGTTAAACCTAATTTTTAGTCGTAAGCCTTTATACAAATTTTGAAGATCCTAACTTCAAAACTGACGGACTTTCATACAAACATTTCATCCCCTATTTTACCCCCTAAGGGGTGGAATTTCGCAAAATCCTTCCTTTGTGAATGCCTACACTGTATAAGGTATCTACATGCAAAACTTCAAGTCTCTAGGTCCAGCCGTTTGGGCTGTGCGTTGATATATCAGTCAGTCAGTCAGTCATTCAGTTTATCCTTTTATATATTAAGATTTAAAAATAGTAGTAATACGACCCGTTAGTGCAGATAAACCCAAGAGGTTTGCGTGCTAACGATGTCCATTATATTTTTAATAAATAATAAAAAAAACATCTTCTATTATCATAACGTCTCATGCACCATCCACTGCAGGATAGGAAGCTCCCTCCAGAACTCCAGCAAAAGGCGTGGTACACGGTACACAGTACAGCATAAACTGTCAGTTTTTTTACATACAGTCAAGAGCACGTCGAGCTTGATCTATTGGACTTTGTACCGGTCTCATTCCAGTCGTCGCAGAAGCCTACTTTGTATTAAAACTAAGATATTTGCAAGTGCAAATTTGTACTCTCTGCCACAGATTAAATTATAGTAAACTAACGTTTACAGATCCGACGTTTATGTTTCCGAACCAAAATGGTAATAATGGAACCCTTATGGTGCGACTTCGTCTGTCTGTCTGTCTGTCTCTCACACTTGTTCATCTCAGCAACCACTTAAGCTATTGACTTGAAATTTAGAATAGTTTTGGAATAGGCTTGTTTAACTATATTGCAAACAAAAGAATTTAAAAAAATATATTTATTATTATTGGAGATGGGCAAGCGAAAATTCAAATTGTCGTGGTCCAGTGGAATATCTTAGGAAGGGTTCATTTGAACATTCCTTAATAGATTTTTGTAATTTTTACGACTCTTAGTTTTCAAGTGATGATGAAAAATACCAAAAGAAATACTATTCCCTCCTTATCTCCGAATTTTTCAATGCGAAAAATCTGAATTAATTAATTACAGTCGATAAAAGTTTATGTAAACATAACAGCAAAAATACAAGGATCTCTGTTAGTAGCACAGTTTTTCAGAAATCTGCAAAAAAACCTCTACCAACAAACTTAGTTTTGCATCCTAAAATGGACTTTTTAACAATATTACGGCGCGCGAGTCCGAATCGCACTTGACAGGTTTTTTCTTCCTAGAAAAACGTCCAATTTTGAAATCGCAAGCCAAAAACCACTTACGAAAACGTGCAGCTTCTCGACTGCAACTTTCATAAGAATGAAAAGTTCGTAAGTATGTAATGCAGTTTGTATGTAATTGTCTCAATGCAAGCTCGAATTAAGGTCGATTGCAAAATGAACCGCGGCGGTGAAAGTAGTACCACCGACTAGTCTTGATAGAGCTTCCACTCCCGTTTTAATCATAAGAAGCGTAGGCCATTGAGCGGGTGTTTTGAAGAGATGTAGGGTTCTTCATTCGTTGGTTATGGTTAGTGCGGTTTGTTAGGTGTAGCTAATTGTATGAGACAAGATCTGTACATGATTGTGCTCTTAAATATACAGTGACAAATGATTGCTGTTGAAAAATAAAATAAAAATATTCGATTTTTTTTGTGCGACGTCCCATACAAAATGTCTTTTATTATTATTATCATTATTTATTTCAAGTAACCATGACTCATTAAAATTACATTAAAATATAAAATAACTAAAATTATATCAATCAGAAGCAATAAAATTAAATTAAAAATCAAAAAATTAAATTAAAGATGTCTCTTTATCACGTGGTCACTGGAATATGGAATATCTTTCGTCCGTCTGTGTGTGAGTCATCGCTATATTCCTAGTTCATCGATGTTTGCCGCTGTTAGCCACGCCCCGCAACCAATCAGGTCGCTTAAAATCATAAAATGAAGTTCACAATGGCTAATTAAAGGCAGACTTTCGAAAGAAGCGGTTGTATCCTTTGTATGTTACCAAAACACAAATATAATAAAAAGCCATTTTTTTTAACTCCACTGTGAATACACCTTTACCCTGCCGTTGCCCGTGTGATGCCGGCAAAGAATAGTCCCATCTCTACCCGTGGGTGTCGTAAGAGGCGACTAAGGGCTTATGAACCGGCGGATTGGCAGCAGTATCTTTCTGTGTATCGTACCATCTTACATACTGCGGTCACCAACAAAAGCGATCGCCAGCCACAACGCTTACAAGCGTGGTGACTATAGTAAATCCTCTCATAAGTACCACGAATTTTTGCTGAATTTCTGGAAGGGGAACCCTTGCAGTGGACGTTTTATGGGATGTTATGATGATTATTATTATTTTTCTCGCCGGGAAAGTTGAGTATTTTCATTACTACAACCAGCAAACTTCGAGAGCAAAACCAAAGGAAATTCACGAGTCGTTTGTATATTGCTTAGTCCAAAAACTTTCCAGACGTATCAACTTACAAAACTTTGGAAAGGTTTGACCTTTACTAAACTGTTCCCGAGACAACAAAATTGGTAGTATGTCGACGACACTAACTCCAACCCTCGCCCAATACCGCGTAGGAAGGGGATGGATGGTACAGTCAAGAGCACATCAAGCTTCACACATTGGACTTTGTACCGTTCTTATTTCAATAGACGTGCGGGCTAGAGTCGCACTGCGAGTGTCAAGCTTGACCTGTCGTTGACTGTACCAGGTCGTGCATGAATTCAAAGACTAATTCGGCATACATTGCTCGTTGAAGTAAGGATATTGCAATTATCATAGCCAAGCCTCCCAGAAATGTATGCCGAATTAGTCTTTGAATTCAGCTAGGTGTGATCGTGGCTTAAGACACACATTCGCCGAAATGAAAACTGTAGAATATCGACAAACGACGGTATTGAAGTTCACTACTCGTACCTATTCTTGAAACGAATGTTCATTACACCTCATAAAATGTTCACTGTAGGACAGGGAGCTCCCTCAAGAACTCCAGCAAACGCGTGGTACTTTGGAGGGGATTTACCATAGTCACCACGCTTGCAAGCGTTGCGGCTGCTACCGCTGTTGTTGGTGACCGTGGTATTTAAGATGGTATGAATCACGGAAATATGCTTTTTTTATCGTCACTGGGGCTTACTCTTGACCTATTCTGCTGACTATCTTCCTTTTCAAAAGCCCGTAGTCGCCTCTTATGACACCCACGGCTAGAGATGAGTTGGTTCAATCAAGAGCACATCAAGCTTGACACATTGGACAAACGGTTTATATAAAAATAACAATTTACAATAGATTAGATATTCTTTATTGCACAATTACTACATAGAAATATAAAAAACAGGACATTTACAAAGGCAGGAAGAGATTTCTTCCAGCCAACCCATAGTTGTTTGCATGGTTGCAACTCATTCTTATACGGAACAAGGATTTTCCATATATGTTTTTTTCATATATGTTTCTAGGAATAAATTGAAAGTCATCTCAATTTATTCCTAGAAACATATATGATCGATTTCGGGAATAACAGCCAAATCACAAATATTTAATTACACATTGCCACTAATTGCTGGCCACGCGTAATTACTTATTGCCGAATTTCATAGAAACACCAACATAAACGTCTGGTTTAAAGTTACTAAGTTTTATGTTTCATTTCATTTATATGGAACATAAAACTTCGTAATAGTATGCCAAATGGAATAATCACAAATAATGTACCATAGCTAAACATTATTGGAAGCTGTAGGAAATTCCACTTATTTCGCTAAATGTTATTTATAATTCTACGTAAGTGATATTTTTGGCATTTTTGAGAACAATTCGGTTTCTCTAATAGTTTATGACTAAGTGTTTGAAACAATTTTATCTGAAACTACATCCTATAGCTTCAAATAAATTAACTATTAAAGTTTAAAATGTAAGGCAATCAGTTTTTTTTTGTTTAAAGTTCCATACTCATTCTTCACATACAAAGTTCCATACACTTCATTAAATTCCCTATTTTTCGCGGATGACTTTTAAATAATCCTTTCATGCAATGTTTGATTCTCCTAGTTCCTCTGTCAATCAGTCAGTAACTGTAATTTTTTATTTCAAGTAGTTCACTGCAAACGGTGACCTAGCATACAAGTCCCCTAGAACTAAAATATTCAAATTACCGTCCATACGACCCTGCCTTAGTCATTAAGCCCAAGGTGATACACTAAATATAAATTCATTATTGTAATTACATGAGAAATCACCAAAACCAAATATTTTATTAGCACTTATTTAAGCCACGATCACACTTAGCTGATATCACTCATATTGAAAGTTTACCGTTAGATACATTCAAAACTGTTATCAAACAAAAATTATTTCAGAAAGATTATTATAAAGTATCAGATTATCTAGAAGAGAAAAATCCATGGGATTAGGCTGCGGTTCTAATAGGCTAATTCAAAATTCAGATTGACTTATGTTTATTGTATCAACCCTCAAACATATTTTTCTTATTGATTCTTTTTTTCCCACTATGGTGCCTATTTGTTTGTGAAGCGATGTAGTTTAGCCAACAAGGAATAAACTATTTTGATTTGACTTGACTTGAATTCGGCATACATTGCTCGTTGAAAAAAGGATATTGCAATTAACATAACTAAGTCTCCCAGCAATGTATGCCGAATTAGTCTTCGAATTCAGCTAGGTGTGATCGTGGCTTTATAGGCTAAATGGCAAAAAATTGAGTATCGACAGATGTGCGTAAGCATCGCCTGCAGGTCTGCGAAAGGTCTCAAAGTTGCGTATGACTCGCGTACGTTTCACGTTTGTCGCACTTCAAACAAACGAGCGTCGACGAACGCGCAATAAAAAATCGCAGCGTACACAGGCGGTGTATTCCTCTTAGAGCACCTGCTAGAATAGCACCTGAACTATTCCACTTAGGACACCTACGGATAAGTAGTAGCAGCTACTGTTGTGTTGTGGTTTGAGTCGAAATTTTGATTAAAAGAGATATCGATTAAAATGCTAATCAATCACCTCATACCCAAAAAAGAATACATATTGATTTTATTTTGGGTTTGCTCGTCTTCTTCTTCTCTCGAGTCGATTCTGGCGTGATATGTATATATTTTATTGGACCAATACTCCGCCACAGAGACAGCACTAGGTGGAGGAGCACAATCGTGATAAACACATGAATCGACGAGAAAAAATAAATCTTTGGCCTGAAAAAGTAAACGCCGTTTTGTGCTACTTTCGGTTTATTTTGTGCCAAAATAGGCGGAATATGTTGTAAACAGCATTTATTACAAAATTTATCTTCTTAACGAAAATAGACAAAAAAATCTATCTTTTATTAATTTTTTTAACGTTAAATTTTGATCGATGTCTTATATTCAAAACATCCTAAAAATCGACTCACACCCCAACACTTGTAGTGAAATATTGATAGGTGCTCTAAGAGGAATAGTTCAGGTGCTAATCGCGCAGGTGCTATTCGGGCGGGTGCTCTAAGAGGAATACACCCACAGGCCCTAGTAGTAGCAGCCGCTGTCTGTGTCTGGGCCCGTGTGTCCCGAATCTTGGCCCGAATTCATATTAATATGACACAAATATCTTTATATCTCTATGAATATCCAGAGACGCTGTACAACAGACATTTATAAACAGCAGCCTAGAGACAAATTTCTATATTTCTGACTTTAAACAAACAAGAATTTCATGAATGTATATTCGAACATCCTTTCTCAGTGCTCATCTTTTAAAAACTTCTTGTTATGCTCTAAGACCCACATTATGCTGTGCGTTATTTTCAATCACCGTCGATATTTATTTAGTAGAATTTTAAACATTGTGACATATCCCCCAGATCCCTCATTTATAATTGATGACACCATCAGTCTTCACGTCCAAATACACTTGCAAAAACGTATCCATCAATAACCGATCGGGTTGAGAGTGAAAGTTTATGCAACTTCCGGTGGCCACCCAAAATGGTCGCAATATTGACGCATGGCCGGTCGTAAAATGGCCGCAAATGCCTACCCTGTTACAGTACATCAAACAGGGTGTAAGTGTAAACACTGTGATACTTGAAACTGTGCATTGAGACCATGTAACTGAACAACTTTCCCTAAGGAACATAGATCAAAATCCAAAAAAAAAAATTCATCTCCCACACAAAATGCGCAATCAGCTGGTGCAGTTTTTATGGGAGGGCAATTTTTTTTTATCGTATTTCGACTTATGTTCCATAGGGAAAGTTGTTCAGTTTCATGGTCTGATTGCACAGTTTCAAGGATCACAGTGTTTACACTAACACCCCGTAGAAGCGCTCGTGGCCAAGTGGGGATCTTAATTTCTGTACGATTACGAATGTCAAGCTGCTTTGAATGATGGGTCACCACTTATTAACAACCTCTGTGGTCTATTGGTTAGAGCGCTCGGCTTTTGATCCGTAGGTTCTGGGAAACTGATGGCTGAGTAGCTAGTGGAACTTGTACTTATATTCATGTTACCGATCCCAAGACACTGTCGTAGGGCTAGCTGCTCACCATTTCAAATATCTTCCTACCTACTTTCGTTATGTAATGAAACAATGTCTTACGTAAGGAAAAATTAAACTACCTAGGGCTAATTTTCTAAAACAAACTTGCATTAAATCTTTGTTATATAATAATATGTTATTTATATAATACATGATCTATATATTTTTAATGCAACGTTTTTATTATTTAAATTACATTATGTCTTATTTACAGATAAACTAACAATTAAACTATGTTTCTATCAACTCTTTCTCTTACACTTACTTCTAAATACCCGTTCGCCATAATACACAAGCACATACACTCTCTCTCTCTCTCTATCACACATATACACTCACACACACGCACCTGCACACACGTATACACGCTCACAGCACAATAATATAAAGTACTAATGTACATTTTCTATTACACACATACTGATAATTTTTTTTTCTTTTTTATAGAAGAGGGAGGCAGACGAGCAGGCGGGTACGTACGTACGTCGCTACGTGGTCTTTATATGCCTTTAAACTTATAAAAAAAAAAAAAGTAGATTATAATTCGTAGCGATAGAAGAGCGGTGCCTCCAAACACAGGCGCTAAGCTTACTTGGAGACACCTGCGTAATAGATTCTTAGTACGCATTGTTAAAAGAAATAAAGAAATTTTATTATTTATTTATTTAAATTCCCGATGGAGACACTGTCAAACAATAATCCCTTTGTGCGACTTCCCCAGTATGGTTGGGATATTGAAGGGTGATGATTATCCGAAAAGTTTGATGATTCCGTGCTTTGGAAGGCACGTTAAACCATTGGTCCCGAATACTATGTACAGATGTAGTCGTAATGAGCCGTGTCAGATGCCTTTAGCGGCTGACACCATTGTTTGTGAGGTCGGGTGTAACCTTGCAAACCCCACGATATGATGATTACTTAGCTCATAAGAACTAGAGCATTTTCGTGCTTCAGAAGGGACCGCTTAACGTGCCTTCCGAAGTACAAATACCTTTCAGTGAATAAAACTTAAGGAATAAAAAAAATTACGTGGCCATGCATACTATATAGCAAATTTTTATTTTTATATTTTTAATTTACATTTCATTCAAGATACCTTATCATCCTGTCAAATAAAATCTGCCTGAGAGAATTATATTGGGGTCAACTGCTTCATTATCTACACTATATGCTGCAACAAGCCAGACCCCGAGTATGCTGCAGCTTCATTCCCCGTTATCAAACCTTGAGTTTTGACTTCTGATGTCCATCAAAAACTAAGTCAGAGCTCCTTGGGCTAACATTATGTAAAAACTTAACTGTGGTTGACCCTTGATTATGAAAAGATATAAATGAATTGTATTTACAATTTGATAATCGTCATTGTAATAGTGGAAATTAGTAACCAAAATCTGCGTGTAATTTTTTAGATTGCAAACCATGCCGATAGTTGGTTAATTTCATTTTATACGGAAGTTGCCAAGCTAATGAAGTCTTTATTTCCGAATATTTGCTCCAGGTAAAGCTGTCTCTGTCACTCATACAATGGCATTCATAAGGGGTGAAAGGCAACGCACAAAATTTTTACTTTGACAAAAAAGCTTGTGAGAAACGAGGAACGAATCATTTTGATACTATTGTCACTATTGTGAACTGAGGATTTTTTATTGGACAAAATGGTAAATATACTACATAAATACGCTTTAGAAAATTATCAATTGTTTTTACGAGTAAAGGGGGAATATTTCTTCTTCTTTCGAGTCGATTCTGGCGTGATTTATATTGTATTGGACCAAAACTCCGCCACACAGACAGCATTATCGGTGGCATTGTAAAGGTTTTCGCGTGAACAGGTAGAAGGGCACGCAGGGCAGGTCAAAAGGTGTGCCATCGTTTGCGGAGAGAAGCCACACAGACAAGCAGGATCCGCACCAAAGCCCCACTTGCACATGTTTTCGTTACTCCGACCGACTTGGGTCCGGAGTCTGTCTAATGACTTCCAAATCGGCCAGGGAAAATGGTGTCTAGGGGGCAATTGTTCAGATACCGAGATAATTGATGATTTATCGATATCCTTTTTTGTACGCACGGCAGCAAATGCGTAGAAACATTACCAGTATCAGCTGAACAAGCGCTATGCTACAAACGCCCGGAACTAGAGACCCGCTCAAGGTCAAAGTGTTTCCACCGACGTGCGGCCGTGTGTATTTTTTATGTGGTCCAAAATAGGCATATCGTTGCATCTTTATAATTTAAGAAATTTGTTACACAATGGAAAATAATAAGTAATTCTATCCTAATAAATATTGTTTGAACTATTAGAATTCCACAAATGAATTCTTCAAAACCAAAAGTCAGTGTCAAGAAACTTACCAAAACACTTTCATTTTTTTCTCATTAAATATTCTCGTCAAGCATCAAGACAGTTAAGTCGGCGTACAGTCGCACGCGCAGCAAGAATTGCTAACAGCAAAATGATTTTATACTTTCGGCCGTCGTTCAGTCCAAGACTGTCTTTCACTCCAGACAGACGCACAGGACCTGCCGAAATGTTTTTAATATAGATAGTAAATTTATATATATGATTTTTTTATAGATTTTCTTTCGATCTATAGATATACGACTCTATTTCGTATAGATCTGTGTTTGTGGTGCTTTTTGTGAGTGGTCGCGTCGAGTGCGTTGGTTTTGTGCGGATTTCTATTTATTTTGGAGCTTTCGTTAAAGGAATTTTCGGAAAATGGTAAGTCATACGATATTTAATAATCATAAGTAGGTCATTTCAAAATAGTAAAAAAAGTTTATGAAAATGAATGTTGAACATAAATAACTAGAAAGTAAGTAGAAAGTAAAACCCTACTTAGTACATGTACTTAAGTTTTAATAAATAGTAATATAAATATATATTTTAAACTCTTAGGTAATTAATAAGAATAAAATAAAACTAATCACTAGATAATATATAAAAATAACTATCTTTACATGTTAATATGAAATAAACGAGAATACAGAAGTTATTAACATTTAATATTAAAATACAATCAAGCACAAAAATGTTACAATCATTTGACCTTAACATTTTTCTAGTTCAAAAATAAAAGATAAATTTTAATGATGATCATTTCATTTGAATTTCGAAATTCGCGAGCCGTTCGATATTTGAAACGGTCTCGCGCAACCGACAATGGGTAAAAACACACGGTTTCACCGGGTGAAAGTGGCAACAATCGTTCGTGGCTGCATGGATAGAAATCGGCGCGCGCAGTTTGTTTGATATAGTTTTTCATGCGTTGATTGAAGCACAAAGCTTGAACACTTGAGCTTTCTACAAATTGGGATTAAAATTGCGTGACCAATGTGTTTTCACACGAAAATGTCAAGTGAGGCTGACATTCAAGGATTTTTTGTCAGATAAATATTATTTGGTTTTTTAAAGGTTATTTATTAACATATTAAAATACCAAAGAATTTATATATACGTGAAACGAGTTCACCATTTTGTATTTGACCGATAAACTCGTTTGAAATAAGCAATGTAATAAGAAAACGTCGTATTTTAGATATCTTAATAAATATTTTTTACAAAAGCTCTCTTAATGGGCTTTATTGGAATATACGTACATTCCATTTTTATATGTTTTATAAATTTTGTTGTAATTTCATAGCCTCAATAGATTCGGAGTGAGATTAGTTTTGTTGTAAGTTATGATTCCTCAGATTCTTATGAAAACTAGATTTTAAAATAATTTGATTGTATAAAAACAGGCAGTTTTTAAAAATATTTACATAATTATTTTATCGGTGACTGTACAATAAAAATCGAGTCTGTATGGTAACTCAAGTTTCACACAACTTTCAAAACTGTATGAGTAATTAAAGCTCTTTGTTTCTGCTTTTGTTACTGTGATGATTATTTTTTATTAAATTTCATTAGACATTGAAAACAGTGTTTTACAAAACTACAACCTGGATGGGTGACCACCGTTGGCGTAAAAACTAGAGCGTTTCTGTGCTTCGTAAGGCATGTCAAGCCTTTGGACTCTGCTAGTGTCTCTGATAATGCTGTTTAAGCCATGTGGTGACTAAGAAACGCTAATAAGAGTGTCAGTCAGGCAGCTACAAAATATTATAAACGAATACCGGATCATATCAAGAAACTCTTTTTTTTTCTTTCGTTTTTCCTTGAGAGTTATCTCACACTTAAGAGCAACTTGTTAACATTACCACACAGATCAGAATATAAGTCATGAAGTCTTACTCTATCTGTCCCGAGCGGTGCCGGCATAGAATAGTACCGACCCGTCTCTACCCGTGGGTGTCGTAAGAGGAGACTAAGGGTTTTTAAACTGGAGGATCGGCAACAGCCTCCTTCGGTGTATCGTACTATCTTACATACTACGGTCACCAGCAACCGCGGTCCATGGTTCCAGCCGTAATGCTGACAAGCGTGGTGACTAAGTAGTTCCCCTCCATATTGTTCAGCTGGAATTATGGTGGGAGTTTCTTGTCCTCTAGTGGACGTTTTATGGGATTTCATGATGAAAGTCTTTTTCAGGCTAGCGGCAATTTATTTGATTGTTGTCATAAAAAAGAATCACATTTAATAAAAGGGCTAAAAGTGAGTTATTGTATTAGAAACTATTTGGTTCGAAACAGTACGATACAAAATCTTAACGCATTCCAAAGAGATAGACAATAATCGGTATGATACAATAAAAAATATACCATTCGGAAAAAATAATAGTCGAATCCTATATTGTTAACTTAAGTAAACATTTTATTCACTTAACTTAACCTACATATAGATAATTTACAACAATAATGACGCTACTTAATTAAACAAAACAACCACTAAACCTGTCAAATTACCACTGGACAACAATTACTAGATTATTACCGACCGGTGACTGTTAAATAACAATTACTGTGCAGTTACTACTGTCCCTTTAACAATGGTGATAGTTTAATGATGATTGACTTATAATAGCATCGTAATTAGAAATTACAAGATCTAGGCACGTGTACTTAAAAACCTACGTTGCAAACCTGTGCTTCTTTCTATGTATCTTTTAAGGAATATCCCAAAAAGTGCCATAAAAATCGAAAATGCAATGATATCAAACCAAGTTCAGGAGCGTTATTACGGCAGCTGGAACGTAAACGAACCATTGCCTTTGTAACACAAATTCCTGCACAAAGTCCGGAAGACAGTAGTCTTACGTAGCATTCCCCTATTCTAAAGTCATCAAAAATATCAGAATTATTTTGTGTACCTACTCTCTTACCGAGCTTTGCGTGGTAATACGTGTTACAAAGGAAATGGTTCGTGTATGGCAGTCACTTTCGGCTACCATAATAGTCCCTCAGGTTCAAAATATTCGAAACAACTCGACGCTTACTTTTAAGAAAGTCATGAAAATGAAAAACTGTAGAACGTCAAAATTAAAAGTATTTATGCGCACGCGTTGAACTCTTTTGTATCGGAGATATTTTCAACGCTGATTGGGAGACGCTTCGTTAACATTTCGTGAATTAAAGTTTAGCTTCATTTAATTTTTTTGCCTTCTTCACATTTTGTATGGTTCCTCAAACGATGACTAACCTAAATTTTGATATCTTCAAATTATGAATTGTTTTTATTTCACAAGCTGTTTGTCGTTCAGTCGGTGCCTTTTATAAATACAAAATATGGTTTCAACTGTACCAAATTCAAAAGAAAAGCTTTTTTTATCTTAACAGGTATAATTTGGTTCTTAAATTCCAAGCACCCAGACAAGACGACATTGAAAACAAAATCTATGTTTAGTTTTTTGCGTAACGCGATGAATATGCGATTTTCGAATCTAGTTCAAGAACGGCTTCTTGACTTTTACATATAAAATTTGTGCAGATTTACAATATATATTTTTTTTTACTTTTTGTAACTTTAACATGATCCGCAGGAAAACGTTGCTAGTCATGGTTTCACATCTTTTTGTCGAAGAGATGGGATAAACTTCAGAAACAATAAAAATATTCGTGACTCCTACTATTACACAAAGCAAGAAAATTTGTTTCCATTTGCAGAATGATTTCACGTAATTTAAATTCAGAATTGTTTTGCTCCATGTGTAAACCTCTTAAATTTTGTCGTGTTTTTTCCTTATCACATTCACGCAGTCGTCCATATGTTTCTATAGAGCACTCTCATTCCTTCAATACTCATAGTTACCTCATTACTCTTTTTTGTCAAATGCTGGTCGATTTCCTTTGACATATCATTACATCTTATATACAGCCCACTACTGGACAGGAAGATAGATTTTTATAGCAAAAAAAGCCTGGTTTATTTTGGGTAACGTGTACAGTCAAGAGCAGGTTAAATTTGACACTTGAAGTGCAACTCTATCGCGTAGAGCGTGTAAGGGACAAATTGGCAAATATTGAACGGGCATGATAAGTCAACGTAAGTAAACAACTTTCAGTGAATTAAACTTTCATGAAATAAAAAAAAGCATCCTCTCCCTACAAACTGTCCAATCAAGTATGCAATTTTGTATGGAGAGGGACGTATAAGGACGATACAAAGTGCAGTGTCAAGCTTGACGCGCTATTGACTGTACCCATAGTTACCTCACTCCGTTGTATTATGCCTAGTTAAACATATGCAGTATTTATCCCGGCGTTGTTTGTTAGCTTCAATACCCCAGTTACTCCACCACAGAACCGGTCCCCCGATATACGGGTCATTGGATCAACCCGTTAGCGGTGGTTTACTATAGTTACCTACCTAGTTGTTACTCCATCTCACTGTGGTATGCAGTGAACGGTTATTGGTAGGTAATAATGATGCAAGTAAGTGCAGGAAAGGGTTAACAAAACATTCGACTAAGTATATAGAAAACTGTTATGATACGAGTAACGGATATAGGATTTATTGATGTATCACAAATAGTGATAGGTAACAAATATGAGAAACTAGTACCTGGGCGACCGAGCTTCACTCTGTACATTTTAAGCACAGATGGGGCTGTAGGGTTTCTGAAACGCGCTATTATCAAGAAATGCTAAAAAAACGGAGAAAACGATTTTCCCAGACATGAGACCTAGCTAGATTTTTTGCTCCCGAAAACCCCCGTATAGTAAATTTCATTGAAATAGTTATAGCCTTTTTCGAGAAACCGGAAGTAAGACTGAAGAAGAAAATAAAAATATATATACAAATATTGCTTGTTTAATAGTATAGGATACTATTATAGTAGAATCATCAACATCGGGATCGTTTAGTTATTAACATTTGTCTTATGGTTCTATCATCATAATAATCATAACATCCCGTGAAATGTCCACTAATGGACAGGGAGCTCCCTCCAGAATTCTAGCTTTTTCTGGAAAAATGTTGCTGCCCGTCTTTACATCATCATCATCCTCCAGTTTATAACCCTTAGTCGCCTTTTACGATACCCACGGGTATGTATAGGATGGTACTATTCTTTGCCGGCACCCACACGGGACGATGGTTCTATATATTAATCTAATTATTATAGAAGAGATAGACGTGATAGGTATCCATATAAGATAATTTTCAAATACAATTTTGTGGAAAGAATAAAATTCAATCAAAATTGATTCTTAGACTCTTTATTTTGCTTGAGTTTATTATCGGAATGTGCAAAAAACCAGTTGGAAACCTAAAATATTACATCATTGCAATGTGGGAGGATAAAATAAGAAACCATTAAAATTGTTGTCACCTTTGCTCTTTATAACCATGTTTTAGTATTATTTGTTTCATTAATTTTACTTTTTGTGATATTTGTAAGTCAAATTTTAAACTGTGAAAAAAAAATTATTGTATAGGAATTTGCGATTTCATAAAAAGACAATATATTTAGCTGTACGCAAAAACCTTTGTCGTTCATTTTCCGTTAGTTTGAACGAGAAATATCATTAATAACAAGCTAATTCGTACGATTTAGCATGAAAATGTTATTTATGTATTCCAACTAAGCAAAATAAAAATGGTAAACGTTTTGAAAATTATTGTAAGCTTTATTTCACACAAACGACACATCAAGTGACATTTTGCAACGGAATTATTACCTTAGTGGATCGCAACCCTCGGTGCGCGACTCCGACTCGCATTTGGCCGGTTTTTTGCATAGTATTTTCTATATGAAAATGAAACAAGACAACTTAACCACCTATTAACCAAGTTGATTGAGTGTTAACCTCCCTGTTACCCTCCCTTTGTATCGGTGTTTAGTTTCGACAGACAGACAGCCTTACGTAACGCGAGTATATACGTAACGAGCCGGGTTGGGTGCGCGAGCGCATGCATTGCTTAAGGCTTTAGAAGAACGTGACGTGACGATAACGGGTGATATATTAGTGTAAACTGAGTTTAGGAAATTTTCAAAGTGTTCTCGAATAAATAATATTAAGTTTTTTATGAGTTTTATTTGTTTTGATAATGCAAGACGATGATGTAGAGGTTTTTGAAATCGGTGCAATAAATACCTAAAAAATGATATTTAAATAAAGTTTCAAGAATTCAGGTTATGATAAATTTATTTCAAATATCATTTCGACGTGAAAATAAAACAGAATGAATTAATATGCATATCGGCAAACATAAGGCAAAAGTATAATGTAGCAGACGACCTGCTTAAATTCATTGTATTTTAATAAAAAAGCAGTCAATAGTCGATAGCATGATGAGTGGTTGCTGAGATAGACTTGTGTGACAGACAGACGAAAACGCACCATAAGGGTTACATTTTTACCATTTCGGTTCGCAACAAGTTTTCAGTACAAAAAACTAATGCACAAATTGGAGCGAAATGATGATCAATTTGAGCATTATTTTTACAAAATGTCAGATAATTACCCAACCTTGATGCTTCAAAATGAATAATAATAAACCCGATTTTATACTTTGCAAGTTAGTGAGATTTTTATGCAAGTTTACAATAAGTCCTTCAATTTATGCAATTCTTCCTTAATCGTGTAAAGAACATATTAACAGATAAAAATCTACTAAAAGTTCCGCATCTTATTCAATCCGCATTTCTTCCAATCGCTTGCCGTTGTATTACATTTCTTTTTTGTTCCGATTGGCTTGTTCCTAATTAGTGAGTGGTATGCATTACCCATGATGTACAGTCAACGGCATGTCAAGCTTGACTCGCAGTGCGACTCTATCCCTTACGTCTATTAAAATAAGAACGGTAGAAAGTCCAATGTGTTAAGCTTGGTGTGCTCTTGACTGTACCAGCAGACTACTACCTATTAACTATCACTAAAGCCAAAGCTTTTATTTTATGTTACGAGTGAACAAACGAGAAGATGGGCCACCTGATGGAAAGCGGTCGCCACCGTCCAAAGCTCCCACTGTCCTATTAGTGGCACAATTTGACACTAAGAAGACAGCAAAGGGCTTTGCCCACCTTGAGAAATCAGTTGGTATGTCTCATGTGCCAGTAATTTCAGTAAAAACCTAAATATGCGTTTGAATTTCATACTATGTGTATGGCATTACAAATTTAAGTTTGCATTTGATACTTTTTACTTGCATATAGCGAGAAAGTCAGTGCAGTGCTGCTGCACCATTAATTTTATTAGTTGTTATAACAACGTTTTGTGTCTTAGAGGAACTATAGAGGAGATTTCCCGAGAATTATTCGAGAAGTCAAGTCGGAAACAACAGTTAGGTTAAACATAATCTAGAAACATAATCTAGTATTGTGTCCGGTTTAGGTCAGACCGCAGTCACTCTTTGTAAAACCCAGTGCCTTCCTTCAAATAAAGATGACTGTAAACTGAATTAGGTTAAAGTAATGATGAGTTTAAAATTAAAGAAAAAATATGGTAAATAATTATTAGGCGTTCTTGAATATTGAGTGCTTGATTATTTTCCTTCAAAACTTATATAATTTATCATACATCCATTAACACTAATGCTACCCTGCGGTACGTTTCAATCAACTTTCGCAATCAAAGGTTATAAGGCGAACATCTAGGTCGTGTAAATTGTTTACTTAAACATGATCATTTGCACATTGTACCTCATTTATGAGATGAAAATTATGTAACAGCAACTTTGAAATTAGTCTGATTATGGTAGCTATCTTGTAGGTATTGACAGGTCAGAGTTCACTTTAAATTGCTCTATTTTTAAGCTTCTTGAAGTGGCCTGATGGTCTCTCATCATCATCGTATCGTGTGGGTAGTAAGGTCGATGACTGACCTTAAAAACACGGGTGCCATAGCTATTGAGTGACTTCTTCCGAAAATAATAGCCAGGACCAACTGCTTAAACAAACCTTCTACCCCTTTGGAAAGGTAATGAACAGGTTGATTCCATGCTTCACTCAACCAATGATCTTCTTCTCATATTTAAGCGCCGCGCTCTTGTCGGTGGAGCAATCTCTATTTCTCTCTTTCCTCTGCCAATGATTTGACATCCTGTTGATACTCAACGTTTAAATTTTAACGTTAAAATTTGACCAATGATGTGGAACCAAAATATCCCTAGGGTTTTCTCCAGCAGTTACGATATGGGGGCATTAAAAAAGCAAGTAAACAAATTCTTAAAAGGCCAACAACGCACTAGCATCGCCTCTACTGGTATTGCAAGTGACACTTTTCATCAGATGAGCTGTCTGCTCGTTTGTCTGTTTTGACATAAAAAATTCGAGTGTTAGCTAAGATCTGATTGGTTTGACGGTGTCCCTCCCTACCAGAAATGGAACCCAAAACCTACAGATCTGTTCGCTTTACTTGTAACATCACTAGCAGTCACCCAAGAGGTTCAATACCTCACCAACATCGCTTAATTTTCCTAATCGGAAACAAAAATATATTGCCTTGATCTAAGCAAATGTATGACCCCATAACATGACCATAATGTGACCGTCATCTGTCACTTGGCATGATTTTCGAAATGTGACTGACTATATGGTCAAAAGGTCATTCGTTCTTTGAATGGATTCGTGAATGGCCACTCGGCCACAGCACACGACATATGTTGCTTAACTTGCAATATTATTGATAGCACTTAGTTGTCTTGTGATCACTATACATTTTTTTGTATAAGACCCTATTGCTTAAAGGCTAAGAATCATTTCAGTTTGGATAACCATTCAAAAGAATTTGAATACCCAGTAATTTTTGTACTCATAGCGTAAAATATTCAGAACACAAATATCTGCACAACTAGGTCAAACGATATAGTAAAGTGTTTACCAAGGGAGCAAAGAAAAATTTTAAGGGAAAAACCTTTTTTTTTTAATCCAGAGCGGAGCGAAGGATTCTAGAGTTGAGCGTGTCGCTCGAGCTTAAATAGTGTCCCGAGGTGAACACTCTACTTTTTATCACCCTCTATGAGAAAATAAGTAAATGCAATTATGAATATGTAAGAAAAGTACGTTTATTTATTTACTTAAGTACAATAAGACATGACAAAAAATTAATCCACATTCGTAATTCAAATTTTACTTTTAGTCCCTGAGAGATTAAAACTGATTTTAATCACTGTTAACGAACGAACTAGCTTTTCTCGACTAGATGTGTAAAAAAAATGTTGATTGTCTCATACAACTTTTGCTATTTACGGCAGAAGGTTTGTATGAAAACGATAAAACAGATCGTTTTTTTTATTTATGTTTCTTTCGGAAAGTTTTTCATCGATCCAAGCATTTGTCTTAATTCCAGTATCCAGCGGAATATTTTATTCTATATCTATATTTGCTGACTCTACCGTCGTAAATTTTGTTTCGCATATAACGTGTGAGTAAGTTTGTTTCTGTAATGAAATCAATTGATTTGGACGCACGGGGTGGAAAATAGGATTTCCTACCTGTACGTTTTTTCGCTTTTATCATATTATGTTATTTGACGATTGTGTGTCTTTTTTATGCCTTTATTAGTCTGCTACCGATTTATATTTGCAATTTTCGCCTATTTTGCCGATCTTCCGTGACCCCTGAAATAATCGCATATTCGCAGTGCCACAGGATTAAATAAATTATTAGTCTGTTGCGGTCCTTTTGGGTATAGGCATTATGTAAAATGTCGAATCCAAAATTTTTCGGCATTTTGTAGAATGCCAAGGCAAAATGTAAAACGACGAATTATACAATTTGCCTGGGACATACACACAGTATAAAAAATAATACAGTATAATAAATTAATTATCGGATAAACAAAATATAGAACATAACGTAACAAGCTCTGACATTCAAACTCAATAAAATCTCTGATAAAATCTTGTAAGCCATGACATTTGAAGAATTTGGTCAAAACGGCCCACTAGAACGCAATTTTTAAATAAACTATAATATAAGTCTTTATTACCAAGAACTAAGAACTTGATGAGCCAATAAATCTGTAAAAATGTCTATTATAAACATATTCATTTATTGATTAATCAACGTCCTTGTTTATTCATTTGATATTTAAGTTTTTGATTGACTATTGATCGATATTAGGATTTTATTGATTAATTCAACTGTTTTGATATGCAGATATATTTATATCTTAAAATAAATGAAACGTTGTGCATCTGGAATGCAGATGTAGGGTCAATACTTTAAATAACAGATTTTAATATCCAACAATGAATAAACAAGTTTGAGTTTGAGTTTAAAATACGGATGTATCCAAGATCAAAATTAAAATACTGTTTTCATCTAACAAAGCATCATGTAAATTGATAAAAAAACTATTGTGTAGTTTCAAATTTATGTGCGAATTTTGTTTTAATTTTTTTTTTACAACATATTACATAACGGATATGGCAAGCATCTCTACAAGGGATAAAAAAACTATTGTGTAGTTTTAAATTTATGTGCGAGTTTTGTTTTTTTTTTTACAACATAACCGATATGGCAAGAATCTCTACAAGGTGTAACAGAATGGGCATATCAACCCTGAAGGATGTGATTTGGTCCATGAAACTGAACAACTTTCCCTGTAGAACAAAGGCCGAAAATAAAAAAAAAATAAAAAAAAATTTTTTACTTCCTATACAAAATGCGCTATCAGCTGATTCAGTTTCTATAGGAGGTCAAAATACTTTTTCGTAGTTCGAATTATCCTTAGGAAAATTTCAACTTCATCCCCCTTTTCACCCCTTAGGGTGTAAAATTTTCAAAAACCCTGAAACACGTCAACATTTATTTTTAGTCGTCGGCCTAAATACAAAATTTGAAGATCCTTACTTCAAAACTGACGGACTTTTATACAAACTTTCATCTCCTATTTTACCCCCTTAGGGGTGGAATTCCGCAAAATCCTTCCTCAGTGGATGCCGTGCATAATTTCAAGTCTCCAGGTCCAGCCGTTAGGGCTTTGCGTTGATACATCAGTCAGTCAGTTTATCCTTTTATATATTATAGCTGGTGCCCGCGACTTCAGCTGCGCAGGTTTATAAATTGTCGCCTTAGTGTTATTTTGATGTGTAAGCTATATTATTGTAAAGTTTCAATAAAATCCATTCAGTAGTTTTTACGTGAAAGAGTAACAAATATCCATCCATCCATCCATACTTACAAACTTTCGAGTTTATAATATTAAGTAGGAGTAGGGTTCAACAACCGTTTGTGTAAATAAATTGTATCCTAGATTAAGTTAAAGGCTAATCAATATATTTTTGAAACGTTTATGGCTATTTGTTTACATTAGTGGTACTTTTCTAGAACCGCTTATTAGAATTCATAGGCTGCGCCTCAAAAAGGACGAGGAATTTTTTTCTTAACTTACGGCTTCCATGATTAGATTAAATTAAATTTATTTATTTCATATTATCAGATTCCAAAGTACATAAGTTATTCATATGTCGCTGAATTATATGATCGTCAATAATGTAATATAAAAATAATAAAACAAAATACAAACATGTCAAAATACGACTGATATCCTAATATAACTCACTTCATTCACCTTGTTTCAACTTTCTTACAAATGGCATTTTAAATCAAAACCCTTTCAATTAAAGCCTTTTTTCTGTCCCATGATTGTATGCGGAAGAAATAATTCGTCACAAGGTTGTGAAGGTGTCGTTCTATTAATTTGGTAAGGTTATTTTGAATATTTCATAAGTTTCACATTCCAATTTGGAACATGCTGGCAGATATCATCCCATAGTAAAATAATTTAGTATGGTTTCTATTCCGAGCGAAGCAAGGAGGTCCACCTTCCATTTATAACCCACAAAGCACATTTGCTTATACCAACGGTTTTATGACGAAGGTCCAGACATTTCGCAAACCACTGGACCTTTAGCCATATTTACATAATTAATTATTATTTAATTCGGCCATTAGAGTGGTTTACTTGATGTTGGTAAAATTCATTTCAATTATACGTGTATTTAACATACCAGCCTTTTAAGATGGCGAATTTAATTTCTTGATAAGGATAAGCCTTCAGACGCATCACATATAATGTCCATACTAGATTCACTAAACCGTTATGAGTTTATTTATCGTCAATCCTCTTGCTCTTGACCACGATCTAGTTTTGAGATGAGGTTGTCGATGGGACGAGCTAGCCCAGAAGAAGCTTATTCACTCGCGAATTGAATAGAGTCGAGTTATATGAACTCGGGAAAACAACTGACAAGTGAAGTTGGCAATTCTCTTTTTTGGAGTTCTGTAGTAAACTTATAGTTTTGTCTTGTTCATCTGACAATTTGTCTATTCAGGTTTTAAGACCATTACAAAAGGAAATTATTTAACTTGTATTGCTGAAGAATGTTGCAGTAATATTCTTCAGATTCTTCACAAATATCGGCCTTATTTTTGCTTAAGGAACCGCTACAAAAAGTAATCTATCTATGTATGTAATTTAAGATAATATTTAATTTTTAATAAAGATGTTCGACCAAGTACACAGAAGACATTTTCGTAATTTACAAAACTATTCAAGAACATCATGACAAAATACAAAAATGCGTCGCTATCATCATAAATAAATAAATCACAAGTCAATTTGCAAGGAATCATTAATTTCGTTATGCAAGATAATATTACAAGCCTTGTGGCTTAGTAAGTGAAATAACTTCCATTGACGAACATTATTGTTATAAGTCGTTTTGGTAACCACAAAACGTATTAAGATTCTTTCTTTTGAGTTTTAATAATTGAAAACGTTATGCAATTGTAAATATGCAGACATTGTTTTTTTATGCTAATCGAAATTATTATTTTCTTGTACGAAGACTTTTATTATTATCATTTAATGTACTCGTTTCATAATTTTATTACATTACGTATATAAGTTGGCTTTTAATATACTTTAGCATATGTTATTGTTCTGTTTACGTTATGTTTGTAGCTACTTCATAAACAAAGCAAGGTATTTAATTAATATCCTTAATGTAAAGTCATATAATTTTGTCTTAAACTTTCATGGTTTTACTATAGAAGCAAGTGACGCGTGTTATTAATAAATCAATAAAAATTTCTGGCGTGTTTCTCCTTTACGAAAGCTTACTCCACTCTCTTTCGACTCGATGGATCCAAGTTAATATATTTGTATTCTACTTTATACAGGGTGTTCATTTGATTGCGAGCCATAGCGCAGGAGCGAGATCAGTATCAGTAACTGAACAACTTTTCCCAAGGAACATAGGTCGAAATACGAAAATCAATTTTTGACCTCCCATAGAAACTGCATCAGCTGATAGCGCATTTTGTATGGGTGGTCAAATTTGGTTTTTCGTGTTTCGACCTATGTTCCTTGGGAAAAGTTGTTCAGTTACTGATACTGATCCCTCCCCTGAGCTATGGCACGCAATCAAATTAACACCCTGTATAATAAAAATACCAATTTTGAATTAGATTGGGTCGAGTAGAGATTCTAGAGTGAACTTTCGTTACGGAATAGCTTAGCTGCTTTGACATTTTGAATGCATGTTTACGCGAATTTCAACCTATTTTTATTTGAAAGTAAGCATAAAAAGAAACTTAAATAGCGTCTTGATAGAAATAGGTCGATGGCACATACTTCAGATTCACAAATTCTATAAAATAAATAATATTACAAAAAAAATACGTTTCTATCAAGCTTGTGCATGTACAAGATGTATTACGAAAATAACCTTATGAACTCAAAGACTTGTCGCAAACACTTCCTAAATGCTTACTACAAGGAAGTTTGTCATAGCTTGAAGGCATTTTAAGTAGCTGTTTGTACTGGCTATGTCCGTATTAGATATATCCAAATACCATTGATTCATAAATCCTAAAGAAAAAAGTTGAAAGGAATTTTGCAAACGCTGAAGCTTTTGACTGTGTGAATCAGGAAATACCTATGTCTTGTTTGCGCACTATAAAGTTGACGATTTTTTAACGTATTATATGGTATTATTATAAATTGTATAAGAATAATAACTTATTGTTTTATAATGTTAAACATAGGTAAGTGATAATTTTGGCTTTGTAATGTACGATTATGATATCAGTAACGCTATGTATTCAAGAAATGCTCAACGAAACAAAGAAAACGAACATTTCCATGCATGACACCTAGTTAAATAGATTTTTCGTCCTCAAAAACCCCTGTATATCAAATTTCATCGAATTTATTATAGCCGTTTTCGAGAAACCGAATATTATACATTTAATAGTATAGGACAAGGGACTTTACTTGGCCCACTTTTATTCCTTATCGTTTCCTTGTTAAACAATGTAATTTTTATAGCTTTTGCAATTTTTATAACGCGACATAACAGAAAGTGTGCTAGATTCTAGATTGCTGCGTAACCTAAGGGGTGTTGAAGGAAGTTTGAGAAACAATACGTTGCGTATTAACCACATTGCACGTAGATTGAAGTAACGGTTGTCGCATAGTTGTTATAACGATGTAACTATTTGATTCATTGTATAATTATGTTGCTAAAGTTTTTGTTTATTTAGCATACCACTTTGCACGTAAATTTAAGTAACGGTGGTCGCGTAATTTTTATAGTAACTATTTGATTCTTGTATAATTACCTTGCTTAATTTTTATGTTTCATACTTGTTTTAAAAGTTCCTTATTCCTTTCTTGTTCATTTATTAAAAAAAAAAAAAATTTCTCAAAGAGAAAAGTTTTGTTCCTTTAGTGCATTATTTATTAATTGCGACGATTATGTCATCAACGTTGAATAGACAACAAGCTTTAATATATTTTTTTTAATTTGTTTAAATAATATAATATTTACCGACACGAATATGCGCGCGAGAAAGCGCGCGTGTGTTGACCTCGCGAAAGTTGCATGCGCGCAACACATATCATACCATATCTACTTAGAAGGTGCTGCTATAGTGTTATAGTAATTTATGTAGTAACCTCTCAATCTTTTTGTTCTGTACTCACTATCGACCGGATTTTTTTTGTATGCTGCATATTTGAGCTTTAATCTGCGCTTGACAGCACATTCACAACAAGAAAAAGCCGCGCCTGATAGCATTTTCACATGTTTATAACAAAAGTGTCTTAAAAAATTCATCTTTCACACTTATTAGCTAAGTTACATAACCGTAACTCTTATTTGCTTTCAATTACAACACACACCGCCAATTGAGTGTGAATTTTCTTTAGTAAAAGTTTTAATTTACTCAAGAAAGTAGTTTTATTCACAACATTGTCAGGCTCGGCTGAGAGATTGTCTTTTTAATTCGTGTTGAATATTTCCTTATACAGAACAGCATTCGTTGACCGGCCTTGTACACCTGCAATACTTCTTTCACTGCCTTAAAAAGTTGCAATTTGCTGCTTTTAGTACCAAAGTGGTTCGAATGGTGTTTTTGATTTAATAAGACATCAAAAAAATCGTGTAAAGAAAATGTTTGCTTTTTTGGAACCCTTTTGAAGGTTGACTGGTCTATAAACTTACAATTACTGTATATAAAAGTCACTATTGAAAGACACACAAAGCAAAAGAAAGGTAGAAAATATATCATACATCAGGGCCTATAGACAAGCAACATTCTATTATAGTACACGCTAGTGGAATAAAATAAAATCCTATAGGATTGACATTATAGCTATCACAAATGTAATTTTGTTAGCTAATCTCAGTTTTACACATTTTTATTATATTCTATAAAAACTACTTGTCTCTATAGAAGCCTTGCTGACTGAAATTTCATCCCTCACCATTAAAACAGTAGGCAGCTTTTTATTTTAAAAGCAACGTTCCATTTCGCGCATTGATGAATATTGTTATCTAATCTAGATTGTTCTTGAGTTCTAGTTTGTGTAGATAAATATAAGTAGACATTACTGTTGCACCAACGATACTTCATTTCTCTAATCAAGGTCTGAATAATCGTTATTTTGTTAAAATTATGTTTATTTATTCAACCTTTCTATCAGCAAACTTTTACTACAAATTATGTAAATTGATTGTACTTCGGAAGCTTGCCAAATCCAATTATGTATGGTTAATTTGTTAGAAATGGACATTGAGATTTCATGGTTACGGTAACCTTATTAATTACGAGTTTAAATTAATTCATTCTTAAAACCTCAACATTTATTTTGTTTATATTACGAAATTATTGGTCTTCAGATTCATATAATTTGTTTGTTAAAATTTTGTCTTTTGTTTTAGAAGATTTTGTGCAACTGCCATGTCACTTTAAAGTAAACACGTTTCTAGATAGATAAAAATAAATTTATATGTGTATAAGAACGTCAATAGTTTTCTTGTATTGCAACTAGCTAGAAAATTTATTAAGATCGTGTGTGTAAAGCAAATTTTAAACCACACTTATAAAAATAACATTCCAATACAATTCTTGCCCTTGCAGCTGTAGAACTTGCATAAATCTGAAATTGCGTTGTCGTGAGTTCGCCGAATGTAAATTTGACAATAATTATCTACATTTGAGTAAATAGGTATGTAATCAAATATTTGTATCTTTTTCTGGGTAATTCTGAAAGAGGAATAACATCGAAAGTATTTATTTAATTTTACATTACTTAAGTGATAGATAATGTGTATATTAATTGGTCTTTTTTACATTAATAACAAGACTCGTAAATTTGGCCAAGAAAATCCAATAAAATTTAAATATATCGTTCGAGATTTTTGCTGCACGTATGAAAACAAAATCGAAATGTACAGTACTGTGTTTATGTTGTTAGTAATTTTTCTGTCTTTCTTAGTAGCTTGAAATTTCGCATTACGTTTATGTTTTTAGTTTTTACGGCTATATTTTTACGCCAAAAATTTAATATTAAAACTTCAATGAAATCTTGCGCGTAGTTGCGAGTTTGTTTGTTGTCCTTACGCGCTCGGCCTGCGCGGGCGCCGGTCGGCCTTGTTCAATAAGCGTGCGGCTTTCCACACCCAGTTGCTCAATGTGACGGACTGCTGCTAGTTCAAACTGACCCTATGATTATGTTCTACTGTATTGAATAGTATAACATAGTAGACTGGGTACACCAAAGATTTTGGACCTCCTTGAGAGGTACATATAATAGCAAATAAATAGCATGATAATAAAGTTATAATTTTTTCTACCAGCATGTGATTGACTGTACGTACCGAATGGACATTTTCCATCCCTCTCTTTAGTCGGGGCATTTTCTCGTTACCACTTGGGTGCTAGGGATGGGTGGATGCTCACGCGCCTGACGATAAAACACTGCTTCACCGCGCGTGTTACTTTTTAACAATGGGCTTGATTGTTATTATGCCTGTTTAGCCTAAATTAACTAATCTTATAATTACGTCTTAGCTATTTATTGTTACTAATTTTCTGTTTCTTTTTATATATAGGGTGACTTTTAATTAGTTCTTGATAGCAAAAGATATGCATGTACTCATGATACTGAACAACTTTTCGCAAGGAACATAGGTCGAAATACTAAAAACCAAATTTGACCTCCCATAGAAATTGCGCTATCAGCTGATTCAGTTTCTATGGGAGGTCAAAACTTGATTTTCGTATTTCGACCTATGTTCCTTGAGGAAAGTTGTTCAGTATTATGAGTACATTCATACCTTTTTCTGTCAAGAACTAATTAAAAGTCACCCTATAGTTTTATAATTTAATTACGTCGAAATTATGATTTTTTACATAGTCAGTTATCCTAATGTCTTAATGTAGTTTTTATTATTTTAATTTGTGACTTTATGATAAGTTAATTATTGTTTATTTTTCGTTCGTAATTTTCTGTTTGGTGCAAAATAACGAAATTCGTAATTAGGTCTAAGTTATCAATTTGTATGGTTACATATTATTGGTTATATTACCTTCATCCGAACCAATTATCAATATTGAATATCGACATAAGTCTAGACGATGTGCCCTACAAGTGGGAACGAGATGCGCTATTGCTCTATCTCGTTCCTGTGACTTATAATATAACCCAAGTGTTAGCGAGAAAAGGCCTCGACTATAGCTTCTACTCCTACCTTGGTCCAAATATTTTTTTCTGTAGTAAAATTTATAACTTTTATCTTTTCCACTTTTTTGAAATGGTCATCCAGTTAAGGAGCACACATTCTTTTTCATAGAATACGGTGTAGTTTGAAACATAAATCCTCTCAAAAAGGTTCACCGCAAGCTGGTAATAACTGAGGACCAATTTAGAAGACCTATCAAGCTTTACGATTATTGCAGCTCGTTTTAGCAAGCAGGGGTCTGGAGTAATTGGTCGTTTGCAAAACTGTCGCAAACCGTACGGGGTTTACAGAAATGGTAGGAATTATTCGAGATATGGTCTTAAGCTTTAGCTTGTAGTAAAATCGAATAAAAAAAATAACATTATACATAATTATTTTTCCTACAATATAGTTACAGCAGTTAAATCAAATGAAATAAAATTGCATAACAATAGATGGTCAAAAATGGTAAAATAATAATAACATGCCTTACTAATTGTTTACCGTCAAGCATAAAATAATCAATAATAATCAAATTTAGTGTACAAATTGATCTATATCATTTAATTGTCTGATGTTTGTATTTCACATTCACAATATAATATAGTGAAAAAAAAAGCGATAAGGGCTTATTTTACATCACTTTTTTGTATAAAAATATAGAAAATTAAATTTTCTTTAAAAAAACAGTTTTAGCTTAAGCCGAAACCCTCGAGGGTTACATGCCCTCTATTATGACCTTCTGGGCAAGCTCGTTCCATCGTCAACCTCATCTCTGTCTTCAAGACTAGATCGAGACCAAGAGTAAGCCCATTAACAATACAAAAATTATCAGCTGGTGATGCAAACAAAGATGTTTTTTTGTCACAATATCCAGTGCCTATCCATTTCAATAAATTACTGATATGTATTTCGTAGGAAAATCTTCATTATCATACAAAATAAATAAAGTTAAGAAATTTTTTAATCTTTCAGTGATGTAGAATAATCCCTTAGAAGGACCTTCGTACTTTTTTTTACGCCCAGTATTTTGATCACAACACAAATAAATTAGCGTCACAATCTTTTTTCACAACAATATAACTTTCACTATTTTACATGTAAGTATGTAATAGCAGGTAAATTAGGCAATCTATGTAAATGAATTACCACATGTATTACTGAGCGAGCGTCACTTGACAATGGCTCCACTAATTTGGCTAATTCTTTTCTTGTTGTGTTTAATATTTAAAAAAAATATGGAAATTAAAAGCACCGCCAAAGAAGTTTTCACTTCAAAAACCGGCCAAGTGCGAGTCGGACTCGCGCACTGAGGGTTCCGTACCACCACATAAACATAATTGTATTAGTTGAAATTGCAGTAAGTTAATGTGCTAGTTTTTTTTAGTCCGACACGCGCTTGACCAAATTTTATTATTTGTTGTTATTTTATAGCTTATGCACTATAATATACCAATTTTCAAGTTTGTAAGTGTTCCCATTTTAAATAGAACTACAACAAAAATCGCCTCAGCGACCATCCAACTTGACCCCTCTCTTCTTGAAACGGGAGCTCACCACAATTGGTTACCATTAGTTGTGAGAAAAGTTGTAATATTTAATGATTTCAGACTTTTATTTGTACTGTGAGACCTAGCTTCTTGCCAAATTTCATAATTTTAGGTCAACGGGAAGTACCCTGTAGGTTTTGCATTTTTGAATAAATGTATGGAGATGAGGACATAAAATGCCATATCTTTTGATTGCGTCGTTGTAAAAAATTGAAATTCTAGATCTTGTGTGGTTCATGGATCCTAATATATGATATTAATTTCAATCTGATACCTTTACCCGTTCGTGAGATAAAGGGTCTTGACAGACAGACAGACAGACAGACAGACAAAAAAGTGATCCTATAAGGGTTCCGTTTTTTTCTTTTGAGGTATGGAACCCTAAAAATGAACTTTATTCATTCTAGGATATACAAACAAAGTGGCGCCATGTGGGAAAAGAAGCGGCAGCTGTAAAAACCCATTGATACACAGGGTTGATACAAAAAACATAATTCAATTTGAGAGATCATATGCATAAGCTATCTAGCTCAAACAGTGCTGAAAAAGCACCCTAAGATGGAAGGCAGCAAAACTTCTAAAGCGTTGTACATCTACATTTCTTTTATAAACAAAATATACGTAATTATAGAGACAAATGTCGAAACTCATTATAATTTCTAGCAACTACTAACACAATACGAGTACTACGTGTTCTAGTTATAATTCTATACAAATGGTCGCCGACGTACCCTCTGACTCACGACTTTCATTTCTTCACTGCACTCGGTAGCCCAGTTGAGTATACTAGTACACCGGCCTGTAATTAAACCGGGTACAATAGACTTTCTGCCATAGATTTTTGAATGCCGAATGAAAATTTGTAGCCTTATATCAGAATTTTAAACGTTTTCAACATCTTTGACACAAACCTTTTCAATGTTTTCAGAAAAATTATGCATGAAATTTAATTATTAAATAGGAAAATAGTCATGAAAATAAGTTACGAAAAATGTATTCCTGGAGATATGGAAGAACACAGACAAATCTGTTACCACACACAAATTCAGTTTTCAATATTTCTGACTAAAATGTCACTGCTTAATAATGTAGATTAAGAGATTTTTAATATCCTTTAATAAAGAACATTTTGATTTTGTAGCTTTTGTTAACGTTTAGAAACGATATTGATTTCTTTGACCCCCATCATCATATGAAAATGTATGGCGGAAAACCAAGCGACCCGGTTTCAAGGCGACCTAGTATAGCTGACCTCCGGTCGTCTTTATACGACCTGCTCTAAAATAGACTAATTTCACTTTTAAGTCGTCACGTCTCGTTCATTTCTCGCACGTGACGAGTCTGACCGCCAGTTGCATAAAGCGTCATTAAAGTTAAAGCTCCTTTAAGTCTGCTGACTCTTTTTATTTTGTTGACAAAGATAGTGACAGCAATATATTTAAAAGGAGCTTCAACTTAAAAGACGCATTGTACAACTGGCTGTAAGCCGCTTAGTGTACACATAAGTTATAAACGTAGACATTTTAATACACAAGTTGAGTTTTATCTCATGGTGTTTGGATTTTTCTTTTCACTTAGTTTCTTCAGCGCCACTTTGTTTGTAAAGCGATATATTAAACTAACTGCGAAATAATATTCGGTACATTATTGAATTTTTTTTTGGAAAAGTTAATACACATTCTAAATTCTAAACAAATTCCGAATTATATGTAGATCATTAAAATGATTAAAATTCAAACACGATTAATTTATATTTATAAAAAAATAAATATTAAATCGATTTTAAATTTTAATTTACCTTGCATATTTGTTATTTTTAATTATTTATTTTGAATAGACTAATTAACATTAATCTAAAATGCGCAATTAACGGCATGTTTTATACCTACCCGTGACATTTTGTGAGAATTAAATCACAGTAAAAATTTAATCTTGAAAACGAAAATTTGAATAATTAAAACCTTGAATTATTCAAATATTTTCTTTCAGATTAAAACGCCTGATGAATTATTTTACGATTTGCTTTTAATGGTATTTAATAACGAATAATAATAATTAATATTTTTTGTGTATTTCTTTGCAGGTATGTTACGCTACGAGTTTTCTGAAACATTGATTTATGAAAGAGCTTTTCTTCTAGAGGTAAGTAAATTAACAAATTTTACATTCAAATTTGAATTCAAAAATATTTGAAAGAGATATATTTTAAATTAGCAAACTTTCAGCGTTTTTCGATCCTTATTTGGCACCAACTAGTCTACCAACCAGTCGTCTTGGCTGCACTATTGGCAATACGATTGGTTGCTCAACCCTGAGTATGGGTTATCGTTCGCTGTGTAAGGCTACTCACGCAATGTCCGCTAACTGATCTGTCGCAATGTGTAACCGCCTTTATAATTCTGGACCTGTCAGCTGTGAATGGAATGACGTTGTAGTATTTTGTCAACAAGTAGACTTAAGTTTTAGCTAAGTACCCAAATATTTGTAGACAACCTTAACTCTAACTACATTCCGAGTCTTTGGAGCCGTACCGCAATATTTGACAATGTCTTTGAGGTTAAAGCTTCTTAAAATCGTTTGGTGAGGCTTTCTGTTTTGTTTTTCAAAGAAAGAGTAAACAATAGATTTTAAGGAGCTTTTACTTTTAATAAGCTCCCTTCAACTGGCGGTTAACTTCAATAACAATTAATATATTTCCTTCCTCAATAACATCTTAATAAAAAATATTTGTTGTACATTTGTCTGTAATTCAAACTTACTTACTTTACAGAATATCCTCATTGTAATATAATTATTAAAAATATAACGAGAAAATTGAAATCGATGCATGTGTCACATGCAAATTGTATAATTCTTTGTTTTACATTGTGCCTTGGCATTCTACAAAATGCCGAAAATTTTGTAATTCGTCATTTTACATAACACAAAACACAAACATTACCTACACAAAACTGTGCGTCATTCGTTTCCGTCGTGTTGGTCGAAAGATAACCTAACCGTGGCTAACGAACCTAAAATGCACCAGTGATCTAAACCCGTTTACAATCTGCCGCCGCCGGCGCTGTTTTACAATTTGCTGACCGTATGTAAATGGCGAATTATACGATGTATGCATCGTCCCGTGTGGTACCGGCAAAGAATAGTACCAACCCTTACATACCCGTGGGTGTCGTAAGAGGCGACTAAGAGTTATAAACTGGAGGATGGGCATAGGCAGCAGCATTCTCCTTTGTATCTTACATACTTACTGCGGTCACCTACAACCGCGGTCCATGATGCCAGCCGTAACGCTAACAAGCAAGGTGACTATGGTACTACATTTTTCCAGCAAAGGCTAAAATTCTGGTGGGAGCTCCCTGTCCTGTAGTGGACGTTTCATGGGATGTTATGGTGAATAAATGCACCAACCACATCGAATGTCGAGCATTCAAACTAAACAAACACATAACAACCGTGGAAGTTTAAAAAAAAACACATAAAGCTAAAAAAAAATGTGTCCCTGCTATTGGACTAACCATTACATAAAACATAATCAATCTTTGGGCGTCCCATTTCCGCCAACTCTGACCTCTGTTGACCTCATTACGTTACGTCATAAACTGCGTCCACCAATAATAAGTACGTAGTATCTTTTCGCTATTTTCCCTTTCGTCCATTACGACTAATAACTTCCGCAACTAATGACCGCTGTAACGGAACGCAGGCTGTGACAGACAGACGGACCGAGCAATAATGCTCTTTCTCATTAGGAACAGCTCTTAGCAACGTTTTTGGTACCTATTTCTTAATATTACTCTTTACATGTGCTAAGATCAAGGAGGTTTAAGTAGCAGAACGTTCTGCTATGGAGGGAGCCATAAGCGTATCACTTTCTTGCGAGGGACCTCCATAGTAAAATGTATGGATTTTTATCAAATCCTAAAAACGTAGAAAAAAATCTTTCTTTTTAAGAAATATGTGACATGGGACTAATAAATGCTACATAGTTTTTCTGGTGAAAACACTTACCATTCAGGAATAAAACGGTGTTAAAATCACGCATATAATGGCTATTACGGATTATTTACGCATCCGTTCTTAGTATTAATGATCAATTCAAAAGTAAAAAAAGATATATTTTCACTTTCGCAAATAAAGTTTATACTAAAACATTAGATTTTTAAAGATTTTTTGAATTTTGTTAAATTTAACTGAGTTTGTTGACCGACTATTATAGGCGACTGGGTAACGCGATACACCTCACTAGCCATACAGAATATGTATATGACGGACTCTATACTTTTTTACTCTGAGGCTAAGATGCTTCTATACCTGTGGGTGATGATCGTGCTAAAAACAGATTTGGACGTTTCATCATCATCATAACATCCCATGAACGTCCAATACAGGACAGGGAGCTCCCTCCAGAATTCTATCTTTTGCTGGAAAAAAATGTGGAGGGGAAGTACCATAGTCACCGTTTCATAGACGTTTAGTAAGAGGTAATTTGTAGACCTATCAAATTTAAATAAAATTCAGCATAAACAATATTTATTGATTGGTTTAGCCTAGCTTAACTTAATAGTTGTCCTTATAATTAATCTAATTAATTTTAGTTCATAAGATTTTGTCGAGACTGTTCCCGCAGTCTGCTTGTTTAGTTTTAAGAAAAACTGTAGCATTTTTTAATAAACACATATTCTATTCTATTCTATAGCGTAGCTTTATAAAAAAACCGGCCAAGTGCGAGTCAGACTCGCGCACTGAGGGTTCCGTACCACCATATAAACATAATTGAATTGGTTAAAATTTCAGTAAGTTAATGTGCTAGATTTTTTGAGTCCGACACGCGCTTGACCAAATTTTATTATTTGTTGTTATTTTGTAGCTTATGCACTATAAACATACCAATTTTCAAGTTTGTAAGTGTTCCCGTGTTTAAATAGAACTAAAACAAAAATCGCCTCAGCGACCATCCAACTTGACCCCTCTCTTATATGAATGTTCTTGAAACGGGAGCTCACCACAATTGGTTATCATTAGTTGTGAGAAAAGTTGTCATATTTAATGATTTCAGACTTTTCCCATTATTTGTACTGTGAGACCTAGCTTCTTGCCAAATTTAATAATTTTAGGTCAACGGGAAGTACCCTGTAGGTTTTGCATTTTTGAATAAATGCATGGAGATGAGGACATAAAATGTCATATCTTTTGATTGCGTCGTTGTAAAAAATTGAAATTTTCAGATCTTGTGTGGTTCATAGATCCTAATGTATGTGGCATTAATTTCAACCTGATACCTTTACCCGTTCGTGAGATAAAGGGTCTTGACAGACAGACAGACAGACAGACAACAAAGTGATCCTATAAGGGTTCCGTTTTTTTCTTTTGAGGTACGGAACCCTAAAAAGAAGTTTTAAATAAAATTGAGAAAGGGATGCTAAGATGGTTTGGTCATGTAGAGTGGATGAATAAATGAACGAACTATCAGGCGAGAGTGAATGGAAACGTTGGAAAGGAAAGGCCTCGGCGAACGTTCCAGGACCAAATTCAGGACGTCCTAAATAGAATAAAGTATCCTAAACATACGAGCATGTATGAAAGGATTGATGAAAGTACAGAAAGCAAGAGAAGTATGTCAAGATAGTAGTAGGTGGAGGACTGTGGTCTCTCTTTCTTTCCCGACGGGAAAGAAGTGTGATGTTTTGTACTGTTCTGATTAAAATAATAATGAAAATTCCAAAAAAAATTTGCAGTGTATCACAAAAATCTTATCTTATTAGCCATTTCTGTCCCAATGCTGGGCAAAGGCCTCCCCCGTTCCTTTCTCTTCCACACGGTCATAAAAATAGTCACACAAAAAATGAAATGAGAATAGGAATTATAAATTTAAGATAAAAAAAATAGTTCTTCCATACCAACTGTAAAAATATTCTTTACGACTTATAAAACATGCTGTACAATAATTTTTTACATTTTCAACTTGAAACAAAAGAATCTTTGAGGAAGAAAATCCGTTAAAGTATAGTTTTTCAAGGATCCCAAATTTTATTAAAATTTTCAACTCTCAAGTGCAAATCAGGTATAATTACGAGTATTTGGAGGGTCCTTCAAGTTAATTTGCAGTCTCAAGTGACTTCAGATCTACAGCCTTTAATTCAACTAATGGAGCAAAATTTGTCGCCTCCAATTAAACTTTGGCTTTAATTAGTGACTCCTATAAAAGTTTACCTTTAAGGTTTTTGGGAGTTGGATCAATTTTGTTTGAAATTTACTACTTAGTAATAATAATATATTAAAACATCTCTGAATAAAACTGTACCTACAGTCTTTAAGAACATGTAACTTCATTTCAAGAAAACACAAATGGCAGACCAACATCTTTCATTATAGCCATTAACTTTATTTTCTGAGTTCCGTACCCAACCCTTGGTATCGTTTTGTGATACGGATCCCTCTAGTGTGGGGTCCCGCCGCTAAATTGACTACTACATAAGATACATAAACAAAACTATTATGTAGGGATAGTCGATGCTTAGTTTAACATTTTTTCTACGGAATTTGAACCGCTGGGAAATTGTGTTACAAAGCCTCTACTATCACTACATTTGATGTATAGGCGTAAATCCAAGAATTCAATCTCAAACAAAAAACTTTATAAAATGGCCTACCCATTTTAAAATTAATTAACTATAAGTTTTGAATTTTGTAGTCACCCTTTCTCTTTCGCAATGAGATAGATCGGTAGCTAGTCACCGCATTGTGAGAGTTGAATCGTGAGTCACTACAGATTAATATCTCGAGGAGGTAGTCATTTAATCCTGTGGTTTTGTAAGTAACGTAAAATGTTCATTTACGTTACTTAAAAAACCTTACAAAACTTTACTTGTAAAACGATAATCTAAGCGTTTTCTGTGTGTCTCTCCATTATCGTTACAAACGTGTATATAGTGTGACTGGAGAGAAAAAAATCTGTGAAATCAATTTTTACAAAACCCCAGAGGTTTTCGTAAGCTGTGATAGAGAACAGGGGCGCTATTTTGGTAACCAGAACCGTTGTCTTCTCAACAAAAATTCCTGCGCAAAACCCAGTTGCTGCTGTATTTACCAATGCGGTTAGCTAGGAGACTGTTAATATGTTCGTCTGTAAATCTGGTACATAGATTATTCATGTTAAAAAGGAATGGCAGAAACTAAAATTGCATGAGCAGTCAACGAAGTTGAACCTCTCTATTAAATTTTTCCCATCAAGTTTATTTTGGTATTTCTTGACGATTTATTATACGTTTCTTCTAATATGTTACCGGAGAAAATTGTACAGATTTTTTTTATTGGTCGGGTTCCTTCAGGTCTTGGCAGACTGTCCTTCACACTTTGTATATTTAGTTTATTTACTGCTGGTAGGTTTTTGTTTACTGACTTCAATGCAAAGCGGGTCATCAAATATTTGGCAGTTTGCTTACAAGTCACAATACACCGTAGTGACACACTTACACAATTATAAATGTGTGTGTGAGAGTGACTTTCAAGGTGATTTCTACAATGAGGACATTCACTTGGTTCAGGATATGGCATCCTTTTGTATTTTGGTGAATTTGTAATCCATCATAACATCCCACAAAATGTCCACTGCAGGACAGGGAGCTCCCTCCAGAACTCCAGCAAAAACGTGTGGTACTTTGTCACCACGCTTGTAGTCGTTGCGACTGGCGATCGCTGGTGTCGGTGGCCGCAGTATTTAAAATGGTACGATACACACAAAAATGCTGCTTTCCATTATCCGGTTCATAAGCTCTCTGTCGCCTCTTACGACACCCACGGGTGGAGTCAAGTTGGTGCTATTATTTGCCGGCACCACGGGGACGATTTTTTATTTTATTAGATTTAAAACTCAGCCATCCGGCCTGCTATAAGCTCTTCTTCTACTATATCTAACGATTTGTACACTAACACAACGAACTCTTGTGAAAATTTAATATACAATGAATAAACAATTATATAAATGGGGCAGTGAGGCTAAAAAATTTGTCGCCGAGGTGGGCCGGCGACTTAGAAATAAGGGTTTGAACCCCCGCTCCGGGTCATACCTGGTGCAAAGGCTATCCATTGCGATTCAAAGAGGCAATGCCGCTAGTATCATGGGCACCTTTGCACCAGGGATGACAAGGGGCGGGCTATTTGAACGAAAATTGTTAATTAATTTTCGAAAAATGTGCTTGACTAACTATTGATTAATAAATCTTTGACAATTTAAAAAAAAAATTACATGGACTATTTGGAAATGGTACGTTTTGGTGACCATAGTATGTAAGTTGGTACGATACACAAAAAGATGATGCTGCCCATCCTCCAGTTGACAAACCCTTAGTCGTCTCTGTTGGCCAGCAACGGCGGTCACCAGCCGAAACGCTTATAAGAGTGGTGACTATGGTTATTCCCTTCCAAAGTAACACGAATTTTTTTTGGAAGTCTAGAGGGAGCTCCCCGTCGTTTCATGGGATGTTATCATGATGATGAAAATGTGGTCCCAACAGCCATTACTGATGGAGCTGAAAAATCTCAACAAAACTTCGTTTTTACTTTCGAGCGGAGCGAGAAAGGTATTTATTCGTAAAAAAAAAAGTTTTTCTAATTTTCTCAAAAATATGTTCTATATCACTTATACATCATAAAAAACAAGTCTCCAAAAAATGTCCGTGCGTCGGTCGGTCGGTCGGTCGGTCGGTCGGTTCGTCGGTCGGTCGGTCCGTCTGTCGGTCTGTCCGTCACGCTTTGGCCTAGAGGCTAAACGAATGGTCCGATTGACACCATATTTGTAATTTAGGAGTTTTATGCAAATCCATCGAAGGGTTTTCAGTGGTTTCTGGCTGGCTCTCATTTTGAGGGTAGCTGTCATACAACGAAAATGATAAATTGTAATTTTCTCAAAAACGGCTCATAGAATCTTGATGAAACTTTGCATGACCAAGCATGTCCATGTAAGATATCTTGCGCCAGTATCAAATGATCTGTGCAATTTCATATAAGGGGTGTTCCTGTACCACCAAATCGTAAATATGTGATTTACCCAAAATTGGTTCCATTGAGTTTATTAAAATTTTCTACAATATTACTCCTGGATTGGTTGTCTACCTGACTGGATATTCTTTATGATTTTTTGAATAAAATTGAGTACACAGGGTGTACCAAAAACTGAAAGGGCTTGCTCAGTAGACTAACCTGATCAATAATCCATAAGGAACATGTGTTGGGAAATTAAAAAAGTCTCCATGCAAGTATCCTAAGGTAGTATCTATTGATCTTTGAAAATTCATATAAAGGGTGTTCCAGTACAACCGAAAGTTAAACATGTGATTTACTCGAAATCGTTTGATGTTTGTTTGTTTTAATGTTTGACAATTTGAATTCCGACAAAAAACCGACAATCAGGTAAACATCATACAGGGTGTTAGGGGCCTTCCGAATACTGAAGAGGCATGATCAGTCAACGACACTGAACAACTTTCAGTGAACAAAACTGTCAGGAAATGAAAAAAAAAAAGATCCGCGTCTGCATACAAAATTGTAAACTTGATCGGGCAGTTTGTATGGAGAAGCCGATTTTTTTTCAACCACACTGAAAGTTGTGTCGTTGACTGATCATGCCCCTTCAGTATTCGGAAGGCTGTCCTTAAAACCCTGTATATTATTTTTTATGAAGAAAAATTATATGTCTAAAATCGAAATGAATTTTAAAGAACTTTCTCTACTCTGTCTAAACACAACATAAAAACTAAAGGCTGAAGCAGTCTACCCCGGTTTGCACAGTTTTTACAATTTGCTGGGCTATTTCTAAAGTTTTTTATTTCCCTAATCGCTCAAAAATGCCAACGGTCGTTCATGATACTTTTCATAAGAAATTCCTATTACATAGGAACATACGTACGTACTGTACTATAGTCAGTAAACCTCTCATAGGAAAACACAAAAACTACGCAAACGGTACTGTAGGCCAAGTGAACTGAATATTTTAAAAAGTAGACCTGAATTTGGCACATTAAGGAGTGAAGTTGGTAAACGACTGCAGTGTTTCCTCAGAGGTCAAATTTCTTACAAAATAATGGTCGCCAAGCGCTCATTATTAACCAGAGTTCTCGCCTTATATTTTTTTAAGGATATAAAATTGGTGGTTTATTAACGAGACCTTATCAAGAACGTCTGTAACATTTTATTTTAATAAAAAGTACAAAACATACACAGATAATATCAAACTCAGTCTTTTTTATATCGATGCAAAAAAAACCTAACTTAGTAACAAGTAACAAAACGGAACAATTTTTCAAAAACACGAGTTGAAATGAAAACGATGCGAAGGTTACAATAATTTTTGTCGTTTCTCAACTTATGTTTTCAGGGAAAGTTGGTTTGTGTCATGGTCCGAGTAATAGTGTGAGTGCGCAAGTCTCATAGGTACTTCACCAGTTTTTATTATTTTTTATTATTCTATGGCTTATGCACTATAAACACACTAATTCTCACGCTTATAAGTTTTCCCATTTTTACGATAGTGCTTAAACAAAAAATCGAGCAAAAATTATCAAAAAACACGGTTTTAGTAGGAAAGCCCCCTTAATGTTTTTTTTTTTTTCATTTATATTATTTGTTGTCATAGCCTGCAAAAAAATACATAATCTGTGAAAATTTCATTTGTCTACCTATTACAGGGCCTGGAAACAAGCGGCTTTCTACAATTGTAAACGCTATAAGAATAGTATGAAAATGTATAAAATTTACATGAGCTAACGAAATGTTGCGTGACAGCTAATGTCAATCCCATACAATTTTATTTTATTCTATAGCGTTTGCGAAAATAGAAAGACACTTGTTGAGAGCCCAGTTCATGAGATACAGCCCGCTGACAGATAGACAGACATCGGTGGCAAATTAGTACGGTCCCGTTTTTAACCCTTTGGGTACGGAATCCTAAAAAGACTATCTATAAATAATGGCTGAATAGGATTATTCGTACTTAAACCGACGAAAGGCACCGACATAATCCTAAGGCAGTGTTATCCTGACCCGTAGAATTATAATTCTGCTTCGTCATCCCAGTTAACACGCCGTTGGCCCGCGTATGTTTGATTCAATACGTCCTTTCTTTATCGTCAGACCGAAATAAAAAGAGTCCCACTCGATTTCCGTCGCCCGCATTTACACTTACATAAAAAAGCCTTAGTTATGTCTGAAAGAAGGACCTTTTACAGGATTCAGACACGATTTCTGCAGAAGACATTTAAAAAAAAATTACAAGGCTTTAAATTATTTATTTTTTTGCAAAGCATAGTTGGTTGATTTTTCACAAAACTTACAAATAAAATTCATACGATCGAAAAGCCTCCTATCGTTATCAATCGGACATGTATTTGGTATCATTTTACAGATTTTTTTTCCAACTTTCTAAAACACTGAAATGGCTAATGACATCTCTTGAATGAACACTTTAAAGAATTTACAGTCCAGCCATTTCCTTCCAAATTATGTTGAATGCTACATTTTTCACTCATTAGCCTTGTCTTAATTAGTCTTGTCTGAAACTGCATTTATTGGTGAACCACAAGAATTTGACCGACAGAAATCGTAGAATCTAAACACAAATTCAAAGGCTGTTCTTCAACAAGGCTTATGCGAAGGGCATTGACCTCGACTTACTGGACCGCATCACTTGACATTTGCCTGGATTACCCTCTGGAACTGATGGCCTTGGAGCCAGAATTGCTTCTCCAAGATACGTCATCCACAAGTATTTTCTTTGAGTTAGCTGAACAAGTTTTTTTGGAGATAGCAAAATTAGGTCACTTGATTGTTGGACTAGTTATTCTGACTGTTCTATTAGACGAACATTATTATTATCTGAGGGTCCAGTGCTTTTGAAAATTTATCTTCATTCCAGTAAGGTGAACATTTTGAAAGGTAGACGAGCAAATTATTGGAACAAGGAATCAAATATTGAATAAATGGGCCTGCAAACAGGAAACGGAAAAGTAAAGATAGATTATAAGTCCTTCAGAACTCCATTGAGGCTAGTTTAAGATATGAGCGAGGAAGATGACTTAAAAATGTATATTATCCAGAAACCACATATGAAAATGTTTTAGCAAGCAAGAATAACAAGATCGATTCTATGGTAACTGGAGGGAGAGCGATGTACATTGCTCGGTGGCGCGCGACATCATACATTGCGCGCCGCCACAGATACAAGCAAGTTTTTAATACCATCATCATCAATTGATGACCGACTTCACAAACCCTGGTGTCAGTGTTTCCGTGGACGGCGGCTTAACGTACTTTCCGAAGCTCGGAATCATCTTACTTTTCCGATAATCAAGTGCAATACTGAATTTCCTTACCAAAATGGGAAAGTCTCATAGTTTTTGTATGACAATATCCCCGTTAGGAATCGAATCCTTAATCTCCGGATCGAAATACATTAAACGCTCTAATCACTATACAACGGAGGCTATTCCTTCAAAACAGTGATTTCGGTCATTTTGTTCACCAAAAGTCCCAAAATTTGCGGACCCAACAATAAATCTTCTCTGATTGTGATAACTAGTAACAGTGACCCGACTTAAGTAAATTGGGTTCCGACATTATTGTGCCGTCAGTTTAAATCAACTAAGTTACTCTTGATATCTAGGATGAAATTCCCGGAAACTCAAACTGTTCGGTCTGAGTCTCGGAACTGTTATTTTGGAGTGTTTAAATGATATGCCAACAAACAAATCAGTAACAGTCAGTGATTTTAATTTGAGAATAAATTTAAACTTGTTGCTCTACGTACATTGAAATGAACTTTACACTAGGTTGAATACAAACAGTAGACAATTAACTAAAACCTGGGACAAATTACATTTGTGATTCTTTTATCTACTATTAAGAGTATTTTGACGTTGTAACCGTATTGAAAAGTCAACTACATTAAATGCAAATAATGTAAAATAATTTTTTTGCTAGCTTCATAGATAAATGAAAAAGAAGGAACGATAGTCAATTCCTAAAGATTTTCATTCGTTAAAGAGCAACTTCAGATTTTTGATACAGATCAATAATAACAACTTGAAAACTATTTATTCTAGTAAAAACCAGGTGTGTTCTTTGATAATGTCTGTCAAATTCTAACTCTCACGTGCGGCAATATTGCGAACGTCCTCGGTTCTCACTTCAACCGTAAAGATATATCGCGTATCCACTTCCGATCCTTCTGTTTCGAGCTGGTCAGTGCAGCAGCCTTCAACACCTTCAATCTGACCATTAAAAACCTTATTATAAACTAATTTAGGCTCAAGTTTGTCTGATTTGAATTTGACTACGTTAGGAAGTTGAACTTTGAAAGTATTACCATCCATTTTGCAATTCTAATCGTTACGCACTTCAAATTAAAGTTCATTTTTGTTCACGTCGTTAATCAAGCTGAAATTCTCAACATTATTAAGTCTGTAATTGAATGTAACTGCTACAGCGTGAGGTTAAAGTGTATATTTGGTTGAAATATGGTGCTGACCTTCCCTAATGGCATTTTTGTTTCTAAAGTGAATGGGAAGTCTTGATTATTATGTTTCTTTTAATAGAACAGTTAGAGTTAATTAGAGTGTTGGTTGAAGCAATCGATCATGTTAATAATATGCATCATGTGCAATTTGTTTGATTTCTTGTTCTAATTTCCGTGTTTTGAAAGATATTGATGATTAAAAATCGAAATATAGTTATGCTTAACTTGATCATCTTTTAAATTACTCATGTATGCTCTTTTTCTATACAGATACACCAAATAATTTACTTGACTCCACCTACCGAATTTTCATGCTTACTGAGTAATAAAGTCCCAAGAACAGACAGTGTTTTGTATAATGCCTGTCTCAAACTTAATGAGTATTGGATTGCTTTAGTTTTAAGTCAAACTTTACCTATGTACCCTCCCCGCATGTCTGTTAGCTGAATATCCTGCACCCAAAGGTTGCCTGGAAGAAAAATTGTACACCTGTTTTAAATATATTTTTGTATGTTTCTTTAAAATTTCCTGTGCTATAAAGAATATTGTATTGTATGTATTGTATTGAGTCTGTCATGAAAAGTATCGGTGGTGTAGCGAGACGGAAGTTCTAAAAGCCAGCATCAGGTGGTCATGATAGACTGGTTTGGAAATCCCGCACCCACTCGAGAGCTTAAACTTCTTCCGTTTTTTATAAAAATTGGACATGTTTTATGTCTTTTCTTGGGTAAGTAACAAAGGAATTGTTTTTGTACACAACAAAAATTTTACACGAATAACAATTTATAAAATTAATGTAACAATTTGAACTCTTTCTAGTTTTAGTTTCATTTAGTTATTTAGCTCAAAATTTAAAGATGTTTTATGTATATTATTGCAACATTTAACCAACTATTTAAATGACAACTTTATAGTTTCTAAAGTTAAAGGTGTAAATAACTACGAGTATCTCAGTTAAAGCTATAAACAATAAGGATATTTAAAATTAAATTTGAGTTTATTGTGAATTGCCAGTTCCGCGTTACTCACTGGCGGTTTTGACAACTGGTTTCGCTGCTGACTAGTTGACATTTATTTTGCATCGACCGACGGCCATTGGTCAGATTGCGTCAGCAATTTGAGATTGCTGTTTGCTCTAATTAACTTAACTTGTTTTATCGAAATCGCTAGATTTTTCTCCTGCAGCTTCGTCCACATGAAGGCTTTATTGCCCAAGAATTTCGGGATCAATTGTAATTTCACAACATTCTTCATAAATTTTGCACACAAAAAAAATAACGTTAGTTATAATGTATTTAGATTCAATTTTTCTGTAAAAGCTTTTTAATAGCAAATGTTTTGTCATCTATAAAAGTTACCTACCAGTATGTAATGAATGTAACACAATATATAACGTTACAGTATATCCAAAAATAGATTGAACTGGTCTACCCACTCCTTTGTAATGTTCCAGTGCCTTTGTAATCCCCGGCCCCTCTACTTCTCTTAAATCAAGTTCTAATCCATTTACCGTGGCGCATATTTCCTCAATGTCTTGTCCCCTATAAAGTGTATTGAGACAGATTTACAAGGCAGCAAGCTATTTTGTACCAAGGCGAACTTGTTGGACATCGATTTGTTAACGCACTGCTGAATGAACTAGTAATTCGTTGAGTTTTTAAACTATTTTGTGGCTTCATTATAAGATGTGGCCTTCAATACCTTTGGTCTTTATGTAGTGATTTTTGTAGGTAAGCACACATTTTATGATCTGATAAACAAAATTTGTGATATTACAATGCCTTTGCAAACCTTAGAAAAATTGCGTTATCAATAAACAATTCTTCCATCTTCCAATGCAAAACATTAGTCATAAACGATAATATAATTAGAGAGTCAGTTAAAATTAAAGAGGTTAAAAAATGCATGTTAAAGTGTTTGTATTGAACCATTCTCTGAAATTTAATGTCAATTAATAGTTCGTTCATATTAGATAAAATAGTACAAATAGTTAATGAAGATATGATATGAGTAAGTACTTCAACTATCATGTAACTCGAACGTAAGCCATCACTTTTCACTGAATACTCATTGACGATTGTAATGAACATTAAACAGGTATGTAATCGAACCAATTGATATGATAGCCTATAGGTTGTCAGACAGTTGAAAAGCGATATTTCAAAACCCAGTGCTACAGAGCGGTATTACGCAATAAAAGTTGCCTGGTGCGTACCACTTTTACTTTTACACGTAAAAAAACTAGTTGAATAACTGTAGCGGTGCGGTACTTGAATTGTCTTTAATGCTGTAACACTGCAGTTGCACTACTGGTAACAAAATATTTGCAGATCGGTTTTGCAAGTTGAAAACAAGTTGCCTGAAGCAATTCAATGAATGTTTTTCAATAATGCAAAGACCAAACCGCATTGAGTTCAAAAGCGAGGGCTGAGCAACTTTTATTGGTATTGGGGCAGAATAAAAGTTACTAGTTCAATAAAGCTTTGCCTGAAACTCTTCGTCGTTTTTTGTGTACAAAAATACACAAGAGTTATTTCGGCTACAAGCACAATAAAATTATTATCAAATTAAATTTAAGAATGCCGGAATAAAACATACTATCAACTTACCTATATCAGACAAAAAATCACTTTATAGAGATAGGTATTAAGGGTGACTTACAACTAAACAAGTTTGCCAAAAAAATTTCAAATAAAAAGGACATAAAATATTGGCATTCCTGTACATACTCGTTAGTGGCTGCGAGGGTTTCGAAGTCCACATTTTTGTCACTTTTAGCCGATATTAATATGAAAATATTGTTTAGTTCTGTGTATGTATGTTTTTGACCAAAAAAATATATGAAATCCGATTGTTTACATAATTTTAAGATACCTTTGAACGCCAAGTAAGTACTAGGCGAATATAACGATTGCTCAAACTCTCCACTACACGGCGCTATCGCAGTGTCAAGAGGATTGTCTGTCGTTGAGAGGTTTTGAGTTTGACTCCTGTTCGTGTTTGTTCATGCACTAATTGGGTTGTTAATAAATCGAAAAGATAAATTACCTATGGGTTGTATAGATAAATCCCTCTCAAGTGTGAGATTTCTCTTAAGAGAAACATACAAATTATACATCTTGAGTGCAATCTCAAGCTTGAGAGGGATTTATCAGTACGACACTATGTTTCTTCGGAACGAGTTTGTAATTGTAACTCTATCATCATTATCATAAAATTCCATTTAAAGCCCACAGCTGGACAGGAAATCCAGAATTTAACAGAAAATGTATACATTTATCTATCACTGTCTTCAATGAGGTTTTTCAGTTCTTAGAAAATACGCGTCGTATTCAAAGGGGACCATAGTTACTACTGTTGTTACAACGACGACACTAGCGAGTAGAGATGGGTTGGTACTGTAGCTATCTTCAATTTTACAAGTGAAATAAGTAAAAAGTTGAATTTTAAAATGTACTTAATTTTTAACTATAAACACGCAATCTGCAACATCCTGTTTAAGTGGCTTCCCCAGTTGCATTATGGAACTTTCTATAAATTTTACATATCTTTATGATCACGGTAATTCTCACTTTCTCTAGTAGCACTACATTATAAACAAGACTGATTCATGCGCTGACTCGTACTTTGCTATCTTATGGTAGTCTTATTGGTAAATCCGTCTTAAGTCAGATTCGAAATTTGAATGTGTAAAGTACATCTTGAGGGCAATCTCAAATTTGAGAGGGATTTATTAATACCGCCCTAAGTGTGATCAAGTAATTAAAATTTTGCGACTTATCGATGCAGTAATTCGGTGAAACAAATTATAATTAATTAATTAATTTTGGCTTTCATTTCTCACCCACCAATAGCAAGAATATTAAGGATGGTTAAAAATAAAAGTTACTACATATTTAAAAAAAATAGGTACAACTGAGCTGTTATAACAAAACATCGATGTTTTAAGTCTCAAAAAATATACTAGTTCTTTGGAAAAAAAAATTGAGTGCGTTTCTCACACTCCGTATAGCAATCGTAATTCCAAATCAAAGTAAAATTTATATTCGAAAGCAATATCGGCAACTTTTCACTCAAGTGTACTCCTTTCCCAGCATTCGCTTAAAATATTACAGCAAGCACGTGAGGTTTATCGCCTCTCATTGCTTCGTTCGCACTAAAACTCATATAAAACGTATTGGATAAGGGTTAAAGAAAGCCTCACAACCCGTTTTTATGACTTACATCGAAACATGAAAAGAAAAAGATACCTCATTGGCTTACTTATAATTTAATTTTTTGACAAGATATCCGGGAAATTTGATGTTATATGAATGCTTTTTGATGAATATTTACAAATACAAAATCATTTTATTCTCAATTCAAATAACATCAGTATGTCAAGAAACAAAACATTTGAGAAAATGGCATGGGCACAGCTAGTGGCTGGTTTTAAGCCCACCCAGAGTCAAGAAGAGAGGGACCTATAAAATAATAGTAAATAATAATAGTAATTTAGAAAGAAGCATTAGATAATAAGTCTAAGTATTTAACACTCTTTCTTACCATTTTCTTTGTAACATACACGAGTGTTTCTCAATCCTATATTAATACAAAGACATGTATTTTGTATGGCCAAATCGGCAAATTTTGTTAGACGGTAAAGAGATCGGAGGAAGGTAAAGTCGTTTTCCGCGTCGTGCCCCACCACCCCCCCCCCCGCCCTGGGAACTCCCACTTCCCCCCGGTCCCCGAAGGTTTGACTGGGGGCTTGGACTATCGCCCTGTGAAGTGTCCCGCTTGGTGAAGTCGTCCCGCTCGGGATATTTCTTCGCTATTATTCATGACCTTTAAAACATTAAAGAAAAGGTGAACTTTAATTTCTTAAAATTCTATTTCTTAAAACTCACCAGTAAAGACAAAATGATTTTTTATTTACAGTTTTACAAGTGCAGACTTTTGCTGTTGCTTTTTGGACTTGTTCCATTATAAGTTAGTTCAGTAGTTTGATATTATGTTCTGCTTGTAACATATCTTAATTTTCTCTAATGAGAGGCAGTAAGTCGTAAGTTTAAAATTTCCACGTCTGGTACATAAATCAGTGGGTTCGTTGCGGCGTCAAATTCTGTTGGCACTTCAGCCCGTTTTATGTTCCTCAAGGGTATGCCTGTTGTTTTCTTCACTTTCTTGTACTTGTTCAGTCCTGTGACTTTGTTCACTTTTTACTTGTTGTTTAAACTTTGTGTTACTTTCATAAAGTTGATTTTGTGTTGCAGTTGTTGTCGTCGCTCTTTTATTCAAATTACTTTTCTTTTCGGATTCGAAAACGTACAGCAGAAATAATGCCATTTATATTGTAGGGCATAGTAGGAAAGATCACTTGAATCATTTATACAATAGGCCTTTTCAGCAAGTGGTTTTTGAGGTGATTTTCTATAGTCGGCTTGTAGAATGGAACAAAAAAGTGGCATTTGGTTAAAAATAAATTTTCGTAGTGTTTACGATAGAAGAAAGCCACTTGTCTAGGGCCCCTAGGTGAGCATAGTAAAAATATCTCTTGTTTTAGCTTTTGAGGTATAGGAATTACATTATTTCAAAGTAAAAAATCAACTGAAACCTCGAACTGTGACAGAAAACTGAAATTTCGTTAAAGTTTCTCCAAGGTTCTCTTTTGGCTCTTTTTCTTTTCCCAGTTTACATAGATAACTTCACAATCATCAATGAAGAAAACAGTTTCCAGTTCAGTAAAATAGGTACAATCAACACAAACAAACAAGGACAAATAGAAGAAATATAGTATATTTTAACACGTTGTCGGAATGGGTTGCTCTAAGGTTACTCTCTCGTTACTATTCATGCGGGTTCGGTGAAGAATACTAATTTTTATCGTCTTGTTCAGACGCAGTAAACCGAGAAACTGCGGCTTTTTACTCCGCTCGGAAGGACTACTTGTTAAAAATTTACTTTATACAGAGTCCAAAGACGTAAAAAAGCTGATATAATTCTTCGTTTTGTACCTTAACAGTGGTAATCGTAAAAATCTTAGGAGACCAATTTCGAACGAGTCTTATAAGTTAAGTTTATTTTATCTAAGAGTTTTGATTTTTTTTCATCCCATCTGTTAAAAAATCGCTGATCGGTTCTTCATTATAGCCGAGCAAATTGTTTTTTTTTTAATGTAACAAGTGAGCAAACGAGCAGTTGGAGATCACCAACGCCCATAGCGCCCAATGTCGTATTAATTTGACACTAATAAAGCAGCAAAGCGCGTCACCCAAGCTGAGAACTAAGACGTTGTGTCTCATGTGATGGTATACTTTAAAACACAGCATACTTTACGTGACTAAAAAATATGAAGTATGGTCAAATTTGTCTCTTAGTTTCTTAGTGACAAAATTAATATTTTCTCACTTTTTAACACCGAAATAAACGCAAAATAATTTTTTTTTAGTGATGAATACAGCACCAAATATAGCGTAACTGTAGATGGCGAGAGAATGCAGTATGTCCAGGAGTACTTATATCTGGGCCAAATAGTTTCCTTCCAGGCACGACAAGACAAAGAAGTTGCTAGACGCACTGAAAATGCCTGGAGAAGCTATTGGTCCATGAAAAGCTACATAAAAAGCGATCTTCCGATCACATTGAAGCGCAAACTAATGGACAGCTGCATTCTCCCGATTCTTACGTACGGTGCACAGGCTTGGTCTTTGACAGAATATCAAAGATCCAGGCTCACGGTTTGCCAACGAGCAATGGAGCGCAGTATGCTGGGTCTGAAGCTTACTGATCGGGTCAGAAACACCATACTGCGGTCTACAACACAAATAGCCGACGTAGCCTATACCGCCGCCAAGCTCAAATGGGACTGGGCAGGCCACGTGTCCCGTATGTCGCCGGACCTATGGGCGAAGACCACCACTACCTGGCAGCCGCAAACCGACAAAAGGCGTCGAGGCCGACCAAGGCGCCGATGGCGCGATGAACTTGACACCTTTTGCAAGGCCTGGCAAGAGCGGGCTTTAGATAGGGACCAATGGAGGGAAGAGAGAGAGGCCTTTGCCCAGCAGTGGGACATTATAGGCTAGATAAGATAAGAAGATGAATACTCGCAAAAATGAAAGCAAACAATATTACGGTAGTCGGAACGTGTCTACCATAAACGAACTATTACCTATACAACACGGATTACTGCGCAAAGCCCCGAAGACAGTTAGCCCTACGCAGCATTTCCCTCTACCAAAACGTACTCTTACCGGGCTTTGCGCGGGAATTCGTGTTGCAAAGGCAATGGTCCGTTAATAGCAGACACGTTACGGCTACAGAAAATACCCCCCAGAAAAACTTTGTCGATTACTTTTCCTTACCTCCACCTGAGCGCGTATAACAGCGTCGTGGCTCGCTAAACGAATCACGGCATATTGCTGAGTTCGGACCTTTAGGTGCGGTAAATACAATGTAAGTCCTGAAAATCTGTACTGCAAACTAGTTTTATTTGTCAGTTTAGTCAAAAAATTGTACCGTTCCCAAATAAGCGTTTTATCTATCTATCTATCTCAATGAAAAATTAGACCCAATATGTCTGGTATCTCCTCCAGATTGTCCCTCGGCATTCTTCCTTCAGCCTGATGGCAGTTCGTACGACGTCGCCGGCAAAATGGCCGCCATAAACTACTTTATAGCATGATACAGGAATTAATTCATTGTCTTGAGCTTCTTCGCTGCGACTATCACAGTCTTGTATTGTAGCATTTGTAGCCTAACTAACAAAGGAAAATGCTTGTGGAAATTCTTGGGAGAAAATAACAAAAGAGTTGTATAAAAAGAAAAAAAGAAAAAAGGAAAAACCGCTGAGAATCAACCTTTTCTGCGTAGGTTTTTTTTTTCGTAATCCTACATTTTATAAAGTAAACCTGCGTACAATGGGCTGCAATAATATGAACAAGTTTTATATAAATATTTTTATCTACACTCATGTCGTAATCTTTGAATTATGATTCAAAAAGTTGGTACATAAGGCTGAATATTACGCAGAGTATGCATAAAAAATTAAAAAGTTACCATTACGTAACGATTTTTGTATGAAAATTTTGCAAAGGTGTTACGTAATTTAACTTTTTAATCATAACATAACACTTGGATAAAATTCTTCTTGAACCTAAACCTTTTTAAAGAAGACTGAATATAAGGTCTTTTAGAGAGACGGTTATAAATGTAACAGTTTTTCTTAGTAGCTGTCAAATATTAGTAGCATATTTACAAAGTGTGCCTTATAAACAACCTATTATTTTGGAGCAGTTACAGTAACAGTTACTATAGTTACAATTATTTTATCTGTAGTGGAAAATATGCGCGCGCAGCCTGAAATTAGAAGGACTTGGAAATAGATATTAGATTTGCCGCCATTTTCAAATATTTACCTTTTTCAAGTTTTTTGTGCCCGTGAAAGCAATGAGAAAGTTTATTGAAAAAGAAGATAAAGTGATGCAGTCAGGATACTGCAGTTACACCAGAAGATACTCAATAACTTATGATCTTCTCCCAAATTAGTCTAGGACATTTTATGGCATAACCTACAATGAATTGGGAAAGAAACAAAATCGAAAAGAAAACCATGTCTTGTTAAGAAAATGTTCTGCTTGTATATTTCAAAGAAGACCTAGCGGATATATTAAGGCGGCTTCTTAAGACTCATATCAGAACTGTAATATACATAATATAAGTTACCATTGTTGTTTACTTACTTTTGTTTAATCTTTATAATTTTTATAAGTAAAGAAACATATTGCATGAGTGAAGATAAAGTAGTATACGCAACTGCATATAATATGGTATTAAAACACTCGTTTGATGCTATTATCACATTCGGCTTCGCCTCATGTGATAAACCCAAACTCGTGTTTTAATAACCTGTTTTATATGACAGTTGCATAAACTACTATAACGGATTTTCTTTCCAAGCACAACTATAGGAAAATTTTACTAACTAGTATGAATTCGATGAAATAGTTTTGTTTAAACTTCATTATTATACTTCCTTCCTTATTTATGTACTGTTTACTCGTACACCTTCAAAACATCTCTTTTATGTAACAAGTAAGCTGTTGGGGCATAATAAGACATCAATAGCGTGTTGCCCACTCTGAGAACTAAGACGAAATACCTCATATGCTAGATTTTTCACTGGCTCCAAGTTTACAGTATGAAAGATAAAGAAGGATCCTTAAAACTGAAACAAAACTGCTTCTTTTTGGGGCTAAATTGAGCGTCATAATTTTTTTTTCTGAACCTGTAAAGAGTGTATGTATCAAATTCTAAGAAGCGATAACAAAAAAAATGTTTAAGAATAATGTGACGTAACTGATCTGAAAAATTTGGAAATGAAAACAAAAACAAAGAAAGAAAAGAGAAAAATAACCGTTCAAGTGCGAGTTGGACTCGTGCGCCATGGGTTCCGATATACCTATAGTATTTTAAAAGCAATAAAGTCGATTTTTAGGACCGCAAACCTAAATTTGTTTGTAAAGAGTATTTGCAGATTTCTTAAAAACTGTACAACTTAGGAAGATCGTTTTATTTTTGCTGTATACTCGTAGTATGTACATAAACTTCTATCGGCGGTAATGAATTCAGATTTTTCTCCTTTCACAAACTTCGAAGATAAGGGGGATGGTATTTTTTTTTTTTCATTTTTAGGGTTCCGATCCATATAAAATAATTAAAAAAGAATTAGGATTATTAAGTAAAGGGGGCCCAAATAGGGGGGGGGGGGGCAAATTATCAAATTGTGGTTACTAGGTTGAGTGGGGTTATTACCGTTCCCTCCCCCCTGATCTCCGAAGTTTGTGAAAGGAAAAATCCGAATTAATTACAGTCGATAGAAGTTTATGTAAATATTACATAAAAAAAACTATCTTTCTAAGATGCACAGTTTTTTAGTAATCTGCAAAAAACCTTTACAAACAACTTTAGTTTTACGGTCCCAAATATGGACTTTATCACTTCCAAAAATACTATTGGTATCGGAACCCTTGGCGCGCGAGTCCAACTCGAACTTGACCGGTTTTTTATCACAACCTGAAAACTAAGAGTCGTAGTAAAATACAAAAATATATTTTAGAATGTAAAAGTAAAGTCCTTTTATATGATAACCCAATCGACCTAGTTACGACAATTTAAAATTTTGAACCCCGTATTTGGGCCCCCTTTATATTAATAATCTTTTTTTTTATTCTTTTATGTGCCATTTATGTTGGGCAGCTATACTCTAAAACTATTTTAAGTCAATATCATTAGTGGTTGCTGAGATATACAGGTGTGAAAGACGGACAGACTGACAGACAGACAAAGTCGCACCAGAAGGCGCTCAGCAGATGAATGGGCGGGCAGACGCGGGAAGTCACGGACATTGTCCGTCAGTGTGGCCGGTATTGCAAAAATTATAGTTTTTATCAGAATAAAATTAAAACTTATCACGTTTCAAAATTGCTCTACGTTTTAAACTAAATAAAAATCAATCTGAACAACCTTTTCGACTAAGTAACTCTTTGAACTGAACAACTTTTCAGGCTGTTTTCGTTCCAAACCGAAGACTTTTGAAAGTACGCGCATAGTAACGGAGCGTTTATCTCATGTCAATGACTTTAATAATAATACGAATATAATGGCAGTACCAGCCACGCTGGTGGGCTGTCAGAACAAAAATTCTGCAGTCTGCTGTGCCTCAAAGTGTTCCTTTTATTACCATTTTGTTATCAGAACCCTAACAAGCTCTAGGATCCATAGAATATTGAATTTATTGAACCTACTTGTGCAGCAGTGAACTTTCTTATACCATGTTATGATAAACTTTAAATTGTTTAAATTCTTCAGTGACTGACCCACCAAACATTATTAATCTGACTTTTGAATTAACACGGGAAGACAACTTTACATAAATCTCTTAGGCTTTGAATATCAAATAAGATTTATTTATTTTCAATTAAAAGCCTTGTGAATAATTTATAGAAGAGTTCCGATGTAAAACAACTCAGCAAAGAGACTGAGCAACAAAGGGATCAATTTAATGCAGTGGTTCCCAACCAGTGGTCTGCAAAAGCTATAATATAGTCCGCGAAGATTATAAGGTTTGAAAAAGACGCACGCCGGAATAACAAGCTAACAATCAAACATCAAATGTCATTCAATCGTTACTTCCTAGAATATAGCATCTCAAAAGTTCATCATCATTATGACATTCACACAACTCCCTCCAAAATTCCAGCTTTTGCTGAAACAATGTGAAGGGGAAGTACCATAGTCACAAAGATTGTTAGCATTAAGGCTGGTACGGTCAACCGCTTGTCGGTAGAAAGCTGTTCAACTCTTTTACCACGCCATAAGGTCCAAAAGTGTTTCTACTGATGTGCGGCCGTGTGTACCATGGACCGCGGTTGTTGGTTACCGCAGAATGTAAGATGATACGATACACAGAAGGATGCTGCTGCCCATCCTCTGGTTCATTAACCCAATTCTCAAAAGTTACATTTGACCAAAACAGATACGCAACATTGTTGGCACTAATGCATACAAAGTAACAGAAGTAACTGGAAGCACTTATTGACTCACAAAATTATAGAAACTGTAACGACACATTTAAAGCCGATTCTTTGGAGAAGTTTGACAAAAAGAGAGCCCAATATACATTTAAATGATACATTTGAATTCGAAAAATTAAAACAAGTCCAGGAATCGATTCTCAAACTCAAAATCATTATTTAATTGCTGGATATTAAAATCTCTTAATTACGTCAGCTAAACTACATCGCTTCACAAACAAAATGGCGTCATGGTGGGAAAAAAAGAAGCAATAATAAAAACCCACGATGGAATATTATGCCCATTTTTACGGTTCCGATACCAAAATGGTAAAAAAAAGGAACCCTTATGGTGCCGCTCTGTCTGTCTGTCTGTCTGTCTGTCCGTCTGTCTGTCACACCTCTATATCTCAGCAACCACTTACGCTATCGAGCTGAAATTTGGAATAGTTTTAGAATATAGTTGCCCAACTTAATTGCACATGAAATTTTTTTGAAAAAAGTATGATTATTAATGTAAAGGGGGCCAAAATAGGGGGGGCCAAATTTCAAATTGTCGCTACTAGGTCAAATGGGGTATCATATGAAAGGGCTTTACTTGTACATTTTAAAATATATTTTTGTATTTTTTTAAGTTTCTTAGTTTTCAAGTTATGATGAAAAATGTCAAAAAAAATACCATTCCCCCCCCCTTATCTCCGAAGTTTGAGTAAGGGAAAATCTGAATTAATTACAGTTGACAGAGGTTTATGTAAACTTTACAGCAAAAATAAAACGATCTTTCTAAGTTGCACAGTTTTTCAGAAATCTGCAAAAAACCTTTACAAACAAATTTAGTTTTGCGGTCCTGAAAATGGACTTTATTGCTTCCAAAAATACTATAGGTATATCGGAACCCTCGGCGCGCGAGTCCGACTCGCACTTGACCGGTTTTTTAATCCTTCTTCTTCTTTTATTTCTTTTCTTCTTTAATCTTTATTTCTCTGTGGTTGGGAACCACTGCTTCGGAGCTTAACTTGTACGTAAACAAAAACTACAGCAACGATTTAATGGCTTCGAGGAAAACTGAACATAATCTTTAAGCTTAAACTTGGAACAAAGAATTTGTGCTTAATTTTACATAACGTTGTTATCTTTGAAGAATTAATATTCTTTTCAATACATTTGCTCAAAAAACGTACTTACAAGGACGTAAACATTGTTCGTAAGTAGTTACTTACCGAACTAGTGCGGTAAGTGAAAAAAGTATAATACCAAGGAGTTTTTACACTCTGATCATAAAATTATTTTGTAAAAATACTACAGTGGTGACTTTTTACTTGGGTGACGACTGCCTACCTATATAAAATAAAATGGAGAGTACCAGGAGAACATAAATCGATAAGACGCTGACAGTACCCATGGTTGGTTCCTTTACCAAGTGTATTACTTATACCTGTTTTCTCACAAATGTATTGAGAAACGTCGTAAGATACACTTCACTTCGTCTCGGGCTTACAAAACGTCAACTCGTTTGTAATAACCCTACTTACGGAACATGTATCTTAAACTACTATTACGTTTGAATTAATTAATTAAATTAATATTCTTTATTCCCGTATGGTACCGGCAAAGAATAGTACCAACCAATCTCCACTCGTGGGTGCCGTAAGAGGCTACTAAGGGTTAATAAACCCGAGGCTGGGCAGCAGCATCCTTCTGTGTATCGTAACATCTTACATTCTTCGGTCACCAACCACCGCGGTCCATGGTGCCAGCCGTTGTCACGTAACGCCCGTAGAGGCGCTACGGAAGCTTAATAAGAAAGAAAAGAGGGTAGAGAGGGAAAAGAAGGTTTATTATGAAAGACGGAAAGGGAGTTCTTACCTACACCTATACCTACTTAATTGGGAAATAGAGGCCCTAGCTAGTTGTTCTGCAGGAGTTCTTAAGACGTAGATCTTCTGTAGTGGCGAAGGAGTCTTCAAGGTGAAGAGGTCACGGGCGGGCAGACAAGCGGATGCCCAGCCTTGTGGCGGCGTGAAGATGAAGTAGCTCGTAGAGGTAGTGCGTGAAGTACGTTTAGAAGGCCAAGAACATTGAGGCGTCCCGGGGTCAGCTCGGCCCCGGGATAAGGCCTTAAATTAGAAGTAGCATATTTGGAAGCGAAGACTAGACTGGAGTATTCTTGAGCTGCAGGGCTTTTTATATGCAGCAGCAGTCTGTGTTCCAGAACGCTGAAGAATTCGAAATATGAATTCAAGTTCTATCAGCCAGCATCAGTTCCAAGTTTCCATTCAGCCAGCAGTAGCAGAGCCAATTCATGTCTTCATCTTCGTCATGAGGATTGCAGCAGGTCTTCAGAGTCTACGGGTCTTCAGCGGAGCCCTAAGCTAAAGTTGTAGTCCTAAATTTTATAGCCAAAGTACTAGGAAAGCATGATTTACATTACAATACAAACTCCTTTCATAAATCTGATAGAAAAATATTAAATGACAGCTTTGTTGACAATGTCTGTCAACTGACATTTTCAGTTGTTTACCTAACTATATTGTGAGAAAAATGTTATAAAATTATGAAAAATTAGCCCGCTACGGGCTTGAAAGACCAACGCAGGTATGTATATATATTCTTTATTGCACACAAATAAAATACAGTTTTTAAATGAAAATTGTTTACAAAGGCGAGCTTATCTCTTTAAGAGATCTCTTCCAGCCAACCTATTAGGTGTGGAAGAGTGTCATTAAAGCGGGCACAGGAATGTGCATTAATATTCGTGATAAGAAATTTTAAAATACATTTTTAAATTAAAATTAATTTCAAAATACAGTGTAATATATAATAGGGATAAACCTACTTAAACTACACACGAATATACTTATATTCCTAATAACAGTATTAATATTAAGGCATATATAAAATTTATAAACTTACTTATAAAATACATAAAAATAATACATAGACATACTATATAATGATACATAATAATACATAAAATAAATACATTACTCAAGATGATTGCGATAAGTAGTGCTCTCTTAATCGCATCTTAAACGATGTTATTGATGGACTGCTTTGTATAGCCTTTGGAAGTTTGTTCCATAGTCGCACAGCTTGGGAAGAAAAGGAGTTAAAAAAGAATTTGGTGTTCGCTCTAGGACACTCCAACATCGCAGTGATGCAGTCGCGCCTAGAGCGCGGATCAGGAGGTAAAAGTTGGAAGCGAGAGCGAAGATAGTCAGGAGTGGCAGGGTCATTCAGGATCTTATACAGGACAGAAAGGATGTGCACATTACGACGAAGTCGGATAGGAAGCCACTTTAATTGAGCGCGAAATTCGGAGACATGATCATATTTGCGAAGATCAAAGATGAAACGAATAGCCAGATTTTGTAGGCGCTCAAGTTTGTTCAGCAATTCTTCAGTCACATCAAGGTAGCACACATCAGCGTAGTCGAGAATGGGAAGGAGTAGAGCTTGTGCAAGCAAGATTTTAGTTTGAAAGGGAAGGAAGTACTGGAGTCGCTTAAGGGAGTGAAAAGAATAATGCATGCGCCTACTCACCTCACTAACCTGCGCGGACCATGAGAGGTCACGGTCTATAATAATCCCTAGGTTCTTTGCCTTGTCCGTGTAGGGAATACAGACTCCGTTATAAAATATTTTTGGCAACGCATCCCCCAATCTACCCCTTAGTCTGCTGCTACCAACTATCATTGCCTGCGACTTGTTTGGGTTCACTAGAAGCCCGAAATTATCAGCCCACAGCTGAATAGCAGCAAGATCTGAATTCACTGCACTCACAGCTTCATTGACTTCAGATGGAGAGAAGTGCCTATAGATTTGTAAATCATCTGCATACAGGTGGAAGGGAGAAGAGATAACACGAGAAATATTGTTTATAAAAATAGAAAATAATAAAGGAGAAAGTACACCGCCTTGAGGTACGCCAGAAGTTAGGTTCAACCATTCCGAGGATTGGTCGTCGGTCCTAACACATTGCTGGCGACCTTGAAGATAGGAACGAAACCACTCGACCACAGGAGGAGCAACGTTAAGAGAGCGAAGGGAACCAAGTAAAATATCATAATCAACAGAGTTAAATGCGTTGCTGAAGTCCAGGAGAGTGACAATCGTGAACTTAGTATTATCCATAGCATAACGGATGTCTTCTGTGACATTCAGCAACGCACTAACCGTGCTATGGGAAGGGCGGAATCCGGATTGGAATGGACAAAGGAGATTATTGGATATGAGATAGGAGTAAAGTTGCTTGTGAACGACACTTTCGAGAACTTTCGAAAGTACCGGTAGGATAGAGATGGGACGATATTGAGAAAGGGAAGTTGGAGTGGAAACTTTAGGCAGTGGGATAACATAAGCCTTTTTCCAAGTGGAAGGAAAGACATTAACCTCCAGAGAAGAGTTTATGATGTGTGTGATAGGAGGTGTGACAACTTCCAGGATAGGTTTAAGCATATCGAGACTCAGGTCATCGCCACCCACTGCCTTTGTGGATATAGAAAGGATACTCTTCTTGACGTTATCCTCAGTGACCGGTTGGAACGAGAATGGAGTGCAGTCAGGTAGAGCAAGGTTCGAAAGATATATGAGAGAAGATAACTTAGTGTTGTCATTTAGAATTACGGGTGGAGTTGAAAAATGTTTATTTAAATCATTAACATCCATGGTACTTTTACAAGTATCCATGGCCTTACCTACCCCAAGTGACTTTAAGAACCTCCAGGTAAGAGCCTGAGATAGGTTTTCAAGAGTAGAATGGATATAGCGGCGTTTTGCATCCCTACACATCCTGTTGCAGATGTTACGAAGCTTTTTGTACGCTGACAGGTTATCATTTGTAGGATCTTTTTTATATCGACTTTTAGCCCTATCCCGTTTTGCCATAACCCTCTTAATTATTGGCGTCAGCCAGGGAGCAGGAGCATGCTTCACACGCACAGGTCGCACCGGAGCATGAGAATCAAAAAGTTTGGTAAGTATAATTTCAAAAGCAGCTACCTTGGCATCCACACTATCGGCCTTCAAAACTGGGGACCACTCAATATTCTCAGCGTCCTCCCTCAAGCGATCTAAATCCATGTTGCGAAAATTACGCTGAAGAATAACTTTACTTTTAATTTTAGGAGGACGTACTTTATAAGAAAGAAAAATGAGGTCATGATAAGAGAAGGGAGCTGTCATTTGTCCATGTGATATGACGGAATCAGGTTTCGAAGTCATAATTAAGTCTATCATGGAAGGTCTGCAATTTGGGAAATGATGTGTTGGTGACAGTGGGAGGATGTTTAAATTAAGAGAAGATAAGAGTGACATTAGTTTACGTGACCTATGGTCGTCCTTCAGAATGCAAGTATTTAGGTCACCCATTATAATAAAGTGTTCATAGAGAGTGCTATGATGCTCAAGTGTTGATTCAAAAGAACTAATAATAATAATAATAATAATAATAATAATGTCTTTATTTCAGGTAATAAAAACCCATATAGTTAAAAACTAAACTTAAAAATAATACAATATAAATTACATTGGCTTAACTCAATAAAGTTAAGCCTTGTCCGGTTTATTTTTTGTTCTGGTTCTGATGCACACTTATCCAGTACCTAAAAATAGGACTATCCATTTCGGCACAGATTGCGTTAATAATTCTGTTATGCGAGCGATATAACCGCTCCCAAAAAGCAGCGATTCGCGCCCGCATAACAGCAAAGAAATCAGGCACCCGAGCCTCAGCAAACATGCTTGTGGCACTGCAGTAACGCGGTAAACCCATGAGGATTCGGAACGAATCATTGTACTGGACCCTCATGGTCCCGTATGCCTTTCTATGGAAGTCCACCCAGAGTTGGCAAGTGTAGAAACATTGGCAGAACGCTTTAAATAAAGTGAGCTTAACTGCATCGCTACACTTGCCAAACCTACGCGCAAGCATGTTGCTTCGGATCGACAGTGCCCTTCTTTCTCTCTCAATGTCTTTATCGTCATTTAAGGTTTCGGTGAGAATGTGTCCAAGGTATTTGAACTGGCTTACAACCTGAACCACTGAACCATTCAGCCTAACTTCTGGAACATTTTCCGGACCTTTTCCTGCTCTGAAAACCATAATTTCGGATTTAGCTGAATTATATTTCAGCCCATGAGCATCAGCATAATGCTCACAGACTGAAACAAGCTTTCTCATACCTTTGATCGAGGGACTGAGAAGAACCATATCATCAGCATAACTGAGACTATTGACACAGACACCACCCAGGTGGCAGCCAACCCTGGTTCTTCTCAATTCCCCTATCAATCCATCAATATACGCATTGAAAAGGTCCGGAGATGTAAGCCCTCCTTGGCGTACCCCGCATTCCAATCTATAGTCATTGGATGTCGCGTCGCCCCATTTCACTGCATTCATTTGATTTCCGTACCAGTATCTCAACAGGCCCACCACCTCCCCAGAAACACCTGCGCCACGCAATTTGCCCCAGAGAATTTCATAATTCACCCGGTCAAACGCGCGACTAAGGTCAAGGAAGCAGGCATAGACAGTTGTATTGCGGTTCGTATAGTAATTGATAGCATGCTTTAGACACACTATGGCTGAGTCTGTTGAGAGACCAGGACGGAAACCAAACTGCGCATCATCAATCCTGATGTGGTTCAGTAGTTCAGGCTGCAGCAATCTTTCAAATACTTTCCCGATCACCGTTCCTAGAGAGATAGGACGATAGTTCGTAGATGCTCCCAAATCCCCAGTCCTATTCTTAGGTACTGGAATAACTAATGTTTTCATCAACTTTGGAGGAAGGTACGAGTATTTGATACATAAGTTGAACAGACAACACAATTTTTGATGTAATACTTCACCCGCATACAGAACGTGCTCGAGACTGAGGTCGTCGTGTCCAGGCGATTTCCCACGACTCATATTTTTTACAACCTTTGTTACGTCTGACGCTTTAAACTTCAATCTCGAGACAGACTGATTAGCTGTATCGTTATTTTGTTCAGCCTCGACCAAACGCTTCGACACAGGTAACGGCTCTACTCTGAAATTGTTTGCAAACCTCTCGGCTATGTGCTCGTGACTAAGTAAGCCATCAACAGAAACGGGTAAACTGGGTTTGTGCCCAAATTTTTTGGTTTCTTTCCAAAATTTTACAAAATTTTTATCTTTTCTCGATTCAGCCAGAATATCTAATTTGATTTTTTCTTGATTCGACTGTAACCATTTCAGCTTTCCCTTAAAAATTCTTCGGCTTTTACACATTTCATCGTATATCCGTCCTGTTGATGGCTTACCAGCCACCATCCAGCAGTTAAAATGTAGTCTATACTGCTGATGCAAAGATTTCACGTGTTGGTTCCATCCTTTTATCACGTTGAACTTCTTTTGAGCATCAGAACCAGAACGAAATGTTTTATCAGCACCATTACGTAGTACAAGGACAATATCATCGTATAACTTACAAATAAATTTTTGATGTTGATCAATAATTTTACAATTACGAATATCGTCATCTTTATCACAGCTATTACAATTGAAATTATCAATAATATGTTCAGACTGTTCATTACAAAAAGTAGTCAACTTTATCATTAGGGCTATACACCACACCAAGCATTACTTTCCTATGATGAAGAACGACTTCTAGGAAAAGATATTCAAGAGAATCAGAATATTGTGAGGGAGAAGTACTGACCACGGTAGCCGAGATGTCACTTCGCAGGTAAATACCTACTCCGCCACCCCCGGCACCCACGCGATCATTACGGAAAAGCCGATAACCCGGCAGAGAACAAGAAGTTGATGGAAGAGAGGGCTTAAGCCACGTCTCTGAAACTAGGATGGCATCGACGACGCTGGTGCTAAATGACGTGAGAAGATCAGAGTAGTGAGCCGGTATGCTCTGTGCATTAATGTGCACTAGGGAGAGGAATGGCGAACTATGGTTAAATACAGATAAAAGTTTTTCACATAGAGGCTCCGAGTCAAAAAGAGAGGAACAGTCACTTTCAGCACTTTCGAAATCATCTGAAGATGAGCAAGAGAAGAAATTATCATCTAACATAATATAATATACCTATAAATATAAATATAAATAAAAATAAATATATATTTAAAATACTATAGATGGTACTGTAGTGATCCTCCTCGAAAGCCTTCTTTTAGCAGAGCTGGCTGGCGAGTATTTCTAAAATTGAATTTGATTTCGAATAATGACGTCACGTTCTGAAAACAGTCGCCTGTCAACTCCTGCCCACGGCTGGGTACGGACGTTGCTATTAGCTTTCTATATAAAAAAAAGAATATAAAACATAAATACGATCCCATTGCGTTTTATAATAACCCCGGTCCTCGTGTTCGCTATAATGGCATTATAGCGAACACGAGGACCGGGGTTAATTTAAACGCAGTGGGTTCGCATTTATGTTTTATATTCTTTTTTTTATATAGAAAGCTAATAGCAACGTCCGTACCCAGCCGTGGGCAGGAGTTGACAGGCGACTGTTTTCAGAACGTGACGTCATTATTCGAAATCAAATTCAATTTTAGAAATACTCGCCAGCCAGCTCTGCTAAAAGAAGGCTTTCGAGGAGGATCACTACATTATCCTCCCCCCGGGCAAAGAAATTTCCGAGTGAAGCTTGGAAATTTCTTGTACAAAAAATTCCCTAATCTACCTACCTATGGTGGAAAATATTACAAATGCAAGCATAACATAACCCTGCAAAATATTGCTAATATCTAGCTCATGTGACAAAACATTGTTGCATTCAGTTTCGGTAATCTCATGAACTACGGTGCACAAAACCACCGAAAATTACACCACAACAGGTGTTACGCTTTTCTACTTGCTAAACCAAAAAATACAATGGTAAAAATTTTGAAAAAAGAACTATCTTAGATCAAATCTAAAATTATTTTACTAGTTACGTCTCTAAGAAAATAAGTGATACTATGCTCTTTGACAAATAAAGTTTTGACATCCAATAATATAAAACATTCTCTTTCGTAATTCATGGAACCTTTACATAAATTAAAAAAGAAAACTTCCTACACTATGCTCATCCTAAAAAAGTAAAATGTTCCCATGACATAGAAAAAACGCTCTGAGTTTGTCTAGCAGCCTGCGGCTGATGGAAGTCAATTTGACATAAGGAAAACGCTACGCGTTAAATTATGCAGCCTGCGGCTGGATAATGTCAGTGACATTACTGATATACCTTTCTCTTTCAAATAAAATAAAGGCGTTGCCAAATTGAGACAAAAGCTACCCTAAGATGCTCCCAAGATACTGTGACCCAACAAAAGCCACCCACTAACCCTATGGGCATAAAAGTGGTTGTACAAGATAACAACTAGAGGCAACAATATATCCCATCAAGCCAACCTATATTTTTAATCCCAAAAAACTAATTAACCCCAAAAAGTGATGTTTTTCCAAAAGCATCATAATTTGAAATCTAGTTAACATCATATGGCCTGCGGCCGATGTAAAGCGGAAGCAAAGCTAGAAAAATACACGTAGTCATACCAGCTACAAACACGATACTTGAGCCTGATCCAGACCCACTATCTAAATACATATGATTTAATAATAGTTGTACCTATGTTCTTCCCCGATAATGAAAACTGTGACATTTATCCTAACTAAACCCACTCTTTATTGAAATTATTAGAAAAATCTTTAGAAAGTTATGTCTGTAGTATAGACTTTAAAGAAAATACCGATACTTACTTGTTTACCGTCATCATAACACGTTACCTGTAGATTACCAAACAATAATACCGTCCATAGGACATACCATACCATTATTAGAACATTACCTTCTGAAAAGAATACCTTTAAAAAAAAAATCTTTTACCAGATTTTTTTTTTTGTTACCAGGTAGTAGAATAAAATAAACAAAGCAAGGAATGATTGTAATTAAATCATAATTACAAACATCCAAAAAACACCCCGTTTTTCTTTCCCAGATGATCAATAAAGTTGCAATCGTTCGCAATTACAACCCTAATGAACAAACCCAAAAAATAAATTTATTAATACATGGATAGCAAAAATAAAACAATCTTCTTTTTTGAGATGGCTGAAGAGCTGCTTGCAGCCTAGCTCTGCTGGCGATGCGATGGTCGGAAGTAGCACGTCCGCCATCAGTCGTCAGTCAGGATAGCCATCTTAGTGGTGTCGCTCATGGTTAGCGATCACCGATGTGGACACGCTGAAGCGCATCCAAGGATATCGACACTCGATATCACAACTCATTGAGCATAGTATAACATGAAAAAGAGAATTAGTGTTAAGTACAAAATAAAGTTAGGACACCATGAATACGTTTTTGGACGTCTTTCATCTATACATACATCGTCAAGTAAAACATTTATAACTCACGCTTTTAACTATATGAGAGGTTCTTTGACTAGAAAAGTGAAAAACTATAGAGAAAACCTGCTAACAAAGTTTTTAGTACAAAAACATACATATATCTTTTTTACATTTACAATATTGCGTACAAAGCATTTATAATCATAATGAGCTTATCTATATTTTTTTTATAGGACAATATTTCGTGATTATAGAAATAATATTGTACACGTAATATTATCTACGCAATATGAACAAATACTATAAACAAACAAAATATGAAATGACATCTTTGTCAGATTGTCATCCAAAAGACATGCGCAGTTTCTCTGTCGCCATCCGTCGCCTTGGAGACTTGCAAACACAAATTATTACGAAATTGGTACGTTTGTAAGCAATTCAAGCATGACAAACAATATGAAAAAACTTTGATGAGGGTGATTCTCTGCTTTAGACAATACAAAAATAGCTTACAGTTGTACGGCACGTGTTATGCGTGCCGTGTCCATAAAAATTGGCACTCATAAAGTATGACGCGTCGTGGTCACCAAATGGCATCATCTTCTTCACATACAGGGCATCATCTTCTTTAATGGCATCCTCTTGTCTTACTTAGGACCGGTGACCGCGTAACTGTAACACTACATAAAATGGCAATAGGGGCACGGCGGCGCCTCCACCATTATAGCGAACACGAGGACCGGGGTTAATTTAAACGCAGTGGGTTCGCATTTATGTTTTATATTCTTTTTTTTATATAGAAAGCTAATAGCAACGTCCGTACCCAGCCGTGGGCAGGAGTTGACAGGCGACTGTTTTCAGAACGTGACGTCATTATTCGAAATCAAATTCAATTTTAGAAATACTCGCCAGCCAGCTCTGCTAAAAGAAGGCTTTCGAGGAGGATCACTACAGTACCAAATTACGAAGACTTCTTTCAAAACACCTGCACAAGTTGACTGGAAATATTAAAGCAATTTACACACTAAAACACAAGACTTAACATCCAAACAAGGTTTAAACCATTGATAAAACTAAAAATAAATACTTTGACAAAAAAAAATACTATGGCCAAAAGCCTTATATCTAAACAGTAAAAAAAAAAAAACTAACAGCTGCACGAAATTTTTGAACGAAAACCCGACATGTCAAATAAAAAGTAAAACAACCTCAAAAAGAAAGAAAAAAATTGTGTTTCGTTCCATTACAATAATAATACGAGTTATGGTGGAGATATTTTACTACCCTAAAAATATATATACCACACCGTAACGCTAACAAGCGTAGTGACTATGGTACTTCCCCTCTACATTGTTTCAGCAAAAGCTGGAATTTCAGAGGGAGTTCCCTGTCCTGTAGTGGACGTTAGAGATGTTGTGATGATGATGACGTTTGAATGAATAAATAAAAATTACAAGTAACTTAATATTTTTTTGTTCAAAGCCGTGTTACATGTATTTTTAATTTCCATAAGTGTATCCTTTACTATTAAACGAGCAAATAAATTTGTATATATATTATTAAATTAATTAAAATAATTTAATAAATTTGTTTATAAATTTGTTTATATTTTTGTATACGGTTTCTTAAAAATGGCTCTAACGATTTCGATGAAATTTTCCATACGGCGGTTTTCGGGGGCGAATAATCGATCGAGCTAGGTCTTATGTCGTGTCGTGTTTACAAGCATTTTTTTTAAATTTCACGATTTAGACAGAAACCTACAGCTCCATCTGTTGGCGGGTAGCATATCATTGCTTGTTCGCTTGTTGTTCGACGATATTTAAATGTTGAGGTGGTTTATAGAGCGAAGCTCGGTAGCTCAGGTATCTCATTTATGTACAGAAAAAAAATCAGTACACTAATTCAGCAGCTGCACACTTTAAATTACCTATTGATGTTCTTTTTTGAAATATTGAAACACAGACTAAAATTGATCAACGTTTTCTATAAAAATGGGTACAAATATAACAAAAAGTTAACAGTTGATCGTATATAAAAAATGTGAATTATAAGATTTTTGCATAAAATATGTAGGTACGAAGTTTTCTAAAATTCACAACATTTATTATTCGTGTCCAAATTACTGAACTCCTTCAAAAAACAAAAGGAGTACATAAGTGGGCTATTCCCAAACATACGAGTGTCGGTGTTCCTCGTTTAGGGGTTGGGAGACGGAGACGAGAACGGAGCGCGGGGATCGTAAACCAGGGGGTCGCCGGTGACCTTCGCACTCCCGGTAAGGTCAATGGAAATGATACGGATTGAAAAAAAAAAGTTGGTAAATGTAAGTACCTATTCTAGTCCAGTCCCGTGTGGTGCCGGCAAAGAATAGTACCCGTACCCGTCTTATCTTTTCTTATTACGTGGGGCTGAGTTCCTTAATAGACCTCAGAGCACTTCGACCCTATGGGATCTTTTGTGCCTGCCCTGCCTTATTGCTCCTGTGATCTTCCGCTGTCTCCAAATATGCCCGTTGTGAGCTTCGATGTTGCGTTATGAGACCCGTACCCGTAATAGTACTCATACATACCAGTGGGTGTCGTCAGAGGCGACTAAAGGTTATAAACTGGAGGATGGGCAGCAGCATCCTTCTGTGTATCGTATCATCTTACATTCTGCGGTCAACAACAACCGCGGTCCATGGTGCCAGCCGTATTGCTAACAAACCTGGTGACTATGGTACTTCCCTTCCACATTGTTTCCACAAAAGCTGGAATTTTGGAGGGAGTTCCCTGTCTTGTAGTGGACTTTTTTAATGGGATGTCATCAAAAAGTCCACTGTTTGTTCAAGCAAGCAAATTCGGGTACAAATGGTTTTTACTTATTTTTATTTATTTTGTTGTTTTTTTTTCTGTATACCAGACAAGCAGCACTATCTCAGCTAGTCTAGTAAATTTATCAGGTCACTAGGTTTCTCTTGCCTCCGCTATTTCTTTCTATCTTACAGCGTGACTCCAAAAATCTACTGACCTAGGTATCACGACCAGATAAAGCAATAGATTTTATTGTAGCCACACTTTAGTACAAATGTTTATTATTAAGAGGCCTGCTTACCCCTTTCCCCAGTCACCTAATAAAAGAACCAAGAGATTGTTCAGCCGATTGTAAAATTGATATCAAATTGTAAAGGCATCAAAGTGTGACGATCGACGCATCGCATGGTCGCAATTTTACAACTCTTGTTCCAGCGGGTTTCACAATGGTAGCTTTGTGTTTTGTTTTTATTTAAGATCTGTGGCAGTAGTGCAGATTTTGATGAAGGTGTTGGTCTGAACTTTCTTATTCAGTAGGTTTACAGAAGAAATCTCTCCGTGTTTAGTCTAGTTTTAAACGCAATAAGATCAATAGGTAAATATTATTTTTTTGTTATTTGGTATAATCTTGATTTGTCTTTCGGCCTATAGACAAGTGAATGCTTTTTAGAATAGAATAAAAATATATGGGATTGACGTTGGCAGTAACGTAACATTTCATGTCGATCCCATACATTTTTATTTTATTCTATATACTAGCGTTTACCCTAGTAGAAAATTAGAAAGGCGCTTGTCTATGGCCTGCAGTAGGTAAACAAGAAGATTTTTAATATTGTTTTAAAGAAACTAAATAATTTAATTAATTTTATCATTTTTCTTTATTTTCTGTTATATTAGCCATTTAATCGTGTCAGCTATGCTAAAGCCACGCAGCCAAATTTTTCATATGCGATTTTAAACAGGGATCGAATACTTTGACCTTAACGTGAGTATCTTGGGGACCCCGAACCAGAAAAAGTGGCAAAAAGAGAAAAGAAAATGGGCCAGATGGAAATGAACGCGTATTCTCCTGCATACACCCACCATCTTAATAGGCACACTTGACAGAGTTATGTAGACCAATTCATAAGATAGAGCGATGAAAAGGCGACAAATGTTTCAATGGATGTTTCAAGATAATTTCAGAGAGTGTGTTTAATTATGTTAAAATTTTGTTGCTTTCCCATCACATATGACTTTTTTCTTGATACTTTATTCTGTCGTTATTTTATCAATAATGCTTAAAACCAGTGACGTCGAAAATTTACTAGACAATAATGCAATCTTCATAAGGATTTCATCAAAAGTTGTTTTTTTTACAAAATAAAACCTATGTTTCTACAGTTAAGTAGAATTATCAGTTTTTTTTTATGTAAAGTGAAAAAACCGGCCAAGTGCGTGTCGGACCACGCGCAGTATAGGATTTCGTAGTTTTGTTACGATTTTTTATCGCAAAGCGGGTTTTGAGTAAGTATTTTATAAGGTTTATAACATAAACTTTTTACCTCTTAATGGTCAGCGAGGTCCTAGCGCCTGATTGCAATTGCAATTTTTATTATTTTTAGTAGGCTATAGCTCATTAATCTGTGAAGTCTAGGTACTTAACTTTGATAGTTTTCCTTTTAATTTCATCATATTATTATATACTATTATTGTATTTTTTTTTTTACATTTATAATTACAACTGTTTAGCCGGCAGGGGGCGGGGGGGTTAACTCGACTCTAACAAAAATTGCGCTTTCAAGCTTAATATTTCAGAAACGGATCCTTAAATCGAAAAATGATATTAGCTGAATTACATTATTTTTAAAGGACCTATCCAACGAAATACCACATTATGGGGTAGACAAGAAAAAGTAATTTCATCCTAACTTTACTTGGGAGGTACCCTAAAAAAATATTTTTCTAAATTTTATTCTACTGCTTCGTCGGCGTGGATGGGATAAAATATTTGTTTATTAAAAGGTTACAGTTTTTTAAATGAAATGTTTATCCGTACGAAATTTCAGCTTTCTTGAATTAAAAGTCTCTGATATAAGCCGCGGACAGACAGACAGACAGCCGGACATGACAAAACAATAAGGTTTCCTTTTTTACTACGAAATCCTAAAAATAAGTTCCCACCCCCTCCTCCGCTGCCGCCTATGCCTCACCCCACACCAACTGCCATAACGCTGCGTGACGGAATTCGCCACGCTCTACTTGCTCCAATTGTACCATTTGTCAGTTTCTAAGCAAATATTTCTAATACCGACTGTACTTTACTTAACTACAACTGAACACAACACAATACAGGAGCTTAGGAAATAATTACATTTGTATTATGTCATTTCTTGTTTAAAAAATAAGATTCCGAAAACTGAAAGGGCATGAACTAATTGGTCTCTCTATACAAACTGTCCACTACTGTCCAGTGAAGTTTTCAATCTTGTATAGCGATACAATTTTTTATTCTCATTTCCTGAAAGATTTATTCACTGAAAATTGTTTTTTTTCTTTGACTGATCGATCATGCCCTTTAATTTTTTGAAAAGTTGTCCCTTACACCTTGTATATACAGGTTGTAAGGGACAGGTTGGCAAATACTGAAAGGGCATGATCAGTCAACATAACTGAACAACTTTCAGCGAACAAAACTTTCAGGAAATGAAAACAAAAATCGGCCTCTCCATACAAAATTGCAAACTTGATTGGACAGTTTGTATGGAGAAGCCGATTTTTTTTTTCATTTCCTGAAAGTTTTGTTCGCTGAAAGTTGTTCAGTTACGTTGACTGATCATGCCCTTTCAGTATTTGCCAACCTGTCCCTTACACCCTGTATTTTGTTTGCTTGCTAGCTTGGTTATAACGGCAGCAGGTCTGAGCTATACGTGTGAATATGATGGAGTGCTCTGTCTCTGTCACTCCAATACCTTACGTATCGCTCCGTCCTATTTTCACACTGCTGTCATTCTTATCAGACTACATTATTTACAGTAAAACTCATACTTAACATCGTTTATTCATTGCTGGATATTAAAATGACGTCAGCTAAACTACATCGCTTCACAAACAAAGTGGCGCCATGGTGGGAAAAAAGGAAGCGTCAATAAAAACCCACGCGCTCTTTTAAATATGTTTGAATGTACAAGTTTTTTTATTTATGTCACAATTGGGTAAACCGAGCAGGTGGGCCACCTGGTGGTAAGTGTTCACCACCGCCCATGACACGCACTGTCTTATTAGTGAAATAATTTGACACTAATAAGACAGCAAAGCGCGTTACCCACCCTGAGAACTAAGATTATATGTCTCATGTGCCGGTAATTTCACTGGCTCTATTACCCTTCAAACCGAGACACAGCAGTGCAAACACTGCTGCTTCACGGCAGAAAAAGGCAAGGGGGTGGTACTTCCCCAGCCGGACTTTGCACAAAACGCCAACCACCTACCATTACCACCGAAAGAGTCTCCCATAATTTTGTAATACTATGTAATAAAATTTTGACAAGTTGTGGTGAGAAAAAATACTTATTATTATTATAATAATCTCATAAATAAGAAGGATTTATCGATACGACGTTAAGACTTTAAGTAGCACTCAATCAGACTATTTGTAACCAGGTGGCTTGTTTGAGCATCCAACTTGAAAAAAATCCTTCTATAACGAGTTTTTAATTATTCTTCCATCTATCACGGGCGGAATAGAATCGTTCAGAAATTAATTACGAAGATTTTCTCTTTCTTTTCTGTTCATCGTTGAGGAAAACTTTTACAAAATCGTAGACACACGTATATTAGGAAAAACACAATCAATTTTCTTGTAGCAATCCTGAAGTAAATATGTATTTAGATTAAAACAACAAAATTCGCTTGTTTAGTCTGAACCGAGTAACATACTCATAGGTTAAGTAAGGTTTAAAAAAATTCCCCGTGGTACTACTAGTAGGACAACGTAGGTAATAAGTAGTACTTCGGACAATAAATCAATGATACTAAAACCTATTACATGACTCGAAAATAATTTTTAACCTTTCAACATACGAGTAATATATTATTTTATTGAACTTCACCAGTTCCCGTTGATTGCATCATTAAGTACCTCCCTCACCGTTTCCTCCCTTATTGGTTCGTTTCACCTCCAATATCCACCAATCAAACACCTTAAATTTGCATACAAAAGCTCACGAACTTCAGAACATCAGTAAATTGCTCCACTCCAGTAGGTATCGCTTCTAAATTTGTAATTATTCATGTCTGCGCCTTGTACTTGAATTGCGTGTGAAATGATCACGAGTCATGAAATCCAAGTACAGTTTTGAATTTTGCACTTATGTATGGGCAAAGGCCTTTATCCAGTCCTTCCATGGAACAGTGTGTGTGTTAAACCCATGCATGTTAAATCCTATCGATTGTAACAGTTGAAAAGTTCATATATTAATACTTTTTCAACTATTTTATTCCACTAGACAAAAAAAGCTTGCAAGAAGCTAAAGACGTTATGTAGCGATGCACAAATAATGGATGACGCATTCTATTCACTGTGCAGTGTGCACCGCCCGCCCGCCAGCAAATAAATGCTCATGCGCAGGCAACATAAACAACTTTACACGTATTAGGGTGCGTACGATAGCGGGCTTAAGGAGTGATCACACCTAGCTAAATTCAAAGACTAATTCGGCATACATTGCTGGGAGGCTTGGTAATGTTAATTGCAATATCCTTACTTCAACGAGCAATGTATGCCGAATTAGTCTTTGAATTCAGCTAGGTGTGATCACTCCTCAAGGGTAAAAGACGCCTCTGTCGGACTCGTACAGAGGTAACAGGGCGAGCAGGGCGTGCCTCAACCTCAACCGAAGCTGCCTTTGTCAGTACACACCTTTACATGTGTATCTTCATCTTCTCTACGCGAGGCGTCATAGGAGACGTTAGGTCGACTGATAAACAGACATATGTTAATTTTCTTAAACTTTCGCAAGGTAACGCAGTCTGATCTTGTTCATGATAGTTAGATAGACAAAGACACAGAATCAAATCAACATCACGTTACGTCCGTGAAGTAGGTTCTGACGGTAACCTATTGTGCAAAATCTTAACGTTATGGAGAAGTCACTAAAATTGCTATTCCACATGAAACATGTGATGAAAGTGGATCCTATGCTGCATTAGAACAAGTGTAAGCGAAAGTGCACATTTATTTCTTACGCATTTTTGTAAATCTGCTTGTTTGCATGTTGTGGTATTACCGATTATATTACAATGGCCCAGTAGGTGGCCAATTATTTTCAAAAATATATGCAAATAATTGTAATTAATAGGTTTTACACAAATTGTAAGAATAGAGGCAATTTAAGCAAGTTATGTAACTGTTGCGTTCTGTGTGGTTTTTGACGAAAACAAAACATTATTTATACATTATTGCGTGCATGCAATTATAATATTTAGGTGTGTGATGATTGATGATACATTAATTACCTTTAACTAATTTACTCGAGAATTTAGGCTTTCCAAATAACTTTCTTAGCCGTTGGATAACTTTTAATGTTTGTAAAGGTAGGTGTGTTTGTAATTAAATCCTATATGGAAAATATTTATAGATAATTGAAAATAGAAGAAGAAACGTTTAAAAATGCAAACTTAATTACATAATATTATCATCTTATAACTTTCAATAGAATATTCGTTTCCATTTAATACAACAAAGAGAATGTAACACGCTTTTATTTTAAAACTTGAAACATCAATTTTTTTTTTCATATTACAAAACGAGCAGGTTGGCCACCTAATGGTAAGTGGTCACCACCGCCCGTAGCACCCACTATCTTACGAATGGCATATTTTGACACTAATGAGACAGGATAGCGCGTTGCTCACTTTGAGAACTAAGATGGTAAGTCTCATGTGGCGGTAATTTCACTGGCTTCCTTACCCTTCAAACCGAAACACAGCACTGCAAACACTGCTGCTTCACGGCAGAAAAAAGGAAGGGGGTGGTACTTCCCCAGACGGACGACGGACAAAAGCCCTACCATTTAAGAATGTTTTAATTACCTTACTTAAATGTCTCCTAAATATGTTCCAAATTGCACCTTACCTTTTACGAGAGCGTTTCAAAAAATAGCTCTCTTTTATATGTTAATAAAAAGAGGGATAACCAACCACTAAGGCAAAGCCACGAGCAGAATGCTAATTAACGCGAATTCTTTATTACGATTTTCAGTCCCTCCTAATTTCTACTCAGCAACAATTTAACAAAAATTAAGATATTTTGACATTTCAAACTGGTCTCCGCATTGGGTCATTAATTTGTTTTCACCGTCGTAAGTTTTCTTTTGTGCAGTTTGTCAAGTTGGGGCTGCAACTTGCGGATTGGAACAAACATCATTAATTTCGTGGACCGCAGCTCGTTAGTCCAAGTATAAGTTAAAACCGGGCACAGAACTTTGAATATGATAGATATAGCAAGAGAATGAGGATTTTTCATATGTTTCTCTTTTAGAAAACCTGAAAACTGGACGTTTATAGAATTGTTATACCTAAGTCGTCAACACGGCTTTAATCTCTAAGATGCACTAAGCTTTTTTAAAATAAAAAAGAAACCGGTGATTCTACTTGCCGTAACTTTCCTGATTTTTCATTGGAAAAATGTTTAAATAAATATTAAACATATATAAAACAGAAATGGCTAATAAGATAAGATATATATTTCATTAGCTTCTGTTATCTGAAATTGTTTGTTTTCTTATATTCGAAAACAAAGCGATAATAACAATTTCATACCAATGACAAATAAAATCAACCAAAATTCTGTTTGAAAGGTCATATGGAAAAGAGAGAAGTAAATATTTGATGAGAAATGAGAAAGAGAAATAAACAGAACCGGGCAAGCGTATGACGATTCATTTTCTAATTTCTTCTTGAAAATGTAATAATACTAATAATACAAGTTTTTTATGATTAGAAGTTTATCGTATCATACTCACAGCACAAAATCAAACAACTTCATCTGAATAATATAAACTAAAAGCGAGATATTTTTTGGTTTCTTATGTAAAAAAAAATGGAATTTCGGTGGACCGACTATAATTTTTTTCAGTAACTGCAATGGTTTAGTTTTCTTTGGTCTATTTAAAATTACTAACAAAAAAAATACAATAAAAAAATAAGCTGCTACTATCATTCTACTGGTGCCAATTCTACCCCACCGTCAGAATTGTTGTTCTGTGGAATCTCGTTTTATCCAGAAATTGGCATGGTGGTTCCCGGGTGAGGCATTAGTTTCATAACTCATGAAGAATGGGGTTCAGCTTAGTTTCCAAACTGCACACTGCGACACTCGGTAACGTAAATATACGTAATTTGTGCAAGTTTTAAGCCTTATTTATTGCCTTGGTTTTCTTGGTTAAAGTTCATAAAAGCTTTATTTATTAAAATGCCACAGATAGCTAAACACTGTTACGCGCCGTGTGGTGCCGGCAAAGAATAGTACCAACCTATCTCTACCCGTGGGTGTCATAAGAGGCGACTAATGGCTTAAGCGGAGGGTGGACAGCAGCATCTTTCTGTGTACCGTACCGTTTTACATACTGCGGTTACCAACAAAGCGGTCGCCAGCCGCAACGCTTACAAGTAAATCCCCTCCTAAGTACCATGCATTTGCTGCAGTTCTGGAGGGAGCTCCCTAAAGTGGATGTTACAGAAAAACTGTTCATATTTTCATACACAATCAAAACCATGATCAAATTAATCCATTACTAATTTAACTTCAATCTACTTCCTAGAACAGGATTAACTCTCCAAACAAATGATTAAACATGCATATTGTAGACATAAATGGTTAAAATAGTAATAACCCTTCTAGTTATAGATTTACTAAATACCACTTTCAAAAGAAATGCTTATGCTGTAATTAGGTCAGTACAGGGTGACAAAAGTACTTTTCGAGCAACACGGTCTCTATGTTCTCGAAAGGGCGCTAGAAATAGTAAATATCACAACAAGGGCCTTAAACAGGTTTTATTATAAATTATTTAAAGTCTAGAATAATACGGAATTTAGAAGCAAGATACAAACTTTGCTTTCTTCTTTGATTGTGAAAAAAAAATAACATTGTAAATAAACTGAACAAATCTTTATCTTTAAATTAATTAGTAAGCTTAAGCAATTTTTACAAAATACGTCACCAAAAAAAAATGCTCGGTCCGTCTGAAGAAAGCAATAATTTTAAATTTAAGAGAATTTTCTTTTCAGTTAACTTTTGACTAATTTTATCTCACAACTATTGGTAGTACGGTCAACCGCTTGTCGGTAGAAACTTTTTCAACTCTATTACCACGCCATAAGGTCCAAAAGTGTTTCTACCGATGTGCGGCCGTGTGTACAACTTTTTGGCAATGTAAAATTTAATTCAACTGACTTCCGAGAATTTGGAGCTGTATGTTTCCAAATCGTCATTCAAGATTCATTCATTCGGGGTGGAAGCTCCATTATGCCTAAATGCATACTTAATAAGGTCTAATTTGGAACGAACCACCCACCGCAGTGATTCCGCAATCCCTTTTGGCGTGTGTCGTTCGTTAGGGTTGGGGTAATGTCGTGTCGATAACATTTATTACTTTTCAATAAACTACTTACTACTTACTTACTTGTTGTGTCGTCTTTCTATATGTATTGTGTATTGTCCAAATAATTAATAGTAATTTAGGTATGTATATTGTGCACCTTTATCTGCCTCTTCCAGTGCCATTTCACTTGCCTAGGACTGCTGCAAGAAATTTCCTAGTTTAAATAAGCAGTACCTGTTGTGTCGTTTTTATTAATCTATGTTTTTTGAGTGTTGTTTTCATTTGTACAATAAATAATTAAATAAATAAACAACAGTCAGCCCAACATATGACCAACCCTAGTCCTGATCATCATCATATCGTATGGGTTGTAAGTTTAATGACCGTCCTACCTTAGTGGCACGGAACCCTCGCACTCGCTCACTAAGGGTTCCGTGCCACTAAAATTACCGATGTAGTTATGGACGAGCAGTCCCGACGATGTATCTTAAATGTGCGCGAGTCCGACACACACTTGACCAGTTTTTAATTTTTGCTGTTATTCTATAGCTTAGGCTCTATAAACATACTAATGTTCCCCCTTTGTTAGTGTTTCTGTTTTTACGATAGAGCTGAAGAAAAAAATCGAGCAAAAATCACCTACGAACACGGTTTTAGTAATTATTTTATTTTTATTACTTGTTGTTATGACAAACAACAGAAATAATAATAATCTGTAAAAATCTTAACTGTGTATCTGTTACGGTTCATGAGATGCAGCCCGCTGACAGACAGACGGAAGCATATTAATAGGGTCCTGTTTTTTACCCTTTGGGTACCGAAGTCTAATAATGTATACTAATATAAGAATTCTCAAAAATCAATATTGACTTTTTATTATGTCACCACAGTTATAATACAAACAAGCAAATTATTAAACAACCGAAGATTATTCACACTTACAAAACTTGTGAATCTACTGGAAAAAGGTTAATTACCATATTGTTTTTATTTAAACATTTCGTTACAGTGTTTCATTATGCAAACTTTCAAGTTATTTGCGAACTTAAAAAGTCACAAATTAAGAAATCTCTCGGTTGGGTAGCTGAATTCTTAGAAACGTTGAAACAATACATAAGGCTACGGTGAAGACAATTTTTATCTTTTACAAATCTATTAAACTATAAAAAAAAATGATTAAATTATCTCTGTTATATATATGTAGGTGGTGAAACTGTAATAGAGTAAGACTATTGCAACATAATCGTAATACATAAAACAAAAGTCCAGTGGTTTTATAGAATGTTTTTAATATGTTGTAGGTAAATGGCTTGAAGAGTTTATGAAATAATCAGATTTGCAATTCTTTGTTTTAATATGCAAATTTGCAACATAACATGCAAATAAATTCTTACACTTAAATAAATTGAGATTGCTTAGGTTATTTACTCTTTTAGATACAGATCTAAATTAAAAATACAATATCTTATATTTTAACTATTACACTCTCAGCTGTACTCTAGCACAACTATTCACATCCATAGACTAGAATAGCAAACAATCTAGAAAGAAATATATACATTTCTTGTTAGGAAATTATATCTAGTAAAAATGCACTTTACTTTCCCAAGACTAGTGCAGGGAACTATTCGTCAATGTTCGTATTTTCTGCGTACATTTGTCAATTATTGTAATATGATAGCAATCTCTTGACAAAAATGTAAAGCGCGCTTTTCTTTTTATATAATTATCGATAATTTTACAAAAAATTGGCATCTCTATTGTCCTAGAATGCGACATTTTGGTCTGTATGCACAAAAAAGCGCTCATTGGTAATTTATCTGCCAGTCTGACCTAGGTAGTTTTAGTGCACTGGATTCGGCCCTGGCCCGCGCTAATGAAATCTGAACGAGCTACTTTCGCGGTCTCTGTAATTTTTGAAGCGATGCTGATTGCATGGGTAATCTGTTCTGTTTTTAGTGGGGCAGTTGCTTTTTATGTACTGCTGGTGTTTTTGTTTGAGAAAGTTTGTGAAATTTCTGGCACCTAAAATAAAATGCCCATTCCTTTTGCCTGTGAAATTTGGAGGGCTTTGTGGTGGATATTTTTCGGTAGATATGATGATGATGAAAGAAAGTTACCTGCTTTACCTGATGGATGGTGTTGTATCTTGGGAGACCCATGTCAAGAATAAAGTAGAACAGATATTCTCTGCCTCTTCGCGATATCGACTACCTCATCCCCCGCGAACAGCCCGAGCGAATCTTTCGCGTTGTTTGCAGCTGGGCCGGGATTGTTCTACTGTACTTGTACTACGTGCACGCACGAACGCTTTTGTTAATTTCAAATTTTGACAAGTAGTGGTTTCGCGCTCGTACTTTGTAGTTTAAACTTTTTTATGTAATGTGGTAGTGTGCTGGATGTGCCTATGTCCAAAAGTGGACGTCTTTTGGCATCAGTGATAATAACTGTTACCTCGCCTGGATGAACCAAACTCGCTAAATAACTCGAGGACTGAACGGCGAATAGGTGTGCTACGCTCCATCGCACATCTGTTGAAACAAATGCAACTCTATTACCAGGCCATAAAGTCTACCAAATAATTAAAAATTCACAAAAAAAAATATATTTAAATATGATAGTAGCAAACGTAACAGACCATCACATTGAATGAAAGTGATTGCGTACTGCTGAGTATTTTATTGAAATGAATTAAGAAATCAGACACCTAATAAACATAATTCTTTGTAATGATGACAAATGGTGGTTTAATTTGCATCAAACAGAAAGCAAGGACACACAAACATTTTTACCTTTAACGAGCTTGTAGTTAGAAGATTATTGAGCAATTTGTATTTTTTTCTTTTTGATTTTCGCCTCTTTTTTTTTTTTTTTTTTTTTTTTTTTTTTTTTTTTTTTTTATTTGGTTCACAAACTGGATACAGCTCAAGAAAATGAGATAATAAACAAGCACAAATAAAACAGGTTTTAGAACGTACCCTACTATGAGTGAACACAGCATGCAAATAACAAATATACACTAGTAAAAATTATTGCTTAGTAACTAACAACAACGATCTTAACTACAAACTTAAACAAATATCAGAGAATTAATCTGGTTTAGGTCTTGTGAGGCAAGACCTAACGGACTTCTTAGCAGAAACCACAGAACCATTGAAAATATCAAAGTCATATCTAATAGCATTATAGGCAGTGCACATGCGATGCAATGGGCTATGTTGACCTAGGTTTGTTATACAGGCAAGGGGTGAGAAGTTCGTACGATTATGCACACGACTACCAACACGAGGAATAGTGAAATTAAGCTGTTGCAGAATATCCGGCGCGTCAATGAAGCCATGAATGAGTTTAAATAGAAACATCATATCAAGCATTTTGCGACGAACATGTAACGAACTGATTTTGTAATGTTTTAAACGTGATTCATAAGAGTGTAGTTCTTTACATTGAAAGTCATTATATGTTAAATGATAGATGAATCTTTTCTGAATACGTTCAATTCTATCAGAATGTACAGCATAGCTAGGACTCCAAACAACAGAACAGTACTCAATTATGCTTCTTATTAAAGAATTATAAACTACAATCGAAATTGTAGGATTTTTGAAAATTTTCATCTGTCGTGAAACAAAACCCGAGAGCCTAGATGCCCTACTGATAATATTATCGATGTGATAACGGAAACTTAGACTAGAATCGAAGAGAACTCCAAGGTCGTGAATGGTATTTACTTCAGTCAATGGTACACCATCAATGGAATAAACAGCAGTGATGGGTGTCTTCCGTCTAGTGAATTTTATGTGGTAGCATTTGCTGGTATTTAAAGCCATGTGATTATCACAGCACCATTGATGAATTCTATTAAGATCATCTTGCAGGCTTAGCACGTCATCTAATGAGTTAATTTCTTTGTAAAGCTTCAAGTCATCTGCGTACATTTTGAATTCAGATTGCAAAATGTAGGATAAATCATTGATAAACATCAGAAAAAATAAAGGCCCTAAGTGAGAGCCCTGGGGCACACCCGACGGAACCAACACCTGCTCTGACTTAAAGCCATACACTGAAACTAGTTGTGATCTATTGCGAAGATAAGATTCACACCATCTGAGCAACGACCCATGTATACCCATCTGTTCAATCTTATGAAGAAGGATGTCATGATGTACAAGGTCAAATGCCTTTCTAAAGTCAGTATACACCGAGTGCACTTCTCCACCATTATCTACAACTTTTGTTAAATCCGTTAAATATGCTACAAGGTTAGAGGTTGTCGATTTGTGAGGTAAAAATCCATGTTGATTGCTACTGAGTAATGGTTTGATGTGTGAATAAATTTTCTTTTGTACGAGAGATTCAAAAATTTTGCCAGCCGTGGATAAAATAGAGATTGGTCGGTAATTCGCAACGTCATTTGTACAACCAGATTTAAGAATAGGCGTGATATGAGCCAGTTTCCATCCCTCAGGAAATTTCCCATGTTGGATCGACATGTTGAAGATAATGGAGAGGGGCTTATGCAAGACGTCGGCGCAATTGCGGAAAAATTGTGGAGGGATAGAGTCTGGCCCAGCACCTTTGCTGCAGTCCAGTGATTTAAGGCACTTGAGAATCTCATCTTCTGAAATGGTAAAGCTACTTAAAGAAAGGCAATTACTATAAGAATTCATGTTAATTTTACTTGAAAGCGGCTGAGCGCTAGCTTGATATATTGAATGGAAGTATTTAGAAAATAGATTACTAATGCTATGGCCGTCGGCAACAAAGCAGTCATTCAAAAACATTTCACGGGGTATTGAAGTGTCATTGGATTTTCGACCTTTAGAGAATTTCCAAAAATACTTCGGGTTTTTCTCAAGATGATCTAGTGCGCGAAGTTTGAATTTTTCATAACAATCTTTGATCATTAAATCACAGCGATCTCTTAATAGACCAAAAGTCCAATGGTCTATTGGGTTCCCATACTTCTTAAATTTATTATGAAACTTAGCCTTTTCTTTTAACATTTTAATTAAAGACCTAGTGTACCAGGCCGGATAATTACTATCACGAGTGAATGCTAAGGGAGTATGTTTCTTGATGATGGGAAACAGTATCATATAAAATCTATTAACCACTTCATCCACACTTGACAAACCATGCCAAATAAGTGACCAGTCGATGTTACCGAGCTCATTTCTCACTGATTCGTAGTCACATAGGAAGAAATTCAAATAATTGGATCGTTTAGGTTTTATATTTTTGGCTATTGAAAATTTCAAATTAATAATTAAAGGTGGGTGGTGCGGGTCTATATTAACTAGAGGTTGGGTAGCCAACGCCACATCAACACTATTAGGTCGATTGCAAAGGACCAAATCTAGAATTCTATCGTTAGCATTATTAACAGAATTACATTGATACAGGGAGTTAAAAGACATATAATCAATAAGGATATTATTTGTGGCAATATTTGTTGGAAGCGCTGAAAGAGCGAAGTCATTATTATCTCCATCTTTGTGCCAAGAGATGTTAGCAAGATTAAAGTCTCCTACAACTAGCGTACAGCAGTCTGAAGGCAATCTACCGTGTATGGTGTCAGAAACATTTTTTAGTAATGACTCCAAATAAGAAATTGATACAGGAGGGGGCACATAGGCCGCACAAATGGCTAGATTCCTTCCATTTAATTTTAAAGAGACCCACAAGTCTTCAGTTTGAGATTCCCATGTTAATCTTCTCATAGCATTGTATTTTTTTAGAACAGCAAGCAATATTCCACCGCCCTCCCTTTTTTTACTACAAGTAGTGTGCCTATCTCTCCTAAAAACATCGTATCTCTCATCGATACATTCTCTATCAAAAACTGAATCATTCAGCCACGACTCGGTCAACACTAAGATGTCATAGCAGTTGGATAAAACAGAAACGTATAAATCATCGGTCTTGGTTCTGAGGCCTCTAACATTCTGGTAATATATATTAAGAGTGAATTTAGTAAAATATAAACAAAAATCATGCAAAAGTTAATAAAAAACAATAATATCTTAAACCTACAAAAGTTCACTAAGATAACGATTTTAGAAAAGCTTCATTTTTAATCAGTATTGGAGGGGCCTCATTATTTTTACGCACAAAGATACGACCGTTGCGGGTCCAGACGTATTCATATCCGAGTTGTTTTGCAAAGATTCTAGTGGCAGCGTGCAATTTTTTATTCATTGGACTTAAATGTTCAGTTACATAAATTGCTTGATTGCTGTTGGAGAAACCTAGGAGAGCTGCATTTAGCTTGTCTTCGTTGTGTTTTTTCGCTTTATTAAATTGCGCCACTGCAGCTAATACAGAATCTCTTAGAAGAGGAGTGGCTAATTTAGCGACGATGTTGCGAGGGCGAACGGAATCCGACTTCAACTTTGAGACACGATGAACAGCAAGAATTCCCAAGTCCGGCAGCTGACACGACACAGTTTGAAGTAGTGAATTGAATATCTTGAGTACATTTTCGTTTTTAGATTCAGGAACACACTGAACTTCGATATTACAGCTCCTTGATTGCTGTTCCATCTGGGAGACCTTCGAAGTAAGCTCCGAAACCGTGTTTAGCAGTAAAGATTTCTCATTTTCAACTTTCTTAAGCCTTCCTTGCAAGTCGCTATTAATCTTAACCTGTTCATCATTGAAATTTGCAAGGTATTCAATTGTCTTTGAATTTTCGTCAAGATCCTTCTGCATCACAGCTAGCTTAGATGTTAATTCAGTCACTTCAGAGGTAAGGCCAGTCAGTTTATTCCGAATCTGGAGAAAGCTGTTATCTTGGGATTTAAAACGTTCGTTCATTTCCAAACGAAGGCTTTCTATCGCTGCTAAAATAAGTGAATCTTGCTCATTATTACCACTTTTGTCCTGCGACTCAGTCTTTGAAGATGGGGTGGACTTATTACGAGGGTTCGTGTTTACAAATGATGGTGTGGCATTAGCACTAGTTTGAGGTCCAGGTTGAGTACACGGTGTAGATGGTGGAGAGCGCTGAACTTTGAACATGTTGACGTCACGAATATTTCAGCTAAAGTCGATATTTAGATAGATATCAATCAAACTTTAAATAATCCACACTCAGTAAAAAGCCACCCAGAGAAAAAAAAATCAGAGGTACAAATCCAATCTAAACCAGTGACCGCTCTCTGAATGCGTGTTCTATGAAAGCGGCCGGACCAGTTCTGTGGGCCCGACAATACAGCGCGCTCGGTGCACGGGGCTTTGACGGTTATGCAGCACGCGCAACCGTTAGGATGGCTTGCGCTTAAACGTTACAACAAATCACACCATATGCCGCGTCATCGACGTTTGCAATAATAAAATCACTGATTTAACGAGATTTAGCTGATTTCACTGTTGGATTTTTTATTGACAATAACTGCACTGATACACTAATTAATTATATGCAAATTTCTGCTACGGAGAGACGATTTGAACTTATATTTAAAATTGTTTGTGCACAAATTAGCAAGAACGATGTTGTCAGTTCAAATGGCAAAGACTAATTATAGGCAATGGGCTTACTCTTGACTTCGATCTAGTCTTGCTTACAGAGATGAGGTTGACAATTAACAAGCTTGCCCAGAAGAAGCCTATTCACTAGCGACTTAAATAGATTCGGATTATATGAACTCGGGAGTGTTCCCTCTGCCTGCGTCTGTGTAGACGCAGGCAGAGGATTCTACTCTTTAGCCGTGCGCATTATAACAGATGTTTCAAAGCGCTTTGTGCGAATGTGTGGAATATCAACCAAGTAAGGAGCGTCTGGACTCCCGATGGTAGAAGAGGAATAGTAAAATAAGCTCGTGGAGCTCTGGAGCACACTCTCTGAAGTACAATCTGTAAAAGACCGACGGACATGCAATTTTGCGACGGTGGGCCAGACTGTGAAACTTGGTTTTCATCAGCATCTCATCACCAAAAGCTTCTTGGCTCTGCGATCTAACGAGTCAAGTGCGTCTAGTTGGTATTTAGCTGAGTATTTTAATATTAATGCAGAGCTAAAATGACAAGTCAAGAAACATTTTACACTCTATTTTTATACTTTAGAGTAGGCAACAAGCTTTTACTGACAAATTCTTAGATAGTGTGATAAGAAAACGGTGTGGCGTAAAAGAATACGTAGTTACCAAAATCGAGAAAGGAATGCTGAGATGGTTTGGTCATGTAGAGAGGATGAATGAACGAAGATTGACGAAAGAGATCTACCAGGCTAGACTGAATGGAAACGTTGGAAGGGGAAGGCATGATCTGCTCTGGACTGTACCTATTTTTATTTATTTTATTGTTAAATAATTAAAAAGCTCTAAGATATGGCGACTCAAGCCCCTACACATAAACCCGATATAGGGTTTTGTTTAGTAGTTAGGCTAGTTTTAGATAATTTGTGTGATAAAAAACTTTTTTGGAAAATAAATGAAAAAAAAAGGCCTAGGCGAACGTACCAGTACCAAATTCAGGACGTTGTGAAAAAAGGCCAGGTTAAAAGTAACGAGCATGTATGAAAGGATTGATGAAAGTGCAGGAAGCAAGGGAAGTATGTCAAGATTGTAGCAGGTGGAGGACTGTGGTCTCTGCCTACCCCGACGAGAAAGAGAGAAATACTTTTCTCGGTTTCTACTTTCATCAACCCGTACATATACACCCGTCGGTCTTCTTCATCTTCTTATCTAGCCTATAATGTCCCACTTCTGGGCAAAGGCCAGGCATTGGTCCTTAACTAAAGCCCTAAAACTTATTAAATATATCTAACTTATTAAACTTATATTTAATGTTATCAGTTATTCTAGAACTTCTCTAAAAACGTGAAAAAAATGTCAACGCAACAATTATCTTAATTTCAATCTAAATCATAATAGTGACCTTATTGTTACGCGCACAGAGTAACTTTGCACAGAGCCTTCGTAATTAACAAAAATTTGCATTACAAAAATACTCGATAATATGTCATTCTGAACACAAAACTACAACATGTAATTTCTAAATACTCAAAACCTCTCGAAGGTTAGTTTGCTCTATAACTTGGAAATTAAAATAAAAAAAAATCTTCATACAAAACGAAAATCTCGTACGGTCAATTTGTATGGAGAACCAATTTTTTTTATTTCCTAAAGTGCTAGAATAAAAGTTGTTCAGTTACATGAGTGAAACTACCCTACGAGAGGTTTTGCGTATTTGGAATTACATAAATAAAAATATTCAAATAGAGGTTGTAAGTCGTCATTGACGTCGAACCTGTTAAATTACATAATGCATTGTTAAATAATGTTAGTGAAGTTCGTTTGGTATTACATGACAATTATATGATGGTAATTTGACAGTTGTAATTCCATACGTCACGTCGCGCCCACGTTACGGACACCGGTTTTGTGGCATAACAAATACTTATTGCATTATTAACAGAAAGTTGTTTTGCGGTAACGGTGTTATTTTAAATTATTATAACCCTTGAGATTTCTCATGTGTCAGTCAAACGCAAGGTTTTTTTATCGGAGTAGGTTTTGATTTAGGTATTTCATTCCGAAATCACTGAAGGGTAGTAGTCCAGTCGCTTAACGTCTTATATCGCCTTTACGTAGACACGCCTTACAATTTCACCAATTTTTTTCCAGGTACTAGGTAGGTACATAGCTCTCGTTTTTTAATAGGAGCCAGTTCTTGAATTTTCATTTAGAAACAGCTAATTGGCCGCACTATAGTATAGTTGTAGTAGTCGAAGATGTAACACGCCTACTTGCATAATGCTTATTTAATCTGGCCTTGAAAATATCCAGATTATATGCTGTGTGTGTATGTCCATAGCAGCCGAAATAAACTGTTATAAAATATTGTAACAAACCTGTCTCATATAAAAAAAAATATTTATGAAATGTGGACATTTTAATAAAGATTTTTGTATTTTTTTTTGTTTTTTTTTGTGTCACATAATAAAATTTATTTGCAATGTACTTCGTGACAACGTTGTGCTGAGCTAGTAAAAAAGCGTCAACATGCATCATCATATCAAAAGCCTATGAACAGGGACTAGATAAGTACTATACGTACAACCCTATGAATGTGTTCCTTCTTTACATGTTCTTAAAAAAATACTTGTTTTTTTTTTACAACATGTGAAAAGAATTTATCGTAAAAATTAAATAACCAACCTTTATAATAAATCACCTACAATTTATTTACTTTCTTTTGATTGACTTAAAATTACTTCTCTCATAAACCAAGACTCAACAACCTACATATTATACCTGAGCGGACAGTAGCAGACACAATAAAAGGGAAAGTGATTTATATTGGTCGTGATTGTACGGTACACACCTACCCACTATAGCTATAACGGTGTATTATAGACACACTTAATTGATCGCGATCGCCTAATGGCCATAAATTGTGGGTTATTAGAAAACTGATGGTTTGCTCAGATTGGTAAATACAGGCGTCTATTTATTTGTGTTGTAAGATGGTGTTCAACGTTTTGTGTTGATTGTGGTTTCCATTACTTTGTTTAAACGTAATAAAAATAATATTTTCTGAAAGCTTGCGCAAAGAACTAGAAAGAGTTGGCCCAGGAGCGAGAAAAGTGGAAAGATGCAATGAGACGGCTCAGAATAATAATATAATAATCCTTTTTTGGAAAAAAATATTGTTTGACAACCATTGTCTCGTGTGGTGCCGGCAAAGAATAGTACCAACCCATACCCATACCCATGGGTGTCGTAAGAGGCGAATAAGTGTTTTAAGTGTTTTAAACTGATGATGGGCAGCAGCATCCTCCTTTGTATCTTACATCTTACTCACTGCGGTCACCTACAAACGTGGTCAATGGTGCCAGCCGTAACGCTAACAAGCGAGGTGACTATGGTACGGTCAACCGCTTGTTGGTAGAAACTTTTTCAACTCTTTTACCACGCCATAAGGTCCAAAAATGTTTCTACTGATGTGCGGCCGTGTGTGCTTCCCGTCCACATTTTTCCAGGAAAAGCTAGAATTCTGGAGAGAGCTGCCTGTCCTGTAGTGTAAGTTTCATGGGATGTTATGATGATGATGATGAATCCTTTTTTCACTTCATATACCAACGCAAATTACACCATAAATTACTAATATTACCGACAAAGGCCTCTCATCTGGACGCTTTCACTACGAAGCAGTAGAATTTTTGACTTTAATAAAACAATGTCATTTTGATGACACTATAAATAATGATCGTCAAAATATATGTTTAGCTCACCTACCTTCTCATTCAACAACTTTTTGCCCCATTTATTGGACAATAACGACTCTGTGTTACCGGCTACTCTACCCGCTCCTTTTCCTTTCATTTGGCCTTGCGGTGGTAGCGGACACTAGCGGCGCGCGCGCACCACTGTTCACGTTTTGTATATTTTAATCGGTTGATAAACTGTGGGAGTCCGTGCCTCAGTCTTATAATAAAAAACCATAACTCTGTCATATATCTCTATTATTTATTTTGGTTATGGGTTAGGCGTGCGCGTTTATATAATTTGGCCTTGAATAGGTGATGGTCAATACAATTTGTTTGTTAATTATTACGGTATAAATGTTCATCGTAGAGCAGTAGGTAAAACTAACTGTTTGGTCTTCGTTAAAATCAAATTTCTACGGTTACTTTTGAAAGCTAGAATAGCCAGCAACAAGCAAAATAAATAATGTAAATAGTTTAATATGTCACAAAAACCGTAGCTGTCTTCTAACAAAGTCAATAAACAAAATAACAATAAAGATAAATGGAAAACCTGATACCCTATTTTTCAGTCACTAGTAACTTGTCCTTTTTGAGGAGAAACTATAGAGACAAGCACACCAAGGCAAGGGGGTAAACGTGGTAATTTGAACGATATTACCAAAACAAAAACATTTACGCTAAGCCTAACTAAGCAAGCGTATTAGAGGTGAAAATGATTTTATTTTTTAACACTTCCAGTGTTCGGATAAATCTACAAAGTAGAAAATCGCAAAATTTCACAACCACAGGCAGGATTCGAACCTGCGTCTTCTGCGTCAGTACCGCAGACGCTTTACCAACTAGGCTACTGTGGTCCTGCCTGATGTTGTGAAATCTACGATCTCTATACGCATTCCAACGTTGCGTTAGTCATATCATCATCATCATCATATCAGCCGAAAGACGTCCACTGCTGGACATAGGCCTCCCCTAAAGAACTCCATGACGACCGGTCCTGCGCTGCTCGCATCCAGCGGCTTCCCGCGACCTTGACCAGATCGTCGGTCCACCTTGTGGGGGGCCTGCCAACGCTTCGTCTTCCGGTACGTGGTCGCCACTCTAGAACCCTCACGCCCCATCGGCCATCGGTTCTTCTTGCGATGTGCCCTGCCCACTGCCACTTCAGTTTAGCGATTCTCAGGGCTATGTCAGTTACTTTAGTTCTTCTGCGGATCTCCTCATTTCTGATTCGATCTCGCAGAGAGACTCCGAGCATAGCCCTTTCCATCGCCCTTTGGGTGACTTTGAGCTTTCTGATAAGGCCCATCGTGAGCGGCCACGTCTCGGTGCCATATGTCATCACTGGCAACACACACTGGTCAAAGACTTTCGTCTTGAGACACTGCGGTATTTTGGACGTGAAGATATTGCGGAGCTTCCCGAACGCTGCCCATCCGAGTCGGATTCGACGAGTAACCTCTTTCTCTAAGTTGGATTTACCCAGCTGGACTGTTTGTCCCAGGTATACGTACTCATCAACAACTTCGAGCGTAGAGTCTCCAACTTTGAGTGGAGTGGGTACAACAAGGGCGTTAGACATAATTTTCGTCTTATCCATGTTCATTTTAAGACCCACTTGTTGTGAAACTCTACTGAGGTTATTGAGCATCGTGCCGAGATCTTCCAGGGTCTCAGCCATTACGACAATATCGTCGGCAAATCGAAGGTGGGTCATGTACTCGCCATTGATGTTGATGCCAAGTCCTTTCCAGTCCAGGAGTTTGAAGACATCTTCCAATGCAGCGGTGAACAGTTTAGGAGATATGACGTCTCCCTGTCTCACTCCTCGCTGCAATTGGATAGGCTTCGAGTCCTGGTCCTGAAGACGAACTGACATAGTGGCGTTTTTGTACAGGTCCTTCAACACTTCAATGTACCGATAGTCGACTTGGCACCTCTGGAGAGATCGTAGCACGGCCCACGTCTCGATCGAATCGAAGGCCTTCTCATAGTCCACAAACGCTAGGCAAAGTGGCTGGTTATACTCTTCGGTCTTCTGTATAACTTGCCGTAGCGTATGTATGTGGTCTATGGTACTGAAGCCTTTACGAAAACCGGCTTGTTCGGGAGGCTGGAAGTCGTCGAGCCTGCGCGCGAGACGGTTCGTAATGACTCTCGAGAACAGCTTATAGACATGGCTCAGAAGTGAGATGGGTCTGTAATTCTTCAGCAGGGTCTTATCACCCTTTTTGAAGAAGAGTACCACCACACTTCTGTGCCATGCCTGTGGCGTTTTCCCTTCGAGTATGACAGAATTAAACAGCTTCTGAAGAGCTTTAAGCACTGGCCTTCCGCCTGCTTTCAGAAGCTCAGCCGTAATTCCATCGTGCCCGGGTGCCTTGTTGTTTCTAAGCTGTCTGAGAGCCATTCTAATCTCGTACAAGCTGACGTCCGGGATATCTTCGGTATGGTGTCGGGTAAGTCTAGCTCTTGGATCGTTGGCCAGACTGCTAACGGGTGGGCCGGTTGATGTGTATAACTGCCCATAGAACTTCTCGACTTCCCTCAGTAGCTCAGGCTTGGACGATACGGTTCTGCCATCCTCGGTCTTCAGCCTCGTCAACTGGCTCTGTCCAATAGACAAATCTCTTGCGAACACTTTGGAGCCTTTGTTCCGCTCAATCGCTTCTTTAATACGGTTAGTATTAAATAGCCGAAGGTCGCGAGTCAGAGACTTAGAGATCTGTTTATTAAGCCGCCGATATTGAGAAGCATCTTCCGGAGACTGCAGAACCATTTCGCGTCTTTCTTCCATTAGCTTGAGGGTATGGTCAGAGATCTTTTTGGTTCTTTTAGTACGGTGGGGTCTAAAGTACTTTGACCCAATTGTATGGACAGTTTCCACGAACCCGTTATTGTAGTCGTCCACATCTACGCATTCACCAAGGCATTCAAAGCGGTTTTGCAGTTCGAGCTGAAAGCCGTCGGGGTTTTGGATATTGGTGGGTACTGGTCGGAGCGTAGACTTCATCAGTCGAGTTCTTTCCAGCTTTACGTTGATATTCAATGTGCCTCTTACCAACCGGTGATTGCTTCCGGTTTTAACCGCATTGATCACAGAGACATCATTGAATATTTGCTTCTTCGTCGACATGATAAAGTCAATCTCATTTATTGTAGCACCATCGGGACTGATCCAGGTCCATTTTCGGTTTTCCGACTTTTTGAAGAAGGAATTCATCATAAAGAGTCCTTCTTTCTCCAAAAAGTCGGCTAACATGTGGCCTCTGGAATTCCGATATCCAACACCAAATTGCCCCACCCTCAGCTCACCATCGCCTCGCTTGCCTAATTTCGCGTTGAAGTCCCCCATGACAACGGTATAGTGGGTCTTAGGCGTATGTATGGCTTTAGATATATCCTCATACATAGCCTCGACTTCATCATCAGAGTGTGTCGATGTGGGGGCGTATACCTGTATGACTTTCAGCGAATACCTTTTGGTGATTCTGAGTATAAGGTACGCTACCCGCGACGACACACTCTCGATCATGACCACGTTGTTCACGAGAGACTTGTGGACCATAAACCCGACACCTCCCTGGGACAGTTGGTCGCCCTCCCGGAAATAGAGCAAGTTACCTGATTTTAGGATTATCGAGTCCTCCCCCTCTCTTCGGACTTCAGATAGACCTAAGATGTCCCAGTGTAACCTGCTCAATTCTTCTTCGAGTTCTGCAACCTTCTCGTCGGTCCGCAATGTGCGCGTGTTATAAGTTGCCAGGGCCAGAGGTCGTCGTTGTTGGTAGCTCGACATCTGCCGGGGATTCTTCGCACCCCCTGCCCCACCGTTACCATGGCCGCTACCGGAGCCAGGAATAGCGGGGCCGCCGGGGACTAGGGGCCGGAGCTTATTGTTGTGATTCATCGATTCTTAGGGGGTTTTACCATAGTCGCCACGCTTGGCAGACGGGTTGGCGCCCGCAGTAAGATGAAATAATACACAGAAGGACGCTGCTGCCCATCCTCTGGATTTCATTTCCCTTAGTCGCCTCTTACGACACCCATGGGAAGAGATGGGTCGGTACTATTCTTTTTTAGGCCGGCACCGCACAGCCTAAGCAAGCGTCTGCGTTAGTGCTGCCACCTAATTAGCAGCACTATACGATCGCAGATTTCACAACATTAGGCAGGACCACAGTATCCTATAGGTAGTTGGTAAAGCGTCTGCGGTACTGACGCAGAAGACGCAGGTTCGAATCCTGCCTGTGGTTGTGAAATTTTGCGATTTTCTACTTCGTATTAGAGGTTTTTGTATTGCTAATGTAGTTCACCGACGATCTGGTCAAGGTCGCGGGAAGCCGCTGGATGCGAGCAGAGCAGGACCGATCGTCATGAAGATGATTGGGGGAAGCCTATGTCCAGCAGTGGACGTCTTTCGGCTGATATGATGATGAAGAATGTAGTTCAAATTACCACGATCACCCTCAATAAGGCATAAATTGTCATCCTTAAACTCTACATTGTCAAATTCACCAAAACCTCTCAACTATTTATTACTATGTAGCCTAGAGGTTAGCATATCAAAACGTTACATCTTGCTGTCCGGAATTTTTATGTAAAACTAAAAAAGTACTGTTTTCAGTTACAATGCGATGAGGTGACAGAGCATCTTATTGTGTGATATTTTTTTACACCCTTTTTAAAAGTTCATTAAAAAAATATTGTTAAAATGTTCTTCATTGTATTCGATCGATAATTTTGGCCTAAATGTAAGTTTTAAACGTTAGAATAGGTCTTGTCAATGTTGTATTTGCATGCTTTCAGGGCCTGGCTGAAAATCAGCGCTGCGGTCTTGGCCTGCAGCATTTTGCTGAGCCAGGTCCTTTTTTCGGTGCTTGTAATTGTATGTATGTGTTAAATTTTAAGATTTAATGTACCTAAGCACTGAATAAAAATATTTTTCTTTCTTTCTTTCTTTACCTACACAAAGTTACAAAGCACATTCTTATCACTTAAACTTTAAACCAATTTAATAATAACCAAGCGTTACTCAGATTGTATACCGTTACTATCAGGTCCTTGTGCATGAGAGTGTAATAAATTACTCGCTGCAACCCCGATGAAACTTTATGCTAATGTTGACTCTACACTAAGTACGGTGTGCAAAACAACCAACTTAAAAGCCTTTCCGGTCAAAACTGGATTTCCCTCGTATGAGAGTTATGGGCCTGCTGAAAGCAGAACCGTTAATGTGGGTATATAAGTGCTCTGTTTTTGCTCTTGTTACGTTACTCTGTCAGTTGCCGATGTAAATAGAAAGCTCTAATTGTTCTGTAAAATAAGATGAATACTATTTAGCGGTGTAAATTATTAACCAACCCTTCCGTTTAAATTCAACACCAGAACATGTCTGTCATATCATATTATAGTATTTAGTAATACTTACTGTCCAAAAAAATTATTGTTCTCAAGGTAGTCTCATACAACAGAGGAAGCCTTATCGATTTCTGAATAGTGATATTTTATGTTACAGCTATTTTTGTTTTTTGTAGACATATTTAGTGTTATAACGTATTAACATACAACTAAATCTTCAAAATTGACAGGCGAAGAATTAATAAGAGAAAAGGGGAGAAAAAAAAGGAAAAAAGAGTATCAGATAAAATTAATATGCTGGCTGAGTCTACTCAAGCCTAAAACTGAATGGGTATCGAATAGCAAATTTACCGTCATTAAACAAAAACATCAACATCTGAAAAAAAAAAGTTCCTTGTGCAGTCCATTGTTTATTCTGCAGACCGTCCCACCCCATTTTCAGCTAGGGATAATAGTGATTTTAAATTAAAACTGCCCCGAGCGCCTGCCGTATCGCTGCAACGCGTCGTGTCCTTATTTCATACTTTGCACCCGGTGTATATAACCGTATCTCATCATTTATCGTATACTATTAAAGCCACGATCACACCTAGCTGAATTCAAAGACTAATTCGACATACATTGCTGGGAGGCTTGGTTATGTTAATTGCAATATCCTTACTTCAACGAGCAATGTATGCCGAATTAGTCTTTGAATTCAGCTAGGTGTGATCGTGGCTTAAACGAGCAATATTTGTAAGTATTATATTTGTAATAAGTTTCTCGTAAACGACTCCAACGATTTTTATCAAATTGACTAGGTGTACGGTGGTTTGCGGAGCTGGAAAATCGATCTGTAAGATTATAATATAATATCTAAGTCCTATATCTAGGTTCCATGTCTGGGAAAAATCGTTTTCGTGCCTGCGTGGAGAAAGTGCGCCTTGCTCCCCACATAGCGGCACAAAAAATCGCATGACCAAGGGAGGAAACAAAGAATGCTCAGATCACACGTTTGCTCCCGTGGGCTTCGCTCAGGACTTTCTTTAGTATTCCTCCCTAGGCTACTTAATCTACTACTTTCGATGTTTTTTTTAACTATAGCCCGATTCAGGAACCCTACAGTGCCATCTGTTGATTGCTTGTTTTGTTGTAGTTTTTATTATATACAAAAATATTTTTCATGCTAGTTATTATAAAAAAAGAACTCGTTCGACAGTTGAATAAAGGGGCGTTCTAAGTATTTGGAAACATTTACAAATCTTTGTGTCAGAGATGTCAAACCGCCAAGGGCCGACTATTTTCGTAGAAATATAGTTGCTGGGAACAATGATTTAACATGCATTTCAAAGCACGGAATGATCTAACTTTTCGGACAATCAAGTGATTGATCCTGCAATGTATTAACTAAACTAGTGAAGTGTCACAAAGTGAATTTTGTTAGACAGTGTTCCCACCTGAACTCGTAATCAGAACCTCGGAATCGAGAGCCGATAGCTCTAAGCACTAGACCTAGTGTTTGTGAGGTCGATCATTGATCTTATAACCTACACGAAGATTAGGTAAAATGTGAAATTTGTGAAAACTCTATGAAATTTTTCATGATTATATAAAACAAAATATGTGGTATATATATGTGCGTTGAGTTACTACATGATCACCCGAGAAATTCAATAGCTACGACAGAATAATATTTTCACCTCCAAAGCTCGGAAACATTTGTTTTGTCGGTTAAATTCTGCGGCCAAAAGCGATTTTTGGCCCCTAGCGGGCAAAAGGTTTTTCTGCGGCCAAAAGCGATTTTTGGCCGCTAGCGGGCAAAAGGTTTTTGAAATTCGAACGTGATGCAGTATGGCAGACCTCCACGCTGCGGTACTGGCTGCTTCCTCGCTTTAGTGAGGTGAAAAATTTTGTGTTTCGCTCGGCAGCAAAGTTATTTTGCGTTTCGTGCCTTGAAACCTTCGCTACGCTCAGGATTCTTCTTTTGAACCACTCGCTTCGCTCGTGGTTCAATTCTAGAATCCTTCGCTTGCTCAGGTTTCAATACAAGGCACTCACGCCAAATAACGCTTTTGCTGCCTTGCATAACAAATAACTATTTCATGATAACATTACACTACATGTACTGCACGTGATTTTGTCGATCTTTCGCGAATGCAATCAGGGTACCTAGACGAGTGACTTTTTAAATTCGAAAACGCTAGTAGAATAGGACAGAAATGTATGGGATTGACATAAGCTGTCACGCAACATTTCGTTAGCTTATGTCAATCTCATACATTCTTATTCTATTCTACTAGCTTTTAAGATAGTAGAAAGCTACTTGTCTACGAACCCAGATTTTTCAATAGAATGTACAGTCAAGAGCTCATCAAGCTCGACACACTGAACTTTGTACCGTTCTTATTACAATAGACGTATGGACTAGATTCAAGCTTGACCTGTCATTGACTGTACCTAAAAAATTCAAAGCTCTTTCAGACTCAACATTTTTTGCTCGCCCTCCTACACGGTATAGATTACGTTTAAACATGGTTTAAACACTCATTACTAAGAAAAAAAAATGTATGTCTTTGTACATTATACATAAGTCTTATTCATTAATACACAATTTTGCACGAAAACTCAAAAATCCGCCTCTTAATTTTACCGCACAAAAAAGTTTCGGAAAAAACAGCTCAAAAGCACTCAAAAACTGCGACGGCACTGAAAAATTCTGCATAAAAATGGTGGCAGTTGGTTTACTGGGAAAAGTTTTTTTGTTTTTGTGAGGACTGAAAAGCTACGTAATTTTGTTAGCTAGCTAACTGACTATGGAACTTACCCTTTGAATATGTAATAGTTACTTAGTTTACAGAAATATTCAATAGGATATACAATCGTACCCACTGAGCAGCCGAGCGGAATGGGCGTCGCGGAGATCTTGAATCCTTATGTCCAGCAGTGGACGTCCTCCAACTGAGATGATGATGATAATAACATTTGTTCACACTTGTCTAATGGAATTATCATTTTTCGTTACATTTATTGTATACAGCGAGTAAGGGACAGGTTGGCAAAATCTGAAAGGGCAAGATCAGGCAACGTATAACTGAATAACTTTCAGTGGACAAATCTTTTCTTGCCGTTTCTTTTACGCTGCCGTAGCACGATTCGAAACGGCGTAGACTCGCTCTGTTTGCATTGTATTCTGCATGGCATTCAATAAGTATTCTTTAAAGAATGAACATTGAATAAAATTATCTGCGCCTGAATCTGAAAGGAAATTTAAAAAAATCTGCCTGTGCGTAACAAATTGGAAACTTGATTGGACTGTTTGTATGGAAAGCCGATTTTTCTTTTATTTTTCTGAATGTTTTATTTACTGAAACTTATTCAGTTACGTTGACCGATCAGTCATCAGACCCTTTCAGTTTTTGTTAACTTGTCCCTTACACCCAGTATTTGTAACCGCTTTTAACCTTATACATATAAGGTCTATACTTCTGTTTGATGCAATATTGTAGTTGGAGTGTAAACATTATACAAGGTGTAACAAAAAGGGTATATCAACCCTGAAGGATGTGATTCTGCCCACGAAACTGAACAACTTTCCCGGAGGAACATAGGTCGCGCATTTTGTACGGGAGGTCAAAATTTATTTATTCGTATTTCGACCTATGTTCCTTAGGGAAAGTTGTTCAGTTTCATGGGCAGAATCACATCCTTCAGGGTTGGTTCACCCCTTTTGTTACACCTTGTATAATAAAATATGAGGATAGAAGTTGTCGTTAAGGCGACCGGTTTCCCAACTTTTCGAAATTTGTCCTAAAAAGGGTTAAGCAAACACTAAAGTTTGTACACCTACCGAAAAGGAAACATTTTTCAATATTCTTTTCTGTTCCTACACTACTAACATCTGGCCCCTTCGCGTCCCGTGCACACGTTTCCAACGTATTAAAGTATTAGCTAACGTTCGACCCTACAAGTGTTTCAAAGATTTAGTGTGAAAACTCCTTGGTTGAACACGCGTCCGCCATTTGTCTTGTTTGTAAGTAGGTCGCGCACTCGCGTTGCCTATAAACTCGGCTTCTAAACACTACAATATCATATTGAAAATTACGAGGGCTGAGCACGTATGGAATACAAATTTTGGTTCTGTTTCGAAATGTAAATTGGTAGCTATCATCTTGAAACGTTATGTTGTCATTATTATGAGTGACTAGCTTTCCGCCTGCGGTTTCATCCGCATTAAATGCGTTTTCCCGTGGGAATGAAGTGTTTTCCCGCGGTAAAAAGTAGCCTATGTGCTATTTCAGGACCTAACCTATATGTGTGCCAAGTTTCATTAAAATCCATTCAGTAGTGTTTACGTGAACGAGTAACAAACATCCATCCATACATCCATCCATCCATTCTTACAAACTTTCGCGTTTATAATATTATATATATATATATATTAAGTAGGATAGTAGGATTAAGGACTAAGCAATAGTCTACATTGTTATCAATTACCTGCTCTTTCTTGTCTATGCTATTTTCTGTTGTGTAGACAAGAATAAGTCATGCTTGTGCTTATGTTATTTGGTGGCGTTTGCCTCTGTTTGGATGTATTATAGACCTGAGCTGAGGTTGTTTGTGTGAAAGTAGTGACTCTATTTATCTCAAAGAGCTTTGAACCTCGCTCCGCTAGATTTATCCGCAGGTTACGGTTGGTGTGCAGTCCCTCATGAATTTTATCCATTGGGGGTAGGTTTGGTTCCACTCATCCATGAGTCTTCAAACAAAATTTAATTTTAATTTTAATTTAATTTTATAGTCTGAGTACCAAACTACATTTATTGCAGTGATATGTACAGTTAACGACAGGTCAATCTTGACACTTGCAGTGCGACTCTAATCCGTACGTCTTAATAGACGTACGGACATTGGACTTTGAACCGTTCTTATTTCAATAAATAAGAACGGTACAAAGTCCAATGTGTCAAGCTTGATGTGCTCTTGACTGTACCTAATGTATTTATAAACTTCTTGTGGTGTGGAGACAAACATATTTTGATTTGATCAGAATTAAGCCCACGTCACACAGTGCGGTACAAGCGGTAAAGCGGTCCGAGGGCGGACCTGCGGGAAGCGAAAGCGTTCCGGGACCGGTCACACAGAGGTACCGCGCGGAAACCGCGGCGGGACAGCGGGGCGGTAGTGGTCGGTGTGACATTATTTATCTGTGATTATTAAAAAGACGTAAATCCTTTGCTTTAAACATAAAACCAAACTGATAACCTAAAAAAAAGTCTGCGCAAAGCCGCAAAATTCTTGTAAAAAAAATACGACGTCAAAGTCCGCGCCCGGACCGCACCGCACCGCGCCGCGCCGCTGCCGCTCTGTGTGACGGGTTGCATTGAACGCAATGGAATACTGCGCCCGCTCCCGCCGAAAGTTCGGCCCCGCGCGCCCGGTCCGCGGGGTTGTACTAGCGGCCCGGCCGCCCCCGCGCCGCCGCACCGCGCCGCGCCGCGACCGCTTTCAATGTGACAGGGTGCATAAGAACTCATACTTTACAAAAAATACCGGCACCGGAACGCTTCCGCTACCGCCTCAGTGTGACTTGGGCTTAGGCCTGTGTTTATTAAGGCTACTTTAATTTTGCTTTGTATCGTGCCATACAACAAAATTACAGCTCATCTCTTTCTAAAAGTGTCGTAAAAGGTAAGTTAACGAATTCGAAACAGGGGATGGGCTGCAGCATTTTTCTGCGTATTTTAGCATCTTTGTAGTACACCATTCACCATTGTAGCAACGATAAACAGCTACTGTATTCCATTTATAGGTAACCATCATGATCTTGACTTAACAAATACATGTTAACTAATTAACAGGGTACAACCAGCATCACGTCAATGGAAAAATTCGTTTATTGCATGGTAATAGAGGCGTATATTTCCGCTGACGTGAGGTTGATTGTACTAACATTGTACTGCTGACGTAAATAGAGTTGCGTATATTTCCGCTGACGTGCGGTTGATTGTACTAACATTGTACTGCTGACCTAAATTTATGAGAACTCGCTCATCGACAAATAAGCCTTGCATGGCTTCCGTCGATGACCCTTACATATTCTAATATTAACTACTCTGTACTCTGTTCTTATGTACTATTCTGTTTTGGAAATAAAATACAAAAACAAAACATTTGTTCCTATAAAACCAACAACAAGCAAAGGAACTATTGTTATATCTCGTGAATAATAAACTAAATATTATAATAAAGTATCTTGACGCTGCACTTGAATTTTTTTATTGAGCAAAATTAATGGATTATTTATTTAAGAGAGTAATTTTGTAATTTCTTTTTAATTTTTTCGATAATTACACTCTAAAAAAATACATAGTTTAATTTTTACTATGTATTCATTCATATTATCTTATACCTGTTACGCAAAACTTTTATGCCCGTAAAATAACCTCAATCCTATGAAAATTAACATAGTTCTCTCAATTTGTTGCAGTGGCCACCCCGATTGCTGCGGTGGACGGTCACCATCCTGCTGGTAGTTGCAGTCCTCGCACCCACCTCACAATCCACCAGTAAGTTATAATAATAATAATAATAATTGATATATTTATTTGGCACCAAAGGCCCACTTGTTGTACAAATTACAATAAATTCTTACAAACTATGTTAGTAGTCAAATACATGGTCCTTAAAAATATCAACAAGGTTTTCGTCCCAACAAACACATCTAGGACAAAGTGACCTCCTGACGAACCAGAACACGCATAAAGTGTATTTGGCTGCTAGTAACTGTAGGATGCTGTTCCAACTGCTTCTCATTCTTGCTTATATTGAGCAGATTGCCTTAGAACATTATAGACTCTGATGGTGCTGGAAGTTATCCTACGTCATGGAGTACACGAAATACGAAAACGGACCTGGCAAATACGATTTTTTTTTGACCCCCTATACAAAATGCGCTATCAACTGACGCAGACTCTATAGAAAGTTGATTTTCTTTTTCGACCTATAATTATATGTTCCATAGGAAAATTTGTTCAGTTTCATGTTCACTGTTTAATTAGGACCTTATTATAATGATTTCTAATGAACTGAGTTCCTTTCAGTATATTACTAAGACCGTACAACTGAACAACTTTTCTTAAGGAACATAGGTTGAAATAAAAAAAATACTGATAAAGAAATGTCATTAGCGCGTTTTGATTGGGAGGTAAATTTCTTTCTTATTTCGGCCTATGTTTTTAGGGAAAGTTGTTCAGTTGTGGTGCGACTAACATACTCAAAGAAACGCAGTTGATAAGGACGCACCCTGTATTAAAACTGATGATCTCTCTTCTGGCCTTGTATACGTATTTCAGCCATATCACATCGAGTTACTAGTACCATACACAAATTGCGTACACTAGCTACAAAAGAACATTGTGATAACAAAAACAAAACATTTTTCACAAACATGCAACCCGTATGTTTTGGCAAAAACAAGCGTTTTAGATAAATCAGCATGCAAATACATCCATTCCTCTATAACGCACATAAATCTCGAACGAAAGATTTGCATGGATGAGACCGGTCGCTTATGAAAGCTGGTTCACCTCATTTCAAACTGGTTTGCGTGCGGAAATAAAAAAAACTTGATTTTGATGCTCTATTCATGACATTTATGTAGTTTTGATAGTTTTAATTAGGCTGATTTGGTTGTGCTAATTAATCAATTCGACAATAATGAATGTTCTCAATTTTAGGTTAAAGTCTTTAATATTCATATCATAAAATATGCAAAAGTCATAAATACGAATTCTTGATTTTTGTTTAACATTTTTGTTCAAAGAATCTGTGCTAGGTCAAACAGATGACACCTAGTCGCGGATGTTTTTAGATCGAATAAATTGTGGAATTTTCGCCAATAAATCTCCAAAGCAGTTTAAACACAGCTTCACCCAATATGTCACCAAAACGGGTCCGACCGTCATGACTCTGACGATTTTTTTAAATGGGTTACCAAAAGTTGTAAGATTTCTTTTCTTTTAGTTATATTTTTTTAATTAATGGGCTTGCTCTCGAGTTCTAATTAGTTTTTACGACGAATATATGGTCAACAATGCACTCAAAGGACTTCTTAATTTACAAGTTACTGCCCTTTTGCAAATAGGTACTAAAGCCACAAGAAGAAAAGTTATGCGCTGCGATTTTTTTGTTGTCCTTAAAGAACGACAGTCAACGACAGGTCAAGCTTGACACTCACAGCGCGACTCTAGCCCGACCATTTATTGAAAGAAGAACGGTACAAAGTTCATTGTTTAAAGCTTGATGTGCTCGACTGTTATTTCTAATTCTTTTTTTTTTCTTAGATACACGTCCGCACATCCACACTATTCCTACCTCAACGAAAACGTTCACGAAAAATTCCTTGAGCACTTTTAGGTCCCGTATCTATTCCAACGTGTCCCTTATGAGCATTCGAGTTCTAAATGTACAGGAAATTTTATTACTCGACACAGATTGGAAAATAGTGGTTCCGACTACGGGACGAAATTTAGTGCGCAGTAAAATAAGAAACAAAGGAGGGGAAGAGTTTCAAAACGAACATTGTAGAATAATGTAGGTACGTGAATACGTCCCGTGGAGACTGGGCTTTGGTTTACAAAAAACAAAAATCCTGAAAAAGAAGCGCCTTTGCAAACTAAATGCCATGCTCTGCAGTTGTGAATAGTTCTGTAGAAAACTCTTTCTAATAACTTGTCAATATCTATACAAGGTTTTAATTTGATTGCGTGCCATAGGTCAGGGGCGGGATCAGTATCAGTAACTGAACAACTTTTCCCAAGGAACATAGGTCGAAATACGAAAAACCAAATTTGACCTTCCATACAAAATGCGCTTATTTGCTGATGCAGTTTCTATGGAAGGTCAAAAGTTGATTTTCGTATTTCGAACTATGTTCCTTGGGAGAAGTTGTTCAGTTACTGATACTGATCCCGCCCCTGAGCTATGGCACGCAATCAAATTAACACCCTGTATAAGCTTCAGAAGCACTAGGAGACAATATGAAAATTTATGCCAAAATATACTGAATATGAACAGTATATAATATTTAAAAAGACGCTGAAAGTGCACACAGACGCATCTAAGTGGTAATTCTATGACCTTAATCGGTTCTATACAGGGTGTAAGGAACGGTGTACCGAAAACTGAAAGGGTGTGCTCAGTTAACAAAACTAAACAACTTTCATCAAAAAAGAAATGACCTCTCCATACAAATTGCTCACTCTGATCGACCAGTTTAATTTTTTTTGTTGCATTTCCCAAAGATGTTTTTACACCATTCTGTATATCTACTAAAATTTAAGGTCATTCGTAACAACTGTACATGAACAAGGAAGTAAAAACATGGATACCTTCTTAAGAGTGACAACGTGTTAGTGCTTTTGTTGACCTTAGCCGATAACAAATATCTTTACTTCCGTAAATCTCTGAGTCGGAATCAATAGAACTTAAGCCGTGGTCACATCTTCACTAATTCAGAAACTAATTCGGCATAAATATCTGGTTGTAATAAGGAAATTGGAATTAACAAAACCAAGACTCCCATCAATGTATGCCGAATTAGGCTTTGCATTTAGGAAGGTGTGATCATGCCTTTAGCGAGTATTCCGGAGCGAGGAAGTGACAGACACTAAGGAGATTAAGGCTGTATTGTCTTACACAAAATGGGAACAGTATAATTGGATCAGGATCCAAAAGCCAAACGCTATTCATACTAAAGTTTGGAGGCAAGGCTAAAGAATACTTCCGTCGACCTTAAATACATTTGGAAAAGAGCATTCGCATTTTATAAATGTATTTACAGGAATTGTATATATAATAGGTATTGAATATTAAATGGCCAATACAAAGATAGAGCAAAAATTTGAGCGTCTTCATGCTTTGGAAGGCATGTTTAGCCATTGGTCCCGGATACTGTCCCAGAGAGTAGTTAAGCCTAGTTAAGCCTAGGTGGCTTGAAAACTCTGTCAGTCTTCTTCTCCTTATTTTTTTCGAGTGAATGGCAAAACCGTCTATAAAAGCAGCACCTATTGTGTCTGTCCTCTATTTGTATGTTTTGTTTGTATTTTAATGTGTACAATAAACAGTTAAATAAATAAATAAATGTTTCATTGAGAAAGTTATCCAGTTTCGTTGACTGAGCACGCCCTCTCAGTTTTCGGTACACCGTCCCAGTTTTCGGTACCCGTCATACTGTTTTCAAAATAACCAGACAAAGCTAGGATTGGGTCTGGTTTGCCACTAGGCTGCGGAGGTCAGATGCCAGTCGCTCTGTCTAAAAACCAGTACCCTCGCTCGTCCAATCTCCCAGGTTAGGTAGCCGACTGCGCCGAACTGAAGTAAAGTGCCGTGAAGCAGCAGTGTTTGCACTGCTGTGTTTCGGTTTGAAATAAGGGAGCCAGTGAAATTACAGGCACACGAGACATACCATCTTAGTTCTCAGGGTGGGTAACGCACTTTGCTGTCTTATTAGTGTCAAATTGTTTCACTAATAAGACAGTGGGTTTCATGGGTGGTGGTGACCACTTACCACCAGGTGGCCCACCTACTCGTTTACCCACTTGTGACATAAAAAAAAATTACATCTAGGAATTAATAATCTTCTCTGTTTCCGCAGATGTCCGCAGAAGACTCCGAAAGCCCACCAGCAAAGTGTCCACCTCAGTAACTTCGAGCGTCTCCCGGTCTTCGGACCAGATCATCTCCGCCAGCGTAAACCGGCCCAAGATCCGCGGCCGGCCCAGCATCGCTAGCAGGAAGTCGTCTGCTGCCATCGACAACTCCGTCGGCACAGAGGATCATAAGGACAAAGATGGGTACAAGGTTAGTTCACTAAAGAATTTGAAGATTATAATAAACTAGCTAGTACCTGCGACTTCGTCTGCGCACAATAAATTGTAGCCTATGTGTTATTCTGATGTATAAGCTCCATTCGTAGTTTTTACGTGAAAGAGTAACAAACATCCATCCATACTTACAAACTTTCGCGTTTATAATATGAGTATGAAGTATGATAGGAAGTAGGATTAGCTTTTGAACGCGACTTGTAAAAAAATAAACGAATTGGGAATATATTAAACGAAAGGAACTCTTTTTGAGTGCAGGGACGTTTTGCTAGCGTTTTTGTGCTTTTGCTTCTAAAGGTAAGATAAAGAAGTCCGTTTTGACGTTTTCTTATCACCAATGTATAGGGTAAATTTTTATTCAAAATATATCTACGAGTATTACGATGGCCATTACAGGTTGTTTAATCTATGTATAGAAAGTCTTTTGGGCAACTAAAACTCTGAATATCTGTTCTCAAGAAATAGTACAGTCATTATATCCAAAAAACCGACCCGACCCGTGAATAATCAGTTCTTGATTTGTTTTTTCGTAGGAACGAAAAAAAAGACCAAGAACTGAATATTCACGGGTCAAAATCTATAATGATTGAGCTAAAAACATTTTGACCTATTTTATTGTAACGTTCTTTGTGAAAAGTTGTATGGTCAGAATCCAAAGATTCAGCTTTTCAGAATAGATTTGGTTTGCATACAGTATACTTTATTTATTTGAACTCAAAGATCAAAAATTATGAACATGATTGTTGTCCTTTGAGTGCAATAAAATAAGTTGTCACTTAAAACTTCGGTAAAATTAGTATATTAAGGTGATTTTTCAGTTAGTTACTAAAGTCACAGCTAGCACACAACTACAACCATACTAGTAATTTTATAAATTTCATTAAAAAATGTATTAAAATTGTTTATAAGGGCTCCAAAAAAGGAACAAGCTAAGCATGAAATACGCAAAAACAAAATGAGTAAAACTCAACAAACAAGTTCAGAATAAACAATCAGGCAACCTCGCTCTTTAAGATACGCTTAAGTAGAGTTTCTTTTAAATAAAATAGAGAGAAAACTGTGACTCACACAGGATCTAGCTTATCAAGTTTAAGTTTCATTTTCCTCAACCATGTGCGGAAAGATTGTGGTCCAAGTAGCGAGCCTTGCGGGACACCTGATACAAACATAACCACATACTTCCTAAACGATGTGCTGTTTGAGTTACAACCTTGCGTGCGTTGGTTTTAGAGTTTCTACTCTTGAGGAAGTGACAGTAGAATAAGTTTGTCGAAGTAAAATGCAACGCGGATGTTGGATAGAGCTTTTAAAGAGAAGTTGTCGACCTTCGAAATGTTGCATACGAGTATCAAGAGTATCATGTCGAATGTTAATCCACTAAAGTGAATCTTGGATTTCAATATTTGTATGTTCTCACGTAAATTGATATTTGATACACACCCTTAAGTTAATCCATAATTTACAGGGTGTCACATAATTTGATTGACAGATAAATCTAAAAAAACCGGCCAAGTGCGAGTCGGACTCGCGCACTGAGGGTTCCGTATAATCCTGTATACGTATAAAAGTAAAAGTTATGGTATTTTTGTTGCTAAAAAACTTTATTATGTGATGTAAGTAACTAAAATTTATATTTGAGTTAATTGAATGAAAGGTAAATTGCTGTTTACGATTTATGACGTATTAAAAAAAACTAAGTACTTACTAGATCTCGTTCAAACCAATTTTCGGTGGAAGTTTGCATGGTAATGTACATCATATATTTTTTTTATTTTTATCATTCTCTTATTTTAGAAGTTACAGGGGGGGGGTGTGACACACATTTTACCACTTTGGAAGTGTCTCTCGCGCAAACTATTCAGTTTAGAAACAAACGATATTAGAAACCTCAATATCATTTTTGAAGACCTATCCATAAATACCCCACACGTATGGGTTTGAAGAAAAAAAAATTTTTGAGTTTCATTTCCAAGTATGGAGAACCCTAAAATTTATTGTTTTTTTTCTATTTTTTTGTTAAAATCTTAATGCGGTTTACAGAATACATATCATAGTTTCGGAGAAAAGTGGCTGTGACATACGGACGGACAGACAGACAGACATGACGAATCTATAAGGGTTCCGTTTTTTGCCATTTGGCTACGGAACCCTAAAAACTAAAAAAAAAAGACTGTAATAATTTTCAAGTTTTAAGAAGTTTTAAGACAAAAACAAAGCTTTTTTATACAATAAAAAAAAACTAAAATCTCTACTTATTTAATCTCTAACGATGACAGACTGATTGATAAACAACGCACAGTTTAAGCCGGTGGGTTTAGAAACATAAAATTTCATACAAAAGGTTCACATATGACGTGATTAGATATTCGTTGTATTAAATTTCTGAATATTCATTCGCCAAGGTGGTTAAATGGGGGATAAAAATTTGTTTAGAAATAATGGCACACCTGTCCGGTTCTACTGCTAGTCAAGTATAAATCGATAATCATTAAATCAGTAATTTTATATTTTGTGTATAACATGTTATTACATTGGGAGGTTTTGTGACCAAAACTGTCACCACCTCCTAATAATTCTGGGGCATTCTGTATGTGGTCCTTAACTTATCTACCTTTTTAAATATAACTATTACGTTCCATTCATACGAACGGCATCAGCTGCTGATAGCGCTTTTTGTATGGTAATCCAATTTTATTTTCGTTTTTCGAAAAAAGTTCCTTTGAAAAAGTTGTTCAGTATTATGCTGCGAGTAACTAACTCAAAGGAACGCAGTTGATTAGGAAGCACCCTATATTCTATGTACAGACAACGACAGGTCAAGCTTAACACTCGCAGCGCGAGTTTAGCCCGTACGTCTATTGAAATAAGAACGGCACAAAGTCCAATGTGTCAAGCTGGATGTGCTCATGACTGTACTTAAAAGTACCTAAAAATTGTGACAGGCATAATTTTAATACTAGAAATAAGCACAAAATTGATCAGCCATATACTAAATTAACTAAAGTCAATACATTTTTCGTTGGTCTGTGTATACGATACTACAACAAAATACCTGACAATATAGTGCAATTACCTGAGAGAAAGTTTAAAGAATGTGTAAGCAAACATTATGCAAAAAAGCTTACTATAGATTAGATGACTATATCAATGACAAGGAGGTATTGTGCTCTGATATTCCAGCGAAAAACAAGAAACACATTGTAAAAAGCCGACTCTTAAAGTAGGCCGTGCTGCAGTGGTTTCTTGCCGTTTCTTTTACGCTGCCATAGCACGATCCAAAACGGCGTAGACTCGCTCTATTTGCATTGTATTCTGCATGACATTCAATAAGTGTTCTGTAAAGAATCTACATTGAATAAAATTATCTGAATCTGTTTTTGTTTCTGCTCTATGGCTTTAACCCATCTATTCTTTTCAGATCGTATGCTACTACACGAACTGGTCCCAGTACCGCACGAAGATCGGCAAGTTCCTCCCCGAAGACATTCAGCCGGACCTCTGCACCCACATCATCTTCGCTTTCGGCTGGCTGAAGAAGGGCAAGCTCAGCTCCTTCGAGTCCAACGACGAGACCAAGGACGGGAAGACCGGGCTGTATGACAGGATCAACGCGCTCAAGAAGGCTAACCCCAAATTGAAGACTTTGTTGGCTATTGGTAAGATACAAAGATAGATATAATCCGCTTGATTCGTGAATGCCAACGCTTACCAACACATTGTTAATTGTAATCACCTAAAGTTGTCAGAAGAAACAAATTTGTAAAACAATATTTTTTTTCCATCAAATATACTCTGGTTTTAGAGTCATGGCTGCAAAATATGTTGGTAAGCGTTTGAAATAACGAATGAGACGGATTATTGATAAATATTGTATTTGACACACACAAAACACATTAACAATCAAAAAGGAGACTCTTAAATCTAGGGTAACAAGGGCGATTTCTTCCGGACAAGTTTTGTATTAGTTAAGTGTGAAAGAAAACTGTTGTTGTGTGCCAATATACTCGTATTTAACATATTTTTTACATATTGGGGACAATTCGCATAAAGTCATCTGATTTGAGTCTATACAAAGCCTATACTATGGGTACCAGACACTGATAGACACAGATATACATAAATAGATAAATAACACTCAGACACAGAACAAACACGCGCTCATCAGACTAATGTTTGCCCTGGACGGGGATCGAACCCGCGACCCACGGCGTAGAAGGCAGGCTCACTACCGACCACGCCAACGGGCCTGACAATTATTAGTCATTATGATTGTTTTTTTAGGGTTCCGTACCTCAAAATAAAAAAACGGAACCCTTATAGGATCACTTTGTTGTCCGTCTGTCTGTCTGTCTGTCTGTCTGTCAAGACCCTTTATCTCACGAACGGGTAGAGGTATCAGGTTGAAATTAATACCATATGTTAAGGTCGATGAACCACACAAGATCTGAAAATTAAATTTTTTTACAATGACGCAATCAAAAGATATGGCTTTTTATGTCCTCATCTCCATACATTTATGCAAAAAAGGAAAACCTACAGGGTACTTCCCGTTGACCTAAAATTATGAAATTTGGCAAGAAGCTAGGTCTTACAGTACAAATAAAGGGAAAAGTCTGAAATCATTAAATATTACAACTTTACTCACAACTAATGGTAACCAATTGTGGTGAGCTCCCGTTTCAAGAACATTCATATAAGAGAGGGGTCAAGTTGGATGGTCGCGGAGGCGATTTTTGTTCTAGTTCTATTTTAAAAACGAAAACACTTACAAACTTGAAAATTGGTATGTTTATAGTTCATAAGCTATAAAATAACAACAAATAATAAAATTTGGTCAAGCGTGTGTCAGACTCAAAAAATCTGGCACATTAACTTACTGAAATTTCAACTAATACAATTATGATTATGTGGTGGTACGGAACCCTCAGTGCGCGAGTCCGACTCGCACTTGGCCGGTTTTTTTTGTCTGGTCTGTCTTTCCCTTGACTCTAGAAAAGAAAGATGCTAAAAGTCTGATGATGTGACCAGAAACAAAAAATCTTGATTTTTTTATATAATATTTTTATATTTCGTCATTCAAATACCCAGTACAAAAATTCAAGCTTAGTTAAGAGTTATAAAAATCTCATATTTGTCGTATTCAATTATTATAGAACTAGCTGTTGGCGCGACTCCGTCCGCGTGGGGTTCTGAAAAACCTTAGCTAACTTACTTACTTTTCTTACTTTTACCATGGTTCAAACTATCTTCTTACCAAGTTTTATAAAGTCGGTTCATAGAAATAGTTAATTAAAGTTATATACTACATTTTATATTATGAATAAATTAAAGTACTTAGTTGAAAATACTGACTATTAACTTAAATTGTTGACTAAGAAATTCCTCCAAAAACAAAATAAAACATTTGGACCAAGTAGAACTCATGAAGCTGCAATACTCCTGGATTTCGATAACTAGACAAATAAACTTTATTTATTTATTCAAGAATTATTTTATAATTTTTATGAATTCGGTTTAATTACATTGGTTTACAAACATAGTGTCAATCAGAAAAAAAAATTGTACACATAACACCAAAAATATCCACCGTGTTTTTTTTATTTGCTTTAACTTTAAGAACAAAACTGAATAACTTTCTCCAAAAAAGATTGTAACTCCCCATAAATATTTTAAATCCCCTTAAAACTGCTTCAGTTGATAGCTTATTTTGTACGGAGGGTCATAATTTTTTTATAGGAAAACTTGTTCAATTTCGTTAATTGAACGTGCTCTTTAAGTTAATGCAAATAAAAAAAAAATCACGGTGTACATATTAATTTTTTTTTCTTCATCACCTGTATTACATCCTATATTAAAGTGTAATATCCAGATCGTTAATTTTAATTTACGATATGCGTATACAATAATTTCCCTTTACAAACATCATCAAAACATGAACGGTTAATTCATCTCATGTAACCTACTGCGAGACCGAAATACGTTCATAATTAAAACAAACACACATGCGACGTACACAGGGTGCTCAGCAAACAGAAGTCGGTTAGGAACTCATTGTGGCAAGTTGGATTTTAAACACCCTCTTTGTGTTATAAGACTTATAAGACAGCTAACTTGTGTGTTAAGCGCAAATTGTGGAGTTCTATAATCATTGGAGTAGGGATGACAAGCTAAAGTATTGTACAGATCTGAAGTCCCTTCATATAGGATCCTCAAATCAGATACGTGAAAGTTTTGGCCAAGGTTGATCGTCTAGAATAATATCCTTTAAGAATATTATATTTTTCCTGAATCCTACGTCATTCCGTCTTATATATTTATAATATCTTGTAATTTACAGATTCTGCTCGGTGGAGAGTGGCAATAGAAGAATGAAAAAGAAACACACTTGTTATTTTAATACTTATATTAGAATATAAACCTAATCTTTACATGTCTAATTTATGTTATTTATTTTATTTTATATCACTATTTATTTAAATTTAGTTTCATATTGACAGGAGTAGTTCATCTGAATTCATGTAGTTTCATCAATTTAGGAAAGGTTTCATCTCATTTACAATGCAATATTAGAGCCGATAAGTTTCTGAAAAGAAACCTATGTTAATATAAACGAAGTAATAAAAAAAATGTGGGGACAATCCCCAGGTTTGGGGCACCGCCATCGCCCCAAGCAGCTCGTCCTAGGCCTCCTCTACCCTAAGTCCTAGGTCCGAGGCATATCATCACCCAGCTCACGATGACATGACGCTAAACTACCCTAACAATCCAACTGGATCGTCAGGATTCTGATCATCCTCGCGGAGCTGGAAATCCCACCGAAAACTTAAACTACAGTAAAGACTAGGGTTAATGTATGTGGAGAGCGGAACTAACTAACCACAGTACAACCCAGACGGTGATGATGTCTCCCCCCCGGTATGTTCATGCCCCGCGTCAAACCCGACTTCCACGTGGCCCACCTTTAAGGGACGATCACTGACTCATCCAGGGTTCACAGGGTATTGACTATTTCTTTTAGTCACCCATACCAGAGCTGGTCACCGAGCCCGCCAGGCACACGAAGCATACGGTCTTCCTTTAGGAAAACAGGGCACTCTCCATCATGAGCTATAAGAGCTCTTCCTGTAATCCCTCCGGGCAGACAATGACCGACATCATCGAATCCCTTAGTTTGTTTTGAAATAAGTTAAACTGAAAATAATTAGCCAGCTCCACACGTCCAAGTGTGAAGTCTGTACTAGATACGGGTATAGTATTATTGCTTGCATGGCCAGCCTAGATCAATAACGGTTTTATAACGAGAGACATAAAGAGTTTGAAGGGCAATCTCCCTCCCCCCAGTCACTGAGTGACTTTATTGCACCAACAAGGTCTCCGTATATCCTTCATAGCTCTCACTTGTGATGCGTAGCTAAATCTCTTTTCCGTTACCAACCCACGCAGGACAAGGATTATGTAGAGTAACCCCAGTCTAAACACTCATTTAAATAAAATGAATTGCATCTAAACTATAATGGGATTACCCAGCATATTTCGAAGAAGAACATATAAGAAGTAAGTATAACAAAAGATTACTGAAGGTAATCCTTAATTAAAAGTGAAGTATGATGACCAGAACCGAGAAGATACGGGATAGTAGTATCTAAGCTAGGTTGGGCCAAACATTTATGATTTAAGATCTTAAGGGAAAATCAAAAGCATCGAGTATTCAAAACCAAGAACACTGGGAGAATTTAGCGTAAACAACACTAGCTAAAACTCGATGTTCTTTAAAAGAGGACTCAAAAGAAGTATAAAAAAAGGGGTTATTGTATATACTTAAATATTCGGAACTTATTTACAATGAAAAGAAACTAAACATTATAATTTCTGTTCCATTTTTGTTTTCAAGAATCTATTTAGTAAAGTTAAGGTGGTTTCACACTGAGTCAAAGTATAATTTTAAGTATGATAATTTATGACAAGTTTTATTAAGGGAAAATTAAAACTTAGAATCTTATAAAGTTTAGATTCCTGTATGATTCAATGAAGATTAAATAAATTATTTAACTACTTTAGGATGACACACATAAAGTTCAGAGGTCCCCCAAGGTCAGAGTGTCGTACAGCCGTCGCAGCCTTATGGGCGAACGTCGTCAACACACTTTACAAGAAGCAACCCACGAACGAACGTAATGTCTCCATCAAGAATATTCTTCCTAATGATTCAGGACAATTCTAATTTATTCCTTATAAACAATTTAATGTCATTAGACTAAACTAGAATGTCCCTTCACATAAGAAGAAAGTTTTATGTTGTCTAACTACTCTACATTTGGTAATCTAACGCTAAGATCAGGAGGTCCTCCCGCGGTATATGCCACTCAAACGACGCAACCAATAGTGGGCAAGCGTTGTCAGCACATAACACAAGAAACATTATTTCCAAAATCCAACGTTAAAACACCTTGCTAATATCCCTCCATTTGTACTGGAGTAACACCAATTCATCCCATACATACAGATGGGAGAATCAGGATGAATCAGCGAAATCTCACACAAATAGAACGAGAAGAACTTTAGTATCAGACCCTTTTAGGCTTGAGGGCTCCGGCCCAAGAATGATTAAAATAAATAAATCCGAAGGTTGATATTATCAGATAGACTTAGACAGATACTCCAGTGACACGCGACATACATTAGCCACAACCAATATAGTGGACATCGGGGACACAAGTCACGAGGGCATCCATCCAAGCTTGGTTGAACTAAATAAACCTGAGAGCAGGCATTTCTTAATCTCAAAATCTGGGACTCCTATAGTATGAAAGTAAAAGGAAAGTTAAGCACCTCCTATGAGCTTGAGTACTGAGATGTAGTAATGCTCTCAGCATGTTCCAATTTTGGGAAATTGAGGTAAAAGATTCAAAATCACTATCAAAGCAATTTATTATTACTTGAAATATTATTATTTATAATATTCACTCTACTTAAACTTACCCTTTATTTCACAATAAAATATCACAATCTATATCCAAGTTTTAGTTTTCAGATATATTATTTTAAGATTTTGAATTGACGTTCTAATTCTTTTGTTCTGACGGAATATTTTTCTTAAATTTTATCATATGAAGACATTAGTATATTAAAAACTGGAATTTTGATTTAGGGCCAAAGATTTTATATTATTTTCTAAAAAATGGTAATTATTTAATGTATTAATATTTTCTTCCATTTTGATTTTGGGTTTTGATTTATTTTTTGTTAAAGAGATAAAAAATTTATAAAGATTTCAAAATAGCGTCTAGCTTTGAGTAAAACTAAATCAAAAATGATTTATTTGTTGACTATTTGACAATAATGTCAAATAGACAATTCTACCTAAAAAAGTATAAAAATATACATCGTTTAAAGTCTCCTTGACTTGATGATAATAATATACATCGTCCAAAGTCACTTTTGAAATGTTGACAAAATATACAACATCTAAAGCCACCCCTAATCGATGACAATATATATACATCAGAGTCCAGTTTCCATGATTTCACCAAGGACTATTTTAATCAATTTCTCTGTAAAGGAAAGAATTAAACACAATGAAATTTACATTACCTTTACAATCCAAGCAATACCTTTTTTTTTAGCCTTCACGTTTTATCATTTGTGGTTTGCTTTTCCATGTCTATAATGTTCCTTGTAATTCCTGTACCTGTATAGAAATAGAACATTATCCTGCCTAGCTATACGCGAACAAAGACACTTGTAGAACTAGTTTATACTTAATTATGGGAAAAGAAAATCTTTATTACTATCTACAAATAACGACTCAGATTAGAAACACAGTATGTTATAATTTCCGCAGAGTTATTAATGTTTACAAACGAAAATCATTAAGTGGGAATATCAATTTACTTAAAGTATCACACAGTACAAGCCTCTTATGACCTCGCAGGTAGATCTGTAAAGCTGCAAATATTCTCCAATCAACTCTTCCTCTTTTGACATTGAAATCTGATTTTCTCAACGTTATTTAGCTCACATAACCTGGAAGAAACTATAAATTTCATTAAGTCACATTTCACCTTAACTCAAATACACACAACAACTTTGAACCGAAAATAAATAAAAGATGAAAACCACAAAATTGAATACTTACATAACATTAGTTTCACTCCACTTATTCTTTACACTTTGGAATCAAACCCTGAATGTTAGCATCTTGAAATTATGCGCAAATAAACCTTCCTATACTATATCCTACACGAAGCAATCCCTATCTTTATCTCAATTGAAGGAATCCACAATCCAGGATCATAGCCTCCTTCAAAAGATTCGTCTCATCAGCTGTATGAATTCTATTTTTTTCGCGAGCTACAAAACAAAAAAAATTATAACTCACAGAAAACCAGCATACTATCGACTTTTCTTTCACAGACGTCTCAAAGTAACATCAAGAATATTTGGAACGTTTACCGATTCCATTCTTCCATTTTTCTCCGTTTTTCCCAAATTTTCCTTGCTTGACGGACCAAAATCTCTCTCACCTGAAACTTTAAAAACATGTTAAAATTCTATTTGAGCTCCATTGCCCTCACTATTCAACAAATCCTGATTCTTAGTTTTCTTCTGTTGCTTTCGTTTATCAAAATTTTAGCAACTATTCCTTTTATCAGCAAAAATAGCTTTTTTCCTTCATTTTCTTTTTTTTCGACCCTTTTCCGACCCTGTCACGACTGTCACTCCTTGTCATATTTTTCTACTCCCCGTTTATCGTTACACTTCTTGACACTTCCTCTAAATAGTATTTTATGCATTTAAAATTTTTTTAGGGTTCCGCAAGTGCACAGCCTCCCCCAAAATTTTATTATTTCGAAAAATCTAAGAAAACATTTTTTTTTTTTTCGAGAATTCTAAAATTTTCAATTTTAAATTAATTTTTTTTTTTTATTATTATTATTATTTTATTAAAATAAAACCTCCTATATTGGCCCTTAAATTTTTTTATTCACAAATACAATAAACAAAACAAATAACTAAACTACTAATATTATAAATCATTAAACTAAATTAATTTTTTATTCAAAATTATTAAAATTATTTAACATGTTTATCTAAATTTAGATTTATTTCAGTTCAACCCTGATTATATAACCAAATTAAATTTGTATTAAATTATAAATTATTATAATTCATTATATTTTTAAAACGAAGTCGATTTAATAATGCCAGTCAATTCACTAACAAATTGACTCACTATATACTATAATCAAAATAGTCTTCTAATATTAATTATTAAATTAAAACTAATAAAATTATATTAATTAGGTTGTGACCAGGAATATCTCAATTCCTCTAAAGTTAAAATTTATGATATAATCCCGTGAAAATCTCAATAGCTAACATCCTAAGTATAATATTTAGCCAAATGGACTGCATTATAAACTCCTTTGACACTTTGAGTTTCAGGATCAACGAGAATATACACATTAGCATATTTTATTCCTCCAATTCGATACGGTCCATCATATAATAAATCAAATTTCTTAGTTTTATTTCGACTAGAATCCGATTTATTAAGCCTCCTTAATTTTACCAAATCACCAACTTGAAAATCTATCAACTTATGAGTTCTATTGAATCTATCCTGCCGCTTCTGACTCGAAAGTCTAAGGTTTTCTCTAACTTCCTCTCTAATTTGGTCTAATGTTTTATTCGTGAGTGCCCGTGGTAGAAAACGGTCTACTTTAAGTTTCTCTGAATTTCCAAATAATATTTCATTAGGAGAAAATTTCGTACTCTCATGGAACGTATTATTATACAATTCCTCAATCTCCAACAAGTAATGATCCCATCTAGTATGGTCATCATGACAATAAATTCTAAAGAATTTGTTTAATTCTTTATTCACTCGTTCGGTAGTGTTAGGTCGAGGATTACGAATAGTAGTATACAAAGTCTTAATTCTCAAAGCTCTGAGTCCATTTTTCCACTTGTGACTAATAAATTGTTTTCCGTTATCTGTCATAACAGCTTTAGGTTGTATTATTTCAGTGAACACTCTCATACAATAAAGCACTGAGTCTGCTGAAGCTCCACGAAGTCCGAAAAGTTTAATAAATTTACTAAAAGAATCCTGTATTACAAAAATGTAAATATAACCAGCCTCAGTTTTAGGTAGTGGTCCGAAAATATCAGCCATTACTAATTCACCCGGGTTTTCAGTTAAAATCGATTTACATTTCCCTACCCCTTTTATATAGTCAGGTCTAGAAAGCTGACAAACATGACACTTCTGAATACAAGACTTCACTGTCTTACCCATATTTATCCAATAACACCTTAATTGTAAATATTTCAAAGTTTTATATGCGCCAAGATGACCCATCTCTATATGTACCTGTTTACAAATCTCTTCTTGTAGAACCTTGGGCATAAACAAAACGTAATCTCCACGTACAGTTTTAAAATAAAGTAGATCATTATTGACAATACAGCGCAAAGTTATACGTGTAAATCTATCTGTTCTTTCGGGTACTCTAGAACCATTTATTCTCTCCTTAATCCCACATATGACGTTATCAAGCCGTTGATATTCCATCATACGTTGTAATTTATTTTTCAAGTCACGGTCAGTAGAAACACCTACATACATAACAGTTGGATACCACACCTTCTCTTCTTGCAAAACTCCCCCTGGCGGATATCTAGATAAAATATCTACCCCAATATTTTCTACACCTTTTACATGTTCGACTTCGAAGTCAAATTGTTCAAGAAATAAAATCCAACGTGTGACTCTACTATTGTATAATTTCATTTGTTTCATGAAAGTTAATGCCTTATGGTCTGTACGGATAACAAATTTCGCTCCTCTTAAATAAGTCTCAAACTTTTTCACAGAATAAATAATAGCCCACAACTCTTGTTCAGTTACAGTCCATCGTAATTCAGAACCCCGTAGCGCACGACTACAGAACCCCAAAATTTTAACCTCACCACTATTTCCAATCTGAAACAATGATCCGGCTATTCCGATCCCTGAACTGTCGGTCTGTAAATAATATAATTTATCCTGATCAGGATGGCTCAATAGAATCGTTGTAATAAATTCTTCCTTTATTTTATTGAAAACTCGATCTAATTCTTCATCCCAAAACCATGTTTGGTTTTTCTTTAATAACCTAGTTAACGGAGCAGTCAAAATACTATAGTTCTTAATGAAACGTCTATAATAATTACAAAGCCCCAAAAATCCTCTTAACTGTTTTTGTTTCTTTGGAATAGGGAATTCCTTTATAGCTTTTATTTTATCTGGGTTAGGTTTAATTCCCGAAGTTGTAACTATATGCCCTAACATTTTTACTTCACTGCAGAAAAAGTTGCACTTTGCAAAATTACAAGTCATTCCAGCTGATTCTAAACGATCCAAAACTATATCAATATGATCCAAATGGTCTTGCCAAGTCCCACTCGTTAGGATTGCAAGATCATCCAAATAATTGACACAAAACTCTCTAACACCAGGACCCAATATAATGTCCATTGCGCGACAAAAGGACCCTACTGACGTTTTAAGTCCTTGCGGAAGCACGTTGTATACGTAAGACTTTCCATTAACTGTAAATCCAGTATATTTTTTTACTGTCCTCAGTCAACGGTATTTGAAAATAAGCGTTATTTAAATCAATCAATGTTATAAATTTTACACCAAGAAAAGCATTAAGTATGTCAATCTGTAAAGGCGGTGCTTCTACTTCTGGAACCATATATTTATTGATTTCCCTAGCATCAAGTAATATTCTAACAGATCCATCGGGTTTTCCAGTGAAAGTTAGAGGACTACAAAAATTTGTAGTTTTCCTCGATATAATCCCTAATTCTTCCATCTCCCTCAACTTTTCTTCTACTTTTGCCCTATGTGCGTATGGTATAGGATAGGTTCGTTGAATCCTTGGAGTACCCTCAATCATTTTAATGTCATGAGTATAACAGTTTGCCCTTCCAAGTTTCTTTGTAAAAACTTGCATATGGGATCTCAAAACATTAAAAATTTGTTCCTTCTCTACATCAGACAAATCCATTCCCAACCGAATACTTTTAAACAAATCTAATAATTGCTTTTCTTCACCGCCTTCTTTTTCGTTTTGTTCCTCTATTCCAGATATTAGATTTATTCGATTCTCTTCTAAAAAACCCACTAGAAAGATTTCGAAACGGAATAGTAATTTCTCCTTGTCCAACGATACCCAATTCTAATGTTTGTGGTTCTTTTAAATGCAAAACAGCGTTGTGCGCAACTAACCAATCTACCCCAAGGATAGCAGAACAAGTTAATTTAGCAATCACTAAAAATCCCGTATCAATATCAAATGAACCACACGTCAACGGTATAGAGACTAGTTTTTTTATTTGGAGACTCTTTTGTCCAACGGCTCCCCTCACATATATTGGTATAACTGGTAACGCAGGGAATTCTAACTTTAATTCTCCTTGTAAACTCTCTAAGAATTCTTCCGAAATACAAGTTACTTCACTTCCAGTGTCTACCAAGAGAACTATAGATTGTCCCAAAATTTGTAACTCTATTTCTGATTTAAATTTGGGCCCCTCATTCTCAAAGCAAACCTCTTCATCATATAAAGAGTTACCTTCATATTCTCTAATGAACTGATTATACATTGGTTGATTTTGTTTAATCACGGAAACGTCAAAAACTTTAATTAAATTTACGACTGTTTGTTTATTATTATAATCTTCTGAAGAATATCCTAAACCTTCTCTATCACAATTCGTTCTAGTATTATTCGGGGAAACAGGATATAAGATCCCTTCTTGGTCACAACCCAATCCTACCCCTGGCTTCCACCTTGTTTTATTAAATATTTTACAGGAAAAAGATAATTTAGTTTTTTGTTAATTGCGGCCACCTCCTGCTTATTGGAAATGGCCCCAACTAGTTTAAATCTTCTTCTTGAATTATTTCATCAGTGATCCTTCCCCTTGAAGTCTCCCCCTCGATGTGAGCCACCACTTTTGGTTTTTTATAAAATGGCTTGTCTTTATTTGAAACGAATGGACTTTGACGCTTTGTTCCCCTATCAGCTCCAGTAGAGGAGTCAAAGGAAGAAGATCCACATTGTTTATTCACGTCATCCAATTCACGAAGAAACTCTGTTGCCCCAATCAAAGTATTTCCTTTCTTCATCCGCCAAGCATATTGTACATCCTTCGGAAAGTGTCTCATCAAATCCTCCACTATTTGCCATTCAGGAATTGGTCTAGACATCATCTTTGCTTGCCCTGCTAAACTAACGAAATGTTCTAGCATTGTTCCATTTTCCTTAGACCAAGTGCCATTTACAATCATTCTTCTCAAGGTGTTTTGCTCGGCTTCTCCCCAATAAGCATCCAAAAAATCTCTTTTGAAATCCGACTGTGTAAACCATCTCTGTCTATAAATTCTGGCCCATTTTCGAACATCACCTTCTAAACAACTGATTATAGTTTCAATTGTAGCATCTTCATTAGGCATTCTCCGTAAATAATTCTGAAGATCCTCCAAAAACGACACTGGATGTACCCCAAATCTTCCAGGAAAACGTGGTTTTTCGACTCTTGTATCAATCACCGGGCAAATATTAATCGGTGCTTCATGCCTTTCAGACGAAGTTGATGCAGCGTTAGTTTCCCGTGCTTGCGACAGCTGATTCTCTAAGTTTGACACCTTCTGTGTCAGAATTCCCATGTTTCTTCGAAGTTGGCGAAACAAAATGGAGTTGCGTAAAGAAGGTCGTGGACGTTCTTCTTGCTGACCTGTCCTTTCTAATTCATCTTGCCCCTGAGATGTTCTAAGATTATAACGAGGAGGCATTTTTGTTTTCTTTGGATACTGAAAGTTTATTACAAATTATAGGTTGGAATTTTGTTTAAATTAAAGAATAGAAAGCTTATCTAATATTCTTTCCTTAACTTCCCAAAACTGTTGCTTTATGGAGCTAATATTATAATCTCCATCGATAATCTCTATCCTGTCAAAATCTTCCTTTATATTAGGGTTCAATAACCATTCCTCATGAATGTTGTGAATCCTCTCTATATAATCTAACGTTATCCCTGTCTCTTCAGGTCTACCACGACTTAGGGCTCTCTGATAAGAAACCATAGGGGAAGTCCTAAGATAAACTACTAAATTAATTCGAGTAACAAACTGTTCCTTGAAATAAGAATAGGTCTCATCTAAAACTGCAAACTCAGCCGGGTGCAACAATTCACTCTCTTGCAATTCCCTAATAAAACAATTTTTGGCTGAATAGATGGAACGTTCCATAACTTTAATCTTAGCGCTAGATTCTTTCGTATGATTCTCTAACATTGTTAGAAGAACATAATTTTGAAAACAGAAACCCCACTTCTTAGGGTTTTCCTTAAATAACTGGAAGAGATTAACGCCAGATAAATTAGTCCATTTATCAATTGGTTCTGGTATTATCTCAAAATCAGAGTTGCCTCCCAAAGCTGCCAATAAAGTAGACTTCCCTGACCCTATGTTTCCTTCTATTGAGACTGTAAAATTTCCCATCTTTATTCTGAAACAAGGAAAGCATCATATTTTCTATGGTTTCCAAAACAAATAAACCTAAGCTAAAACCAATTCTAACGTCCCGCTTAACAACTTTAACTTAGATAGACTTTACTCTCAAGTTTCTTCAGTTCAAAACTCGAAATTAGTGTATTTTTCATTTTGTTTCTTTTTTCACTCTTCAATACCTCTCTCGCTTGAAACCAGCATATCCTGGTCACGGCACCAGCTGTACAGATCTGAAGTCCCTTCATATAGGATCCTCAAATCAGATACGTGAAAGTTTTGGCCAAGGTTGATCGTCTAGAATAATATCCTTTAAGAATATTATATTTTTCCTGAATCCTACGTCATTCCGTCTTATATATTTATAATATCTTGTAATTTACAGATTCTGCTCGGTGGAGAGTGGCAATAGAAGAATGAAAAAGAAACACACTTGTTATTTTAATACTTATATTAGAATATAAACCTAATCTTTACATGTCTAATTTATGTTATTTATTTTATTTTATATCACTATTTATTTAAATTTAGTTTCATATTGACAGGAGTAGTTCATCTGAATTCATGTAGTTTCATCAATTTAGGAAAGGTTTCATCTCATTTACAATGCAATATTAGAGCCGATAAGTTTCTGAAAAGAAACCTATGTTAATATAAACGAAGTAATAAAAAAAATGTGGGGACAATCCCCAGGTTTGGGGCACCGCCATCGCCCCAAGCAGCTCGTCCTAGGCCTCCTCTACCCTAAGTCCTAGGTCCGAGGCATATCATCACCCAGCTCACGATGACATGACGCTAAACTACCCTAACAATCCAACTGGATCGTCAGGATTCTGATCATCCTCGCGGAGCTGGAAATCCCACCGAAAACTTAAACTACAGTAAAGACTAGGGTTAATGTATGTGGAGAGCGGAACTAACTAACCACAGTACAACCCAGACGGTGATGATGTCTCCCCCCCGGTATGTTCATGCCCCGCGTCAAACCCGACTTCCACGTGGCCCACCTTTAAGGGACGATCACTGACTCATCCAGGGTTCACAGGGTATTGACTATTTCTTTTAGTCACCCATACCAGAGCTGGTCACCGAGCCCGCCAGGCACACGAAGCATACGGTCTTCCTTTAGGAAAACAGGGCACTCTCCATCATGAGCTATAAGAGCTCTTCCTGTAATCCCTCCGGGCAGACAATGACCGACATCATCGAATCCCTTAGTTTGTTTTGAAATAAGTTAAACTGAAAATAATTAGCCAGCTCCACACGTCCAAGTGTGAAGTCTGTACTAGATACGGGTATAGTATTATTGCTTGCATGGCCAGCCTAGATCAATAACGGTTTTATAACGAGAGACATAAAGAGTTTGAAGGGCAATCTCCCTCCCCCCAGTCACTGAGTGACTTTATTGCACCAACAAGGTCTCCGTATATCCTTCATAGCTCTCACTTGTGATGCGTAGCTAAATCTCTTTTCCGTTACCAACCCACGCAGGACAAGGATTATGTAGAGTAACCCCAGTCTAAACACTCATTTAAATAAAATGAATTGCATCTAAACTATAATGGGATTACCCAGCATATTTCGAAGAAGAACATATAAGAAGTAAGTATAACAAAAGATTACTGAAGGTAATCCTTAATTAAAAGTGAAGTATGATGACCAGAACCGAGAAGATACGGGATAGTAGTATCTAAGCTAGGTTGGGCCAAACATTTATGATTTAAGATCTTAAGGGAAAATCAAAAGCATCGAGTATTCAAAACCAAGAACACTGGGAGAATTTAGCGTAAACAACACTAGCTAAAACTCGATGTTCTTTAAAAGAGGACTCAAAAGAAGTATAAAAAAAGGGGTTATTGTATATACTTAAATATTCGGAACTTATTTACAATGAAAAGAAACTAAACATTATAATTTCTGTTCCATTTTTGTTTTCAAGAATCTATTTAGTAAAGTTAAGGTGGTTTCACACTGAGTCAAAGTATAATTTTAAGTATGATAATTTATGACAAGTTTTATTAAGGGAAAATTAAAACTTAGAATCTTATAAAGTTTAGATTCCTGTATGATTCAATGAAGATTAAATAAATTATTTAACTACTTTAGGATGACACACATAAAGTTCAGAGGTCCCCCAAGGTCAGAGTGTCGTACAGCCGTCGCAGCCTTATGGGCGAACGTCGTCAACACACTTTACAAGAAGCAACCCACGAACGAACGTAATGTCTCCATCAAGAATATTCTTCCTAATGATTCAGGACAATTCTAATTTATTCCTTATAAACAATTTAATGTCATTAGACTAAACTAGAATGTCCCTTCACATAAGAAGAAAGTTTTATGTTGTCTAACTACTCTACATTTGGTAATCTAACGCTAAGATCAGGAGGTCCTCCCGCGGTATATGCCACTCAAACGACGCAACCAATAGTGGGCAAGCGTTGTCAGCACATAACACAAGAAACATTATTTCCAAAATCCAACGTTAAAACACCTTGCTAATATCCCTCCATTTGTACTGGAGTAACACCAATTCATCCCATACATACAGATGGGAGAATCAGGATGAATCAGCGAAATCTCACACAAATAGAACGAGAAGAACTTTAGTATCAGACCCTTTTAGGCTTGAGGGCTCCGGCCCAAGAATGATTAAAATAAATAAATCCGAAGGTTGATATTATCAGATAGACTTAGACAGATACTCCAGTGACACGCGACATACATTAGCCACAACCAATATAGTGGACATCGGGGACACAAGTCACGAGGGCATCCATCCAAGCTTGGTTGAACTAAATAAACCTGAGAGCAGGCATTTCTTAATCTCAAAATCTGGGACTCCTATAGTATGAAAGTAAAAGGAAAGTTAAGCACCTCCTATGAGCTTGAGTACTGAGATGTAGTAATGCTCTCAGCATGTTCCAATTTTGGGAAATTGAGGTAAAAGATTCAAAATCACTATCAAAGCAATTTATTATTACTTGAAATATTATTATTTATAATATTCACTCTACTTAAACTTACCCTTTATTTCACAATAAAATATCACAATCTATATCCAAGTTTTAGTTTTCAGATATATTATTTTAAGATTTTGAATTGACGTTCTAATTCTTTTGTTCTGACGGAATATTTTTCTTAAATTTTATCATATGAAGACATTAGTATATTAAAAACTGGAATTTTGATTTAGGGCCAAAGATTTTATATTATTTTCTAAAAAATGGTAATTATTTAATGTATTAATATTTTCTTCCATTTTGATTTTGGGTTTTGATTTATTTTTTGTTAAAGAGATAAAAAATTTATAAAGATTTCAAAATAGCGTCTAGCTTTGAGTAAAACTAAATCAAAAATGATTTATTTGTTGACTATTTGACAATAATGTCAAATAGACAATTCTACCTAAAAAAGTATAAAAATATACATCGTTTAAAGTCTCCTTGACTTGATGATAATAATATACATCGTCCAAAGTCACTTTTGAAATGTTGACAAAATATACAACATCTAAAGCCACCCCTAATCGATGACAATATATATACATCAGAGTCCAGTTTCCATGATTTCACCAAGGACTATTTTAATCAATTTCTCTGTAAAGGAAAGAATTAAACACAATGAAATTTACATTACCTTTACAATCCAAGCAATACCTTTTTTTTTAGCCTTCACGTTTTATCATTTGTGGTTTGCTTTTCCATGTCTATAATGTTCCTTGTAATTCCTGTACCTGTATAGAAATAGAACATTATCCTGCCTAGCTATACGCGAACAAAGACACTTGTAGAACTAGTTTATACTTAATTATGGGAAAAGAAAATCTTTATTACTATCTACAAATAACGACTCAGATTAGAAACACAGTATGTTATAATTTCCGCAGAGTTATTAATGTTTACAAACGAAAATCATTAAGTGGGAATATCAATTTACTTAAAGTATCACACAGTACAAGCCTCTTATGACCTCGCAGGTAGATCTGTAAAGCTGCAAATATTCTCCAATCAACTCTTCCTCTTTTGACATTGAAATCTGATTTTCTCAACGTTATTTAGCTCACATAACCTGGAAGAAACTATAAATTTCATTAAGTCACATTTCACCTTAACTCAAATACACACAACAACTTTGAACCGAAAATAAATAAAAGATGAAAACCACAAAATTGAATACTTACATAACATTAGTTTCACTCCACTTATTCTTTACACTTTGGAATCAAACCCTGAATGTTAGCATCTTGAAATTATGCGCAAATAAACCTTCCTATACTATATCCTACACGAAGCAATCCCTATCTTTATCTCAATTGAAGGAATCCACAATCCAGGATCATAGCCTCCTTCAAAAGATTCGTCTCATCAGCTGTATGAATTCTATTTTTTTCGCGAGCTACAAAACAAAAAAAATTATAACTCACAGAAAACCAGCATACTATCGACTTTTCTTTCACAGACGTCTCAAAGTAACATCAAGAATATTTGGAACGTTTACCGATTCCATTCTTCCATTTTTCTCCGTTTTTCCCAAATTTTCCTTGCTTGACGGACCAAAATCTCTCTCACCTGAAACTTTAAAAACATGTTAAAATTCTATTTGAGCTCCATTGCCCTCACTATTCAACAAATCCTGATTCTTAGTTTTCTTCTGTTGCTTTCGTTTATCAAAATTTTAGCAACTATTCCTTTTATCAGCAAAAATAGCTTTTTTCCTTCATTTTCTTTTTTTTCGACCCTTTTCCGACCCTGTCACGACTGTCACTCCTTGTCATATTTTTCTACTCCCCGTTTATCGTTACACTTCTTGACACTTCCTCTAAATAGTATTTTATGCATTTAAAATTTTTTTAGGGTTCCGCAAGTGCACAGTATCGACATTTTTGCAGGGCTATAGATAAAACAGTTGAAGTTCTAAATGTCTATTTTGAAATCGCTCGCCGCATATCAAGTTAGGAATTTTGAATGGATACACGGGAATGTCTTAAACCTACTCATTATAGTTGAATGATAAACATTTCAATATAACATTAGTTTTATTCATCGATCATACAAGTGTCTATTTAAATAAAATGTCATTAACTTAAAATAAAACTAACCCTAATAAAAATAACCCACCCCGAATCTTTCCCGATACAGGTTAAACTTATTTTGATCTAAAACCATAATTGGCGAGCAAATGAAAAATAGAACTCTTTGTTTTAAGAAAAAGAAGAAGAATAGAAGAAGAATAAGAATATCATTTAAGTAAGAACAAGTATTCAGTATAAAATAAGACCGAAAAATTATCAGCATATCCTTCCGTTATCTGCAACCGTAGCTATAGTGATTCTTAAATAAGACGTCATAACTTGTTACATCAGATTTTTTTTAAATAGAAACAATTTTTTTAAGAGTAAAGTTATTGTAAAAGTTGTACAATTAAATAGTAATAAAAACTAAAAACTCATTAAGTTTGCTAAAATTATAAAACTTACAACTTTCTAATGATTACATCGCATGCGATTGACATGGACGTTTAACTAAAAGGTAATTATAATTACAGTTGTAAACTAACTTATTAACATATTACCAACTATTCATTACGTAATGTTGCTAATTAGTTACATGGTGAAGTTTATGTTGGCAATTAATGTGGGTTTTGGTAAAATTAAACTTTTAGTCATTTGGATCAAGTATTATGTTTCTGCGGTATTTCCCATCCAAATATTAAGCGATTTTGCTGGGATTTAAAAGAAAGATCCTTGTTCTGCGGTGGACGTTTCCTGGGATGTCAAGATGATGATGAAATAATAAAGGTTAGAAATAGTAATGAAAGGAATGAAAAGACTTTTTCTGCAATAGGCATATGAGTAAATACAAGTTTCAACCTAAAAAAATCATAAATGGGATTTTCTGATAGTCTGTTAGGCAAAGGGTTGGGAATTGCCTAAAACTGTCCCTACCTACTGGCTGGTTGTTTTTGTTGGCAATAAATGTGAGTTTTGTTAGACTAAAGTAAAGTCTTCTTAAATATGTCTCAAGTAAACAAAATAAAAGTAAGAAATAGGCAATTTTCCTGACTTAATAAAAAAAAGTAAAGTAGTTCCATTATTCAAAGCTGGTGACAAAAAGGATCCCAGTAATTTTAGACCAATATCAGTCTTACCTGTACTTAGTAAAATTTTTGAGAAGGTCATACTCAATCAAATGCTTTCACACTTCAATAGAAATAACTTACTACATGACCATCAATTTGGTTTCACGAAAGGGCGCAGTACAACGGATGCCGGGACTGCACTTTTAAAATACATCTTTTGCGCGTGGGAAAAATCTGAAGACGCTATTGGTATCTTCTGTGATCTATCCAAGGCATTTGATTGCGTAGATCATAGCACATTGTTGCTAAAACTTGAACATTACGGTGTTAAGAATAATTCACTTAAACTACTTAGGTCATATTTGGAAAACAGGATTCAAAAGGTACAAGTAAACAGGACGAAATCACTGGGATCTGTTGTCAAAATTGGCGTACCTCAAGGGTCCATATTAGGGCCATTTTTATTCCTTATTTATATTAATGACCTTCCTTCTGTGGTGAAGAATCTGTCAAAGATTGTGTTATTTGCTGATGATACTTCATTAATATTCAATGTAAGAAGGAAATCACAAAATTATAACGAAGTCAACGATGCACTTGACATGATGACATTCAATAAGTATTCTGTAAAGAATCTACATTGAATAAAATTATCTGAATCTGAAGAAAAAATGCCAATCTTTTTATATAACGTCTTGCAATAGGAAAAAGAGTAAACATCAATACAAAAATCATAAACGCCTAGTTTTTCTAGTCTGGTATAGGGTTGTAAAGCTGCTTAAAGTTCTGACTGTTCCGAGTTTCATTCCCTTTTAGAGCTGATACACTACTACAAAAATATCGGAATTTTAGTTTACTTGTGTTTTTGTATGTCATCAAGACAATAATTTTTATATTAAAAAATGCAACAGCTATCGACAGTCGACTCATTGTCACATCACTAATTTGATGCTTCCCACGGCAACGCGCGTTCAACCCATTTTCGCAGGAGACAGAAAAACTGCTCCCATTTTCATAAACTGAATGGGAGTGCAAAGAAACGGTTTCGCAATGTTATTATGAACATGTTAAATAACGAAATCGACGTGCGCTCGCGACTTTTTGCTCCAGCACTTGTGAAAGATTTCCGGTGTGTTCAATTTTAATTGTTTGTAGCGTAGTGTGCGTGATTGATTAGTTTATAAATTATTATCCATGTTATAAACGGCTTGATTTACTTCCCTTTTCTATCTTAATAATCTATTTCTGTGCGATACCAAGAAAATGAAGTTCAGGAATAAATGTACCTAATTCAGGGGCAGTTAATTCACTCAATCGAATAAAGTACCCAACCGCACAAAAGTAGTTAATTGCGCAAAAGAGTTACATACATACATACATACATATATAACATCACGCCTGTTTCCCGTCGGGGTAGGCAGAGACCAAAAGAGTTTGTCATTTTAATTTTGGAAAATCTATCAAAATTAGCCACCGAATGGGTCCCGGAGGATGGTCACCGACGGCGAGGTAGGCGCCGTAGGCGATGGCAAGACGACTTTAACGTTTTTCTTGGGAATTGGCCAACAATAGCTCAAGACAGAGACGAATGGCATGATAGAGGGGAGGCCTTTGCTCAGCAGTGGGCTACGAGTAATAATAATACGAGTATCAATACCTCACTTTTATTAAATCGCACTGTCAAACCCGTTTCATTGTGTGGAGGAGATCCGTAGTCCGTAAACAAATTACACTTCATTCATATTAGGATTCTTTAACCACTTATTGACAAAGTCAATACTATGTTTTTCATTTAATTTTGCATAGGTACAGTCAACGACAGGTCTAGCTTGATATTCGTTGTGCAAATCTAGCCCGTACGTCTATTGAAATAAGAATGGTACAAGGTTCAATGTGTCACGCTTGATTTGCTCTTCAGAGTACAAAATACACGACGCTTCACCCTTAATCAAAGCTAAAATAAAATAGAAAAATGTTAAATTTTGGAAAAAGTACTTTGACATTAGCTGAATTGTCTACCTTTTTGCCTAAAGAGTTAAAAAGGAACTCCACAGAGCTTCCGTTTATAGAAAAGAAAACATAAAGAGCAGTTTCACACGTATGTAACTTGGTTCCACAGGTGGCTGGTCATTCGGAACCCAGAAGTTCAAAGAGATGTCCTCTACCCGCTACGCTCGTCAGACCTTCATCTACTCCGCGATCCCGTACCTTCGCGACAGGAACTTTGATGGACTGGACGTAGACTGGGAGTACCCCAAAGGAGGTGATGACAAGAAGAACTTCGTGTTGCTGCTTAAAGGTTAGTGGAGAAGAAAAATAATGTTAGGCTTCATTCACAGTACTGTAAGTTTAGTACTACGAACTACCAGCCTTTCAAATTGGGTGGTTGGGTTGGGTGAAAATTTTTCAAACGGCTTCATAATCTCGACTTTTTGATAAAAAGGGTAATTAACCACTGAAAATACTTTAAAACTAAAACAAAAATAGCACTCGAAGTCCCACTAGGAAATTCATATATTGTGGGTACCGGCACCCTGACACTAATATGCACACAAACATAATCAGTCTCGAGAACAAATATCCCAAAACTCATCAATCACCCCGACTGGGATCGAACCTGGAACCTTCGGCACATCATGCAGTTTCAGTACCAATGCGCTACACTGCAATCAATAACATTAATCTTTTAGAAACTGCTGCTGAAACATAGTCTAGATGAAAATATTTTTCTTACAACGTTCCTTACGTGAAAGGTTTTAAGTTAGAAAAAGCACGTACCTAATTTAAACCTTCTCAAAAGCTTTAAAACATCTTCCGTCAAAAGATATTTTTCACCAAAATTTCCTTGGTTTTCTTCGTGAGAATACCAGGAGCGCATAAAATCCGGGACGTGGTTGCAATGTTCCGCTTGTAACGTAACACAGCGGACAAGTTAGTCCGATCGCGACGTGCTCCAAATCGAAAGAGGACTCAAATCTAGACCGAAAAATAGACTCCTATTTTTATTGCCTGGGTACAAGGCTTTGTTGTTTTCTTGGAAAAGGAAGAAGGCGAAAATATTCAGTAGGAAGTTTCTTAAATTGCTTTTAAATGTCACGATATGAAAATGAGGCGTCTATTTGCTAAATTTGGTAATTACTTAAATATATTGATTTTGCAACTCTGACCTGACTAAAACAAAAATTTGTCTAAATTCAACTAAAACTGTTTGCATTTGTGAGCCGTTTCAACCTTTATCGTAAAAGTTATCCCACCCAAAACATAACTGTTAAAAAGGGGGCCAAGTTCCTATCAGCTAATTGTTTGCCTAAAAAAGGGTTGAAATCCGATCCAACGACAGGTATAGATGCACTTAATATCGATCATAATCGTCTTCATCAGCAGCCTGATCCACTAGTAAACATTTGCCACTCCCAAGACTCGCCACCACATCCAGTCCTCCGCCTTCCGCATCCAGCCACTATCCGCCACCTTATTCACATCAACGGTTCATCTGGCCGAAATTCACTTTACCATACACCCAACTTAAAATATGGTATAGCTGTGAAAATACGCAGGTACGTTGAAAATAATATCTAAAATGAAATACTTTGCAAGCTTTATAACAACAAGCTAAGAAGATTTTATAGACTTTATAAACACTGTATCTATTACCATTCAAAAAGGTTTTAATCTTAAATCTCTCACCATATTTTGTCTGTCATGCATGAGTTTCTATCCCTCCTATCAAGCTGAAAGCGTTTTATGTAGCTAGAATCGCTAGCGCTTACCAAATTTAAGTAACGTTGATCCTCGAGTTGGGTGGATGGATAACCGCTGGTGGTAAGGTTTGCAGAAAACTTTATTTACAGTTATCTTTAAACTATATTAAAGGTAGTTTGGTAGCTTTAAAACTCTCAACAACCTGGGTTATTAGGGCTCGCCATTTTGTCTAACATTTCCCACACGATAGTGACGATAGCTGTGATGCAGTTATTTATAATAAGGCATTGAATACATTGGCGATTTCTATAATATTTCTCGCTCAGACAACGATGGTATACGTTCATTATCTGAGCGATAAACGTAAAGAATCGTTGCTCAGGTCATTTCGGAGCAGTGGGACATGAAATGCTATACCTATGGAATAGGATATGACTACTACTTTCTACTAAAAGCGTCAAACACCTCGAACGGTTCGGTTTCGTGATATAAAGCAGAACTAATCTCGCTTTTAATCGCTCATTTCTTTCGTGTAAGCTCGCTGTAAGGTGTACTTTCCACTTTTCTGAAGTAAAGACTGATTTTCATATAAAGTTTTATAATCAGTTAAATTGTTATCGTGTACATTTAAATTCTGAGTGAATAAAAATTACGATTCTAAATGATGATACAACAATACCTTCAATTGCTACTAAGAAAGTGTAAGAAACGTGTTTTTATGTAGTGTATAGTAAGTGGTGGAACTTAACCCTTTTCTCGACGGGGTAAAGGGTAGTTGGGGCTATTCCTTTTGGATAGAACTGCAATATTGTAGCGGCCAAATATTGGCAAATATCACCGCCCGGGACAGCCAGGTGCAGCGGCTAATAGAGGGTCAAGAAGCGATAGAATAGCCCGTCCAGGTGCAAAGATAAAAAAAGTCATTGAAAAGAAGATCCATTATCCAAAAAGGAAGAGAAACCAAACCAAATAATTTATATGCGATAGTTACTGAGTACCGGTAGACGTAGGGTGGGCAGGTGTTTCGTATAAAGATGAAATAATTTATTCTCAAAATGTAAAACTCTTAACTGTACACTTTTTAATGACCTTACGAAATTGAAAAAAAGTAAGTAAATCGCACTAGTGCGGTAAGTGACTACTTATGGGCAGTTTCAACGTCCTTGTAAATACATTTTTCGAGCCAATATATTGAAAAAGGTTTTAATGGTAATGACCTAGCGAGGCGCAGCATCATGCTACTTCAGCAATAAACTGGATCTGGTATGTACGAGTATTATTCAAATCGCAAAGGTCAACAGTCAAAAGGCAAACTAAACTAGTATCATAAAACCACCACTTTACGAGTATTTTACAACTTACTGATCAGATAACGGCAAGAACGTGTGCATCAATGTTTCGGTGATAAAACATCTTTAAAAATTGTATAAAGGCTACAAAAATTTATAAAGAAAATAATTTAATCTTATTATCTGAAGCTACCTCTAGTTCGCTATGGAGCAATATGTTTTTACTAACTGTCCAAAGATTCGCATTTCAAATTATTATATTCCGACGAGGTCTACAAGGTCTACGTCTTTCCACAAAAGAAAATGTATGGTATTTATACATACATACATACATACATAACATCACGCCTCTTTCCCGTTGGGGTAGGCAGAGAGCACAGTCCTCCACCTGCTACGATCTTGACATACTTCCCTTGCTTCCTGTACTTTCATTTATCCTTTCATACATGCTCGTCGGTTTAGGGTACTTTTAACCTGGCCTTTATTCAGAACGTCCTGAATTTGGTCCTGGTACGTTCGCCTAGGCCTTCCCCTTCCAACGTTTCCATTCACTCTCGCCTGGTAGATCTCTTTCGTCAATCTTCGTTCATTCATCCTCTCTACATGACCAAACCATCTCAGCATCCCTTTCTCGATTTTATTATTACCGTATTTACCGTGTGGCGTAAAAGAAGACGTAGTGACCAAAATCGTGGTATTTATATTAGCCTCCTAATCCGCCCCACGTGCCCTACCCTAATACATGTATGTTGAAAGATCTGTGCTCACATTGGGCCACCATAATCTAGAAATGTATCCATAAATTGTTGGATATTAAAATCAATTAATGACGACAGCTAAACTAAATCACTTCATAAACAAAGTGGCGCCATGTTGGGAAAAAACTCTGACATCATCAAACATCCACACGCAAAAAAGATTTACCAAAAAAATCTCATGTGATAACTTATTTCAAACCCATAAAATTGTATTATTTTCTACTAGCGTTTATAATCCCTTTCACGAGTCAATGCTGACGCTTACCAACACATTTTGCAGTCATAGAACCAGACAAACCACCGCGAACCAGACGGACCAGAAATTATTTGACGGAAAAAATAAAATTGTTTTACAAACTTGTTTTTCTGACAGCTTAAGTTGATTACTATTGACTATAGAGCACCATAGCCTTGATATAGCTGCAAAATGTGTTGGTAAGCTTTGGCATTGACTCGTGAAAAGGATTTTACGATTATAGAAACCCACTTGTTATATTTATTTATTGCTATTATCTTTTTATAAGGTAGGAATACAGTTGGTACATAAACTCTGCAAGGTTATATGTATCGCTCGGGAATCAAACCTATGATGACCTTGTAGTAAGGGTGATGAAGGACAAATTTCTATATTATTTGCTCATGTCTGCCTCTGACTGATGATAAGGAGCATCCTCTAGAAGATACAAAAAATATTGGCGGACATCCACACCCCTGCGTTTTTGAGGAATTAAGTTTTACCTATTTTGAAATTTGACAATAAAACGACAGACTATGACTATCTGATTAAATACAATGTATAAAACCCCAGAAATATGGTCTGCCACCATAAGAGCCCTGCGTCGTAAAGTTACAGCGCTTCATAATGCAAAAATTCACTACTTCGTCCCGTGATAATGCAGAGCTCTGCATGTCTTCCTCTTCGATTTTCTACATCTTCAGAAGTATTCTAAACAGGAGCCACAAAGGCAGACAAAAAACATAACCCTCCTGTTTTGGGGCAGTCGGGTAAAAAAACATAAATTAGTATCTTATTTAATTTTTATTGCTAAAACTGAAAAACGCAGCGACGCACAGAAAAACTTGTAAGGCACAAATCGATTCGTATTGAGCTGATCTATCATCCCTATTAATATGAATCATCAGCAAAATTTATACCCTAATTGCAGCCGGGACCCTAACTATTGAGGGAAACGTGCCGTAGCGGACTAATAAAACGAGGTACATAGAATATGTAAATATTTAATTTATGCCACCGAAATAATAATTTTGTACAACATTTCAAAACATTCAAATGTTGCTCAAAGACAAAGCTCACCCATTCCTGACATTGCCAACCTCTTGAGAATTTCATTGAAATCATCCAAAATATGCCGCTTCTATCTCTCCCTAGGGCTGTGCGGTATCAAAATGCAATCTTACGATAGTTACGGGTAAAGTATAAGGAAAACAGGCAATCTGGTTTTTACTGGTTCCAGTTCAAGAAATGTGAGAAATATTTAAAAAAATATTTATTTTATTTATTTATTTTATTATTTTTTTTGAACGTCATACCAAATTGAATTAAAAGTCCGCTGCTGGTCAGTAAGTTGCAGCCAAAACTTCAAAGTATAAACGCGTCTTAATTCTTTACAGACGGATTACCATAGACACTGACTACGCTTGTTAGCTTTTGCTGTGTACAGTCTTTAAGATGGAACACCCAAAAGCACGTCAGTAGAAACACTTTGGACCTTATAGCATGCTAATAGAGTTACAAATGTTTCTATACGCAGAAGGACGCAGCTACCCATCTTTTGGTTTAAACGCCCTTAGTCGTCTTTTATCCCATCTACCCATAGGTGAGAGATGAGTCGGTGTTATTTTCAGGCGGCACCACACAGACGAAAATTAAATGTACTTGCAAAGACAATACTAATATTACAATCAATGTTTTTAAAAAAATCGTTATTGGGCCTGGTCTAAAAAGTATCAGAGAAAACAGCACTTACCTACATCCAATACTTTTAAACATTCGTTTCAGCGCATTTCCAATATCCTGTTTTTAAAACTTGCCAGCAACAACAAAATATCGATAGAATACACTGTGCCTAGTCTGGCGTGCTAGACTGCACCTGTCACCGGGCAGGGCCACCGCTCGCTACATAAACTATCGACATATTGTATCGATATATCGACATATTTGCCGATAAAATTTTAATGGCACCGTTTTGTAGTCGGTAATTGGCTGCCGTTGGTTGGTATTAGTTATTGGCATTGCTTTATGTAGAAGTTAGTTAAAAAGTTATAGAAATATTTATATTGCCGTTTTGTTCGAAACCGAAGTGGTAGTTAGAGAAAAATATTTCGTGTTGCAATCAAATAGTTGTTACAAATCGTGCAAAGAAAAAAATGAATAGATTTGCTTGAAAATACTTTTTTGTTTTTAAATATAAACGACTTTGATGAAAATGCTCAGGATGAGTGTATATTTTGGGCTGTTTATTTCATCACTCACCAAAGTGAGGCTGAAATTTTTATTAATAAACGCTAAAAATTTACCTAAACTCCGATACAAACTTTCTTTTCTTATCCAGAAAATAACATTTCCGAATGAATTTCTTACCTATTTATTATTGTAAAATAAAATAAATGGTACAGCAGCACTGCACTTACTTTCTCGCAATACTCAAGGAAAAACTATCAACCGCAAACTTAAATTTGTAATGCCATACACATAGTATGGAAATACAAACTTTTATTAACGTTTTTCCAAAAAAATGTTCGAATGAAATGTGCAGATCAATTCAGAATTCAAATTGTCAACCATTAAAACAAAGAAACCTCAAACGATTTCGAGTAAATCACATGTTTAACTTTTGGTAGTACTGGAACACCCTTTATATGAATTTTCACAGATCAATGGATACTACCGTAGGATACTTGCTTGGAGATTTTTTTAATTTCCCAACACATGTTCCTTATGGATAACTGTTCAGTTTAGTCTACTGAGCAAGCCCTTTCAGTTTTTGGTACATCCTGTGTACTAAATTTTATTCAAAAAAATCATAAAGAATATCCAGTTAGGTTGACAACCAATCCAGAATTAATATAATAGAAAATGTTAATAAACTCAATGGAACCATTTTTGGGTAAATCACATATTTACGATTTGGTAGTACAGGAACAACCCTTATATGAAATTACACAGATCAATTGATACTAGCGCAAGATATCTTATATGGAGATGCTTGGTCGTGCAAAGTTTCATCAAGATTCTATGAGCCGTTTTTGAGAAAATTTCAATTTTTCATTTTCCTTGTATGACAGCTACCCTCAAAATGAGAGCCAGCAAGAAACCACTTAGAACCCTTCGATGGATTTGCATAAAACTCCTACATTCAAAATATGGTGTCAATCGGACCACTCGTTTAGCCGCTAGGCCAAAGCGTGACGGACCGACCGACCGACCGACCGACCGACCGACCGACCGACGGACGGACATTTTTGGGAGACTTGTTTTTTTTATGTGTAAGTAATATTGAACACATTTTTGAGAAAATTAGAAAAACTTTTTTTTTTCACGAATACAATACCTTTCTCGCTCCGCTCGAAAGTAAAAACTCGATGTTTAAAACTATTAGACCTACCACAATGCATTGGAGTCAAACAGACATTTGGCCTTTAGTTTTATCAAATGAGCGAAAAGATTCGAAATTCCCGTCACATTTTATCGACATCGATACAAATATTTAGTTCAGTTGGACATTTTAGTGATCAGTAACTGATATTATGTAGTATGAAACTACCCTATCTGTGGCTGAGAGCTGTCGTTAGGACGCAAAGGTCGCACTTTGTTGCAACTTTTTACTTTGAACCATTACGTGTCACTGCTACAAAGTTCTATGTATACTACACTTGGCGTCACGAAAATTGCCCGCTAGTAAAATATTAACGAAACCATATAAAATATCAGATTATGTAAGAGTATGAATTTTTGGCACTATATCGATTGCTATCACTATGCATGGCACTATATCAATTGGAAAGATAAATTTTATTGTCAATTACTGTTTTTATCTAGATATAACTTGCTCACTACGGCTTCCATGTGGTCTCACATAGAAAGTGAATGTCACAACCCTTACTTGAAGGAAGACTGTGGTGTAAATATTCTGCAACGACGAGGGAGCAGTTTTATCGTCATAGCAACCGAAAGACGTCCACTGCTGGACATAGGCTTCCTCTAAAGATCTCTATGAATACCGGTCCTACGCTGCTCGCATCCAGCGGCTTCCTGCGACCTTGACCATATCGTCGCTGCCTACGCTTCGCCACTCTAGAACCCTTACGCCCCATCGGCCATCGGTTGTTCTTGCGATCTGCCCACTGCCACTTTAGTTTAGCGATTCAATGAAGAGATCCGCAGAAGAACTAAAATAGCTGACATAGCCCTGAGAATCGCTAAACTAAAGCAGTTTTATACAAACTTTTTATTTTGGACTCGAGTGTAATAGAGCATCGTACTATGTAGCAATGAGCCGTCCACTTCAGGCGTTAGAGAGGTCGATTCGTATTCTATTGAGCTCTCTACTTTTTAGTTGTTCCTACATTTAGGAGCACAACTTTACTGAAACTTTCAGTATTAAATAAATTCTTACTCGTTTAAGTTTTCTTCTTGCTGTTATTGGTCAAGTCGTGAAATATAATGAATTTAACTAGTTTTAGAAAAAAATATAAGTCCTGGAGGCATCCATCCTGCACAAACAGTGTATCCTCCGTTGGCATGCACGAATCTTCGTATACTGAGCACACGAGAGAAGAATACTCAGATCATACGTTTTCTCCCCTCGGCTTCGCCTCTGGTCAGAATACACGTGTGATCTAGAGTATTCTTAACTATTCCTCCCTAGGTACGTATCCACAATTTTTAGGGCTCCGATACCAAAATAGTAAAAAAAAGGAACCCTTATGGTGCTGCTCTGTCTGTCTGTCTGTCCGTCTGTCTGTCACACCTCTATATCTCAGCAACCACTTATGCTATCGACCTGAAATTTGGAAAATTTCTGAAAAAAGTATGATTATTAATGTAAAGGAGGCCAAAATAGGGAGGGCCAAATTTCAAATTGTCGCTACTAGGTCGAGCGGGGTATCATATGAAAGGGCTTTACTTGTACATTTTAAAATATATTTTTGTATTTTTTTAAAATTTCTTAGTCTTCAAGATATGATGAAAAATGTCCAAAAAATAGCATTCCCCCCCCCCCCCCCCTTATCTCCGAAGTTGAACTAAGGAAAAATCTGAATTAATTACAGTTGACAGAAGTTTATGTAAACTTAACAGCAAAAATAAAACGATCTTTCTAAGTTGCAGTTTTCCAGAAATCTGCAAAAAACCTTTACAAACAAATTTAGTTTTGCGGTCCTGAAAATGGACTTTATTGCTTCCAAAAATACTCTAGGTATATAGGAACCCTCGGCGCGCGAGTCCGACTCGCACTTGACCGGTTTTTTTATTTTTTCTACTATTCCAATATTGTTCAAAATATTACCGATATTAACACATTAGTAAATTTAACAATAGCAAGGTTTTGGGAGGTGAATGTTTTGTCAAATATCTGATGACTAATACCAAAAAGAAGATTATGTTGTTTCCAAAGGCTACGCCAACTTAACATGCTTTACGAGGCACGATACTGGCCAAGGTTCCCACGCTTTCCACGATCGTCTCCGAAGACAAAGTTTTGCAAAATAAACAGATTTGAGGTAACGGAATGGCTTCATTGGGTTTCATCACAACTCCCTCGTCACGACTCTCAGGCATTAGACAGAACGTGAGGATGCTTAGGTTAGAAGTAGCTGGGTAATTTAATGAGGGTAGGCAGACCAGCTGCATTACGATAGCAAAACAACTGCAGTCGTCAGTTTGTACCACACATTTTTTTTATTTTCGGACCTGACTCCGAGATCTTTAAAACGAGCCTACAAATAGCAATGTCACTAATGGCGTAACGTGCCTTTTGAAGCATGAGATCGGATTAAAGCTTTTATGAATACCGCTAAACAGCTGATCCGCAGTCATTACATTTGCTACAAATGAGATATTCCATATCTAACTATTATTGCTTTTACTCTCTTATTGTCATAAATGACTTATTGACAGGTATTTTTTTTAATTTTAATTCCCTTTTAAAAAAAATAACCGTCTTTTTAATATTATGATATTATTCCTTTAGCCGTTTGCAGTTTATGTAAAGCAACTGCCAGCACTAGTCCTAGGCGATGTGCTTGCGCAACTAAGCGTGATGGACAAACATTCAAATCCGTGAATATTGCTTCCCTGCTCATCATTATCGAGGTGTCGGCTGGAATTTGCTGCTTAAAGCGATAAACAGTTCACGTCGTTTAGAAACAGACATAAAAAAAAAAAAAACAAATGTGCAATAACAAAATAAATATTTGTTTTGTAAGGCAGCAAAATTGTTATTTGGCGCGAGTGCATTGTACTGAAACTTGAGCAAGCGAAGGATTCTAGGGTTGAGCCACGAGCGGAGCGAGAGGTCTAAAATAATTAGTATAGGCAACGAAACGGATCGTTGTATGAAGACCCCCGCATTAAATCCTCAGTCGATGAACCTTTGCTGGGGTATTTATTACACTACATGAGACAAACCTTCTATAAAAAAATCCAAAAAAATCGGTGCTTTTATTTTTTCCATACAAAAATTACAAAAAATGTGTTTTTTTTTTGTAAAACTTTTTTGGATATTTTGAATTTAAATTTTATTCATGATTCTTTATCATCCTGTCAAATAAAATCTGCCTGAGAATTTTATGTTGGGGTCAACTGCTTCGTTCCCTACACTATATCCTGGGCCATGCGAGAGTTTCAAGGCACGAGACACGAAATAACTTTGCTACAGAGTTCTAATTTCAAAAAACTTTTGAACTCAGATTTTAAGCGATAAACAATAGTGAAAATTCACCTGCAGTCCTGTCGCGTAACGTCTTATATCGCCAAATTCATCAAATTGTACAAAAATTTTTTCAGGTACTAGTTGGGTACATAGCTCTAAATTTTTGATAGGAGCCAATTCTTGAATTTTCAGGGTTTTTTTTTGAAATTCAAGAATTGGCTCCTATCAAAAAACTAGTACCTGGAAAAAATTTGGTGAAATTGTAAGGAGTGTCTACGTGAAACAGCTAATTGACCGCACTACAGTACTTTCTTATCATTTTACCTACATAAAAGCCACTTTTTCAAGAGATGTAGTTAAATTAATGTCATAAAGTTTAAATCATGAGTTTTCTCAATTTTTTGTCTTAACAAAAACCAACCGCCTAAATAAATTTCTCAAAATATATATTATTTACTTCAGTGCCACTGATAAAATTTTATGGTAGGGCAACGAACGAGAAATAATATGAAACATCTAAAATGAATGATCCAATCTTGCAGCAGGAGCAAAATCTCATCAGCATAGAGTCCGTAGCACAGTCTAACATATGATACAGTATGTACACCTGGTTGCAACATAGTTTAATTAGTCTCAGGGAGAAGCTTTGCTGGCTTACTGCGACAAGGTTCTCTGTTATATTAGTGTAGTGAGTGTCATTGAACCTTGTTTAATGAAAGAGCATGTCGCACTTTCATTGTCCTTCCACTTCCCAACTTGAAGGCAAATACTACGTTTGAACTAGACTTGGAACTGTAATTAAGTGTTCTAAATAGCACTTCATTCCGCGGAAATGTGTAGGTTATAGGCACTTTAGTATAAACTAGCTTTTGCCCGCAACTGCGTCCGCATGTTAAATAAAATATGCACCAATGTGTAAGTCAAAATGTTAGCTATCAAACAAAAAAAATCATTAAGATCGGTTCAGTAGTTTTTGCGTGATGGTCGAAAAAATAAACAAACTAAGGATTTGGATTCAGGGGCATCAAATTAGCATAAAATGATTTTTTTTATAAATATCTTCAATTTACAGAAAAAAACAATTTACAATTTTATTATAGTTTTGATAGAAGAAAAAAAAAGAATAAAATAATTATTTCTCTACCCCAAAAATACAATTGAGAAAAAAAAAATATTACTTATCCAACAAAAACCCTTATTTGAGGGGGATTCACCAATAGAAACCACACAATGCGTTGCATCGCAAACACAGAACGTTCGCATCTAGACCAATTTTTTTTTTCTGGGAAACTGGATCATTTTCATTTGACTGGTTCCTTGGTTGTAAGTCCTTCAAAAACTGTTTAGAAATAATGTTTCCTCATTTGTATTTATTTTAACAATAAGTACCTGGTCGACCGAGCTTCGCTCTTTAAATAGCAGCCTCAACATTTAAACAGCATCGGGTGATTAAGCTATGCTACCCGCCAACAGATGGCGCTGTAGGTTTCTGTCTTTTAAAAAATGCCTAAAAACACGGGGAAAACGAACAGCTGGATCAATTTTTCACCTCCAAAAACCGTTAGAGCCGTTTTCGAGAAACAAATATATATATAACTAGCTGTTGCCCGCGACTCCGTCCGCGTGGGGTTCAGAAAAAGTAGCTAATGACTTTTCCCATGGTTCAAACTATCTGCGTACCAAGTTTTTATCACAATCGGTTTATCGGATTAGCCATAAAAGCGTAACAGACAGACAGACAGACAGTGCAGTTCTCGCCTTTATATTATTAGGTATACAAAGTACCGATAATACGGATTTTTGTAAATTAAACACCTCTTGTTTACGTGTGGACTGTTAGGTCGCCCACTATCCTCGTAAGTGTAAAATTATAGTATAATTCCACGCGGATGAACTGTGATACGGGTTTCGTTATTTCTTATACAAAACTAAGCCTAACTAAATCTGAGCCGCAGTCACTTTAGCTTCTGTGGCCACTGAAAAAAGAGCGGTACAAAGTCCAACGTTTCTAGCTTCACATGCTTTTAACTGTACATGTACCTACATACAAAACTGTTGGACTTCACTTCTGTACCATCTTTTTAACTTATTTCTCCCATTAAAAGACAATTCCTAAAAAACAATGATTCACATCTTTCTTTATTTTTTGAAGTATTTTGATATAGGATTTTGAGATAGGATTTTTTTATTATTATTTTTATCATAAAACTAAATCTAGATTTTACCAATCTTCAGCTGTACCCACGACTTTTACACAAACAACTGGACCGGATCAAACGGTGTTTTCAACAACGTATTTGGCTTTCTTCCGTTCAAAGTTATAAGCTTTGTTTGATTTCAGCTAAGGACTTACTTGACGGTAACCAGAAGACTTACTTGACGGTAACCAGAGGGCTACCACGGTAGCCGCTTTCTGGGCAAGTAAGATTTAGCCTGTGTTCTTGCCGACACGAAAGAAGAAGAAGAATTTCAGCTCGGCTTCACCGCTTGAAACTTTAAACTCGCATATTTTCTGTTTGAGTGAACCAATTGTAATAAAAAAAGTTAAAATATGGCACGAAAGCAACCCAAATACGTTATTGAAAACCCCGTTTGAGTCGTTCAAGTAATTTGTGAGGTATTGGTGCGGCCGCTTAAAATTTCGTGAACCATCTGTCTAAGTGAACCGTTTGCAATGAAATAAAGCTTATAAGTTGCACAGACAGAAGCCCGACACGTCATTGAAAACCTCGTTTAAATTAGTTCAGTAGGTGAGTTCTTGGTTCTGTAGCTTAAAACTTTGCGTATCTTCTGTCAAAGTCAACCTATCGCAATGAAACTAAGCTTATATATTGCATAGGAGTAAGCCAAACGCGTTGTTGAAAGCCACGTTTGAATTGGCTCAAAAGTTTGTGAGTTATTCGCGCCTTATCTTTAAACTTTGCGAAACTTCTATCTGAGTGAACCGTTTTCAACTAACCTAAGCTTATATGTTGCACGGAAGTACCTAATCCAAGCACGTCATGGAAATGCCAGTTGGAATCGGTACAGTAGTTTGTGATCTATTGGTGCCACCGTTTAAACTTCGCGCACCTTCTGTCTGAGTGAACGGTTTTCAGTGAAATTAAGCTAATACTCGTATATTGCAAAGAATTAAGCTTAACACGTTATTGAAAACCCCGTTTAAATCCGTTTAGTAGTTTGTGAGTTATTGGAACCGCCGCTTGAAACTTAGTGAATCTTCTGTCTGAGTGAACCATTTGCAATGAAACTAAGCATACATGTTGCATGGAGTAAGCCAAACACGTTACTGAAAACCTCGTTTAAATCAGTTCAGTTGTTTGTGAGTTATTGGCGCCACCGCTTGAAATTTCGCGCACCTTCTGTCTGAGTGAGCCGTTTCCAATGAAAGTAAGCAAATATGTTGCAAAGAAGTAAGCTTGACAGGTTATTGAAAACCCCGTTTGAATCCGTTCAATAGTTTGTGAGTTATTTACTCCGCCGGATGAAACTTCGCGTACCTTCTGTCTGAGTGAACCGTTTGCAATGAAATTTAATTTTTATGTTGCAAAAAAGTTAGCCAAACTCGTAATTGAAAACCCCGTTTGAATCGACTTGATAGTTTGTGAGTTATTAGCGCACAGGCAGTTTGGTACTTTACATTAGTGTAGCTTCTGATTGAGTGAACCGATTTGAATGAAACATAGCCTTTATGTTGCTCAGAGCTAAGCTTAATCTACCTGCGAAAACTGCGTGAAAATCCATTCAGTAGTTTCGGAGTTTATCGAAAACATACAGACAGACAGACAGACCGACAGACAGACAGACAGACAAAAAATTCAAAAAAAAAATATTTGTGTTCTATTAGTCCTTTCTTATCGCCCACACTCATTTTTTGATAAATTCATCAAAAGTACAGACACGCGGTTTCTACTCTTTTATTATATGTATAGATGTATAGATTATATTGCTCGTTTAATAGAATAGGATAATCAATAAGGAAATAAAACAATGATGTCCTACGGGTGTACACCACATTTCACCCTTAAAACTACCACTCCCTCCAAGGTCGCAGTAATTAATGTTTCTTGAAGTAGTCTCAAGTGACCGCAAGCCGACGCTTTTGCCTCTCGCCCTAATCACGTGCGGAGAGCCCTAACGACACGTGATGCGTGACGCAGGGCCGAGAAGGGTCTGTTCTAGGCAGAAGAGGAGTGAGTAACGAGTTGGTTTTTAGGGTTTCGAACCAACATGGGAAAAAAGGAAGCCTTATGTGCGACTTAGTCTGTCTGTCTGTTTATTACTAGTGTGCAATGGACCATTCAGATCGGCCACAGTTTATAGCTCGCCTGTCTTAATTTTACAAATAAGACAGTAAAAGTGTGTTGCCTACCCTTAGAACTAAAATTAAATGCCTCTCTCATAGGATGACTTACACTGGGTGTAAAACGTACGATGCTCCGTTCAATTCTACATAGTTAACTACTGCAACTTTTTATAAAGAAAATCTTTGACAGAATAATGTGTTTCCTCAAGGAGCCATTTTAAACAATTTTCCGGCACGACCTATGGGTCGAAATACGAAAAAAGAATGTTGACAAAATGCGCTATCAGCTGATATTGACTCTATGCGAGTTCGAAGTTTTTTCGTATTTCGACCTATGTTTTAAGAAAGTTGTTCAGTTTCATGGTCTGAGTAAAATGCTAAAATTATGTTCACTATTTCATTAGGATCTTATTTTTAATACTCTTTAACAACACTAAGAGAATGTTTCTGTTTAATGGACTGTGTTAGTTAAGCTATATTCGATGGCAACACCCATGTAACCTTAAAAAATCTTTTGTTACCAATTTTCATCTTTACAAATTAATTTTGTATCTTTGCATCCCTGTACGCTAATCTATCATAAATCAGACGAACTAGTTTTGCAGTAAAACAACAGTTAGTACTAGCTTTACTGGACGAACTGAAAATCATCCGACATGCCCAGTCAATCTACGAAAGTTTGTATGAAGAGGGTTGCATGAGATGCACTTTAGGAGATAATTTATTAAATTACCAGTAAAAACATTCAAAAATTTAAAACCACAGTAATCTCCGACATTACGTTGATATTCTTAGCTCGAGTCACACTGAAGCGGTAGCGGAAGCGTTCCGGGGGCGCAATTTTTTGTAAAGTATGAGTTCTTATGCACCGTGTCACATTGAAAGCGATCGCGGCGCGGCGCGGTGCGGCGCGGGTGCGGCCGGGCCGCTAGTACAACCCCGCGGATCGGGCGAGGCGCGGCGGGGCCGAACTTTCGGCGGGAGCGGGCGCTGTATTCCATCGCATTCAATGCAACCCGTCACAGAGCGGCAGCGGCGCGGCGCGACGCGGTGCGGTCCGGGCACGGACTTCAAACCGACCGCTACCGCGCCGCTGTCCCGCCGCGGTTTCCGCGCGGTACCTCTGTGTGACCGGTCCCGGAACGCTTTCGCTTCCCGCAGGTCCGGCCCTGGACCGCTTTCGCCATCATACCGCTCTGTGTGACTTGGGCTTAAGGTGAACTCAACCTGTATAAAATTTACCATGTAGCACAGGTCAGCTTATACTGATACTTTTACAAAAAAAAGTGTCTTTACAAAATTGCCGGATTTAATTATTTACAGGTGCAAATGGCCTATATTACTATTAAAAATGTATTTATCCTAATGTGCATTTAATGCAACCTCATATCGTAGTTTGGCTGGACTAACACTCTAATTCCGCCAACCACTGTACGTACACCAATAGTCCTGAGTCACTTAGAAAGCACTCAGCTCCAGCCCCCAGTAAATTTCCTCTCCTCTAACAACGAACGGAAAACACTGTTTGTCGTAGAAAGCTATTAATGTAGAGTTACTTACTACTGGCTAATGACTCACGCTAATTTACTATAAATGAATTAATTATATTTTCTGCATTTACGATTGTATATTTTTCAAGCTTACAAATAATTTTTAAGGTTCCGTACCTCAAAAGAAAAAAAACGGATCCCTTATAGGATCCTTCGGAGAGTGTGCTCAAGAGCTCCACGAGCTTATTCCACCATCCCTCTTCTACCATCAGGAGTCCACCAGACGCACCGCAGTATATCACCCACTCTTGGTTGATATTCCACACATTCGCAAAAAGCACTTTGAAACATCTTTTATAATGCGCACGCCCAAAGAGTGAAATTCTCACAGTAGCCTAGTTGGTAAAGCGTCTGCGGTACTTACGCAGAAGACGCAGGTTCGAATCCTGCCTGTGGTTGTGAAATTTTGCGATTTTCTACTTTGTGAAATTCTCTGTCTGCGTCTGTGTTCCCGAGTTCATATAACCCGAATCTATTCCAGTCGCGAGTGAATAGGCTTCTTCTGGGCAAGCTCGTTTCATCGTTGACCTCATCTCTGTCCTCAAGACCAGATCAAGGTCAAGAGTAAGCCCACTGACAATAAAAAAAATTGTTGTCTGTCTCTCAAGACCCTTTTTCTCACGAAAGGGTAAACGTACTCGTATAAAGTTGAAATTAATATTCAATATTTCAAGCTTCTACGACAATAATATCGATAATTCAATTCAAGCTAAAACAAACTCTTTTTACGTTTAGAGAAACTAGTTAGACTACACCTATAACCATCTTTGTTCGAGATTTTTCCAAATCTATTATTTTATTCGTCGTTTTTCTAGATACATTAACATTATACAAATCACACATATATATTTGGACTGGGAGAAGGCTGAGTCACTCTGTCCTTGACATTTAGGCAAGGTGAAGATGAGTTGTAAATATAAACAAATGATGTAGAGAATATCTCAGGATACGCAATGATATTATCTTACCAAAACTAAAATAGAGCGAATCACGCAACGCATTTACACTGAAGTGCAAAAAAGGGGCAGTAGGTTTTCTGTCTCGGTATTTGGCACTGTTTGGTCTAACACCTCCTGAGGATGCCTCGTGTAGAGGCGAAACACGTGTAGAGTGGTTTGGGTAGTTGCTGTGTTGCAGTTGCCTGGGCATGCACATTTATTTTGGGCGGGCGGGCGGTGCACAGTGAGTACACAGCATCCATCATTATTGCAGAGGTGTCTATATATTTGTTTTCCATAACTTTTTTATGTCATACATTTTCATACAATGATAGGATCAAACTAATCGTCAATATCTTATCCAAATCGATTCAGAATACGAACCTGATAAGTCAGATTTTTAGATATGAATCTTGTCAATAAATCTCTCGAAGGTCACACTAATGTAAAGTATCCAGCAAAGAGCAAAGTCAATACATCACTTAGAAGAAAAAACACGACTTCGTATAGGTATAGGTATACTATATCCCATTTTCAAATGTTTGAAGTGACGCACTGGTTTTCCTGAATATTTTTGTTGAAGATGTGTACAATGTTTAATAAGTTTGTTGACAAGATTCTTATCTAAAGATCTAACTTATCAGATTTGTATTTTTATTCGATTTGGATAAGATTTTGACGGTTAGATTGTCCCCATCATTGTGTACAGCGTATAAAGTATGGCGGAAAAACTACCGACCCGTTTTTTTTGCTCTTCAATGTATTATTTCATAATTTTTGTTCTTCTAAATATTATTTTTAAAGAATAAAGGCGCAAAACAAGGGATGCTGGGTTTCCTCATAAACATAGGTAGGAAAGAAAACGAACTTAAATTCACTTTGGAGAGAACTTTGTTTTTTTGTGACAATTGGAACAAAATAATAGTTTCTTTAGTTTATCAATATTAAATAGCTCACTTTTATGTAGTTTTGAGTATATTTATTATAATAATATTATAATATAATATTTTCGTATGTTGCTGAAAAAAAAATTATTTTTTTTTTAAATTGGTTAACTACTCGTAACATAAAGTTTGTATGTACTGTTGTCACTGACCTCTATATATACATTGTATATATAGAGGTCAGTGACTGTTGTAAATAAATAAAACATTTTGTAATTGCATTTTTCAGAATGCAGACTCTCTACATCATATCTAATACGAGTAGGTATACGTCGACCAAGGAGGTTTTAATCCACGCTACGCTCTAGGAAGGAGTGTTTAATGCAAAAATCTTGCTACACAAATTTTGTCAATCGTATATTGTAATACGGTATAAATTCCTGTGATGTGCGAAGAAGAGAAATTGTGCCGAGCGAGAGGTCAATTAGTCGCGGTTGTGTCACGCTCACACAGTTGCCATAGCAAAACGAAATTGCGGGTTGGTAGGAAAAAATCTTTTGACATTATGCTTGGTTTTCATATAGAAACCCTTTTTAGAGCTAAATCTTAAAAAAATAATATTTTTCGGGTGCTTTTGGTTCTGTGATTTATCTCGGAAACTCTAAAAAATATTTTTGATCTAATTGTGTTGTTTAAGGTCAAGCAGGTTATGTACTTCTTTATTCGTCATCAACCTTTTTGGTAATAGTTTTTAATACATTACTGGTATCCCCGTCTTTGACACATTTTTATGTCATGCTAAATTTTGTTTAAAATCGCGTATTTTTTCTGCAAAAACAGTGAAATATTGTAGAGTAAATGGCTGCAAAATTGATAGTTATGCTATTTGCGGAATGTTCTTCTATGGGTATCCATCATTCTTTTAATTTTTCTATGAAAAAGCCGAACTGTTTTACGTATGAAGTAGGGTGGCTGTAATGTACGATATTTGAACACAAAGGAAACTAAAAAGGTACAACCACATCAGTATTGTGGGATGTGAATCTGCAGAATCTGCCCATAAAACTGAACAACTTATCCCAAAGAACATTATGATGAAATAACATTATGATGAAGATATCTGAATCTAAAAATGAAAGAGGAAAACAGCTTGCATTAGTTTTAAAAGAAAATCAAACAAAACAATGGAACCTGTACTGTTGTACAATAATAGGAAAATAGTACATCTGATGCTGCCGGTTATTTTCTGCGTTCTTATTGACGACATGCGGGAAGCCTCACGCGCCTGCCCTGCGCGACGCGATAGATATTTCGAGCCATTTACAGTCAGCATCAAAGTTTTGTTCCAGGCACTATTGAGAGAATTTATGTGATGCCCTTGGGTTGGAATTTGTTTAAAAAAGTTTCAGATGTGGACAGATGTCACTTGGTAGGTAAGAATGATTCATTCATTTAAAATAATAATATTAAAAAAATACGATCGAATAGAGAACCTCCGCTTTTTTGAAGTCGGTTAAAAAGTAGGTGGCTCGCAATTAGGCCCAAATGAAGTTGGTTGATGATGAGTTTTTAGAAGAATACCAACAAAAACCTGTATCGACCTGTTGTTCCCGGACAGCCAGACGGATCGCAAATATAGATGGACAGAGAGACAGCTGATGTTACGAGGGCTGTTAAATAAGTAGTGAGAATGAACAACATATTGGTTTTAAGTATTTTAATGTTTGTGAGTATTGATAGTTTATTTCAGTAAAAAGATAGTGACAAAAACTTGGGCCATAATATTTAGAAACATATAAATGAGGCAAAGTTCAACAGCCAGTCCATATTTTTAAATTATTGTTATTCCATGTGAGTGAAAAAAATGTAAAGTCAGAACTGAATCAATGAAATAAGAAATAAAATCTTATATTTGTACGATTATTTTGTAACATGTCGTACCTATAATGAATTTTGTTTGTCAATAAACAATAAATCATAAAATACACGTCAAATTTTATTAATTGCTTTGCTTCTTGATGATGAGGCATGCAACGTACCTGGAGAACAATTATTGAATATCACCGGGTGATAAAATATCACTCAAAAAATTAAAAATCATAGATTTTTGTTTTCAAAAGTTGAAATTGATCTTCTTAAAATATAAAGGAGTCCTTTATTGTTAATTTTCATGTATTCTGATTTACCTTTCAACAGTTTATCAACGCAAATGTGAATTTTTAAAGTCTCAAAAGTGATATTTTATCACCCGGTGATTTTCAAGAATTCCCTGGGCTTTTCTGGAAAGCAAGAAGAAAGAAATGAAAAAAGGTTTATTTTGGAAACAAACAAAAAGAATGCTGCTGCTGAAAAAACTCTGACCCAATTGTTGAATATTACCGAGTGATAAAATAAAATTTTTGAGACATCAAATAAGAATGGGCGGTGGTGGTGACCACTTACCATCAGGTGGCCCACCTGCTCGTTTGCTCACTTTAAACATAATAAAATATCAAATGTACCCTAATCTGTTAAAAATGTAAACTATAATACATGAAAAGTAACAATCAATCACTACTTTATATTTTACGAATATCATTCTGCACTTTTGTAAAGAATTTTTTTTAATTTTTAAGGTGATAATTATTTATCATCCGGTGTTATTCAAGAATTGAGCCCAAGGTACTCATGAAATGCTTGAATAATATTCTCATGTTGTACATGACACCCCATGAAACGTACACTGTACGTACATTACGATACCCACGGGTGGAGATGGGTTGGTAGTTGGTACTATACTTTGCCGGCACCAAACGGACTTGACTTCATTTACCTCTATGACTCTATAATTGAGCCACGAGCCAAGCGAGTGGTTCTAAAGAAGAATAATCAGTGCTGCGAGGATTTTAAGACACGAAACACTTTGTTGCCGAGGGAAGCACAACTTATCAGGTAGAAACTAAAGGATAATATCCTGCCATTTAAAATAATAATATTAAAAAAATACGATCGAATAGAGAACCTCCGCTTTTTTGAAGTCGGTTAAAAAGTAGGTGGCTCGCAATTAGGCCCAAATGAAGTTGGTTGATGATGAGTTTTTAGAAGAATACCAACAAAAACCTGTATCGACCTGTTGTTCCCGGACAGCCAGACGGATCGCAAATATAGATGGACAGAGAGACAGCTGATGTTACGAGGGCTGTTCAATAAGTAGTGAGAATGAACAACATATTGGTTTTAAGTATTTTAATGTTTGTGAGTATTGATAGTTTATTTCAGTAAAAAGATAGTGACAAAAACTTGGGCCATAATATTTAGAAACATATAAATGAGGCAAAGTTCAACAGCCAGTCCATATTTTTAAATTATTGTTATTCCATGTGAGTGAAAAAAATGTAAAGTCAGAACTGAATCAATGAAATAAGAAATAAAATCTTATATTTGTACGATTATTTTGTAACATGTCGTACCTATAATGAATTTTGTTTGTCAATAAACAATAAGTCATAAAATACACGTCAAATTTTATTAATTGCTTTGCTTCTTGATGATGAGGCATGCAACGTACCTGGAGAACAATTATTGAATATCACCGGGTGATAAAATATCACTCAAAAAATTAAAAATCATAGATTTTTGTTTTCAAAAGTTGAAATTGATCTTCTTAAAATATAAAGGAGTCCTTTATTGTTAATTTTCATGTATTCTGATTTACCTTTCAACAGTTTATCAACGCAAATGTGAATTTTTAAAGTCTCAAAAGTGATATTTTATCACCCGGTGATTTTCAAGAATTCCCTGGGCTTTTCTGGAAAGCAAGAAGAAAGAAATGAAAAAAGGTTTATTTTGGAAACAAACAAAAAGAATGCTGCTGCTGAAAAAACTCTGACCCAATTGTTGAATATTACCGAGTGATAAAATAAAATTTTTGAGACATCAAATAAGAATGGGCGGTGGTGGTGACCACTTACCATCAGGTGGCCCACCTGCTCGTTTGCTCACTTTAAACATAATAAAATATCAAATGTACCCTAATCTGTTAAAAATGTAAACTATAATACATGAAAAGTAACAATCAATCACTACTTTATATTTTACGAATATCATTCTGCACTTTTGTAAAGAATTTTTTTTAATTTTTAAGGTGATAATTATTTATCATCCGGTGTTATTCAAGAATTGAGCCCAAGGTACTCATGAAATGCTTGAATAATATTCTCATGTTGTACATGACACCCCATGAAACGTACACTGTACGTACATTACGATACCCACGGGTGGAGATGGGTTGGTAGTTGGTACTATACTTTGCCGGCACCAAACGGACTTGACTTCATTTACCTCTATGACTCTATAATTGAGCCACGAGCCAAGCGAGTGGTTCTAAAGAAGAATAATCAGTGCTGCGAGGATTTTAAGACACGAAACACTTTGTTGCCGAGGGAAGCACAACTTATCAGGTAGAAACTAAAGGATAATATCCTGCCAAATAAAATATTAAAAATGAAGCTGCTGTTCCAGAGGGCTTTAATAATATTACATCCCCAAGCGTAAAATAGTTAGGTCACCCTACTGTGTGAAAGAGATGCCACCGCGACTATTGGATATACTCGTCATCACGCTTTTTTTGGCCATTCATCTCTCCTTCCTAGAGCGTAGCGTGGATTAAAACCTCCTTGACGTCGACAAAATAAATCTGGCTATGTCAGTTGATGCGCAGAAGTCAAAACATAAGAAAAAGACAGAGTTATTTTGTACCAAAGAAATTTGACCTCATAAGCGAAGCAAGGAGGTTTTTGTTCTGAGTTTTGTACGACGACGACGATATTACGTTGTTGGTTTTGACAGTTACAGTTTAACCTTTGGGGTGACGTGATTTGTCAGATCCCTTCGCTAAGCCTTTCTATCTAAGTTTGTGTGTTTATGTATTTAACTTGACACAATATCTCGTAACGACCCCCTTGTTTGCATAACCAAGCAAACATACAACATCTACCAGATGTTGGTTATATACACCAGTACTTACATAGAGGTAAGTTAGGACAACTTCAGAAAAGATTACCTTTATATGAAAAGATTGATGACAAGAGAGAAATAACGAGATATAGGCGAACTTTTAGAAAATTAAAGAGGAGTTCTAATATCGTGTCGTAACAGGAAGTAAACGCAGTATGTAAGATGGTACGATACACAGAAAGATGCTGCTGCCCATTCTCTAGTTCATAAACCCTTAGGCGCCTCTTACGACACCCACGGGTACAGATGGGTTGGTACTATTCTTTGCCGGCTGCACATGGACTGAAGAATTGAATATGAAGGATTAAATATATGTTTCGTTTCATTATCTCCAGAAATGTTTGAACGTATTAATAATACTTATTTTACCACCTACCCATTTAAAAATATTCAAATATTCACCAAAAAAGGCTGTCGCTTGTCCGCGAATTGCAATAAATTTGTATATTTTAGCAGTGGCACCAAAAAACGTTGAATTTAAAACGAATTGACCGCGAGTCTGGGGCCACGAGTCGCGGGGCGCGGGGTGTCACCATTTATAATATTGTGCGTCGATAATTCACGCGCGACCATGGCACACATACTCCGCGGTTTGGACGGCAATAAACATACACGCTTTTGGTAGTCAGAATTTTAAAAGTGTCAATTTCATGGTGATGAGCAATAAACCGGAAAGCTTTGAATCCACTCAAGTGCACTTGGTTACCGGAGGTACCTAAGCTTTTTTTTAGTAGATTGCACCCGTTTTTCGCAAAAATACGCATAAATTTACTTCCGAACCAGCCCCAGTCGAGATTCCGTATGCCGGATACCGGATGCCTTATACTAAGGTTGTTTTGGGCTTTCATTCTGAGAAATAAAACTTGGAGCTAGGTTTCTTAAAGCGGTCGTGGATTTTTCAATGGATTGCTCGATAGGTACTCGTAGCTTAGCTGCGCTTGGGTACTACCGGTACCCAGGTGCAATCTACTGAAAAAAAAAAATTTTGAGTGCACGTGAGTTGTTATGTTCCTTCGTTTTTTACGCGCAGCGCATAGCAAATGCGACCTTTGAAGACTCTTAATATCACATGTGATAGTGAAAATTTTGGCAGTTGATCTCTATAGCAATTTTCCTTAGAGTTCCCGGAAAATGGAAAATTTATGAAAATTGTTTTGAAGTACGTAAACGACTACATTTTCTTTCTGTTCCTTCAAATTTTGACATAGTGCTTCTGAGGTTAAGAAGACTGCCTTTACTACAAGCAGCAGAGCCTCTTGGCTTTTTGTAATTTAATAACGTAAATTAGTACCTACCAACGTGCATACAAAAATAAAGTTTCAATATAATTTATAATTATAAACCAATTTAATGCTTTCCATGTTAGGTACGGTCAACCGCTTGTCGGTAGAAACTTTTTCAACTCTATTACCACGCCATAAGGTCCAAAAGTGTTTCTACTGATGTGCAACCGTGTGTACTACAAGTGGTGGTACTTCTTTGGGTGGTCGGGCTTTTGTGCAAAGTCCGTCTGGGGAAGTACAACTGCCTATTTCTGCCGTAAAATAGCAGTGTATACACTGCTGTATTTCGGTTAGAAGGGTGAGGCAGCCAGCGAAATTACTGGCACACGAGACACACCATCTTGATTCAGATTCAGATAATTTTATTCAATGTAGATTCTTTACAGAATACTTATTGAATGTCATGCAGAATACAATGCAAATAGAGCGAGTCTACGCCGTTTCGGATCGTGCTATGGCAGCGTAAAAGAAACGGCAAGAAACCACTGCAGCTTTAAGCTTCTTAGTTCTCAGGGTGGGTACCGTGTCAAAGTGTCAAGTTATGCCACTAATAAGACAGCGGACTTCATGGGCGGTGGTGACCACTTTCCATCATGTGGCCCACCTGCTCGTTTGCTCACTTGTCACATAAAAAAAAGTACATAATGCAAGTGATTTGATCTTAGATAAAAAGAAAAAAAATATTTTACATTGCTTCTAGATACACTTTAGTAAACGGTTTAATTAACTTAAACAATACAGGGTGTAAGGGACAGCCTTCCGAATACTGAAAGGGCATGATCAGTCAACGTAACTGAACAACTTTCAGCGAACAAAACTATCAGGAAATGAAAAAAAAATTGGCTTCTCCATACAAACTGTCCAATCAAGTTTGCAATTTTGTATGGAGAGGCCGATTTTATTTTTCATTTCCTGAAAGTTTTGTTTGCTGAAAGTTGTTCAGTTACGTTGACTGAAAACCCTTTCAGTATTCGGAAGGCTGTCCCTTACAATCGGTATACTATTTTGTAGTTTCGCATACCAAACAAATAACACTCACTATAAAGGGTGTAACGGCAGGTGTACCGAATACTAAAAGTGTTTTAAGTCAACGAAACTGAACAACTTTGAAAATAAATGGCTTCTCTATACAAACTATTCGATCAAAGTGAGCAATTCGTATGGAGACGTCAATTTTTTTTTAATTACCAAAAATGTTTCTTTGGGAAAGTTGTTCAGTTTCGTTGACTGAGCACGCCCTTTTAGTATAACCTGCAAATTTTCATTTTTATATTAATTCGTTTACTACATAAATAGAGCCTTGTGGGTAAGTGGCTTATTAATTACTAGCCCTTGTAAAAGAGTTTCAGTCGAAACCTCGAATTAATATTATATTTTTATCTTGATTTCAATTTAGATACTGTTCGAAACTGGGCATGATGTTCTAATGGAGAACCATTAAAAATCCGTGTGTTATGCACGACATGAGAATTTGTGTGAGGTTCGTGATTGAGAAGTAATAAAGTAAAATAACTATTATTACGGTTTGTTTCGGTTCTTGACCTCAACCGGAAGCAGAGGTCAAGTTTGTTTGAATCTTATCTTCGAAGTCTGTTTTTTTTTTATCTTATTACAAGGGGCTGAGTTCCTTAATGGACCTCAGAGCACTCCGACCCTATGGGATCTCTGACACGACTAAAATAGTAGTTGAGAAACAGCATCGACGGTTCTTAAGTTATAAGTAGATCTAGGCCTAATGCGTCTTAATATGCATAGCGATAATCCACTAAGACCTTGGTTCTATACCGACTTTCCGCCGTTATATTATCTTTCACCCAGACAATAACAGTTCTGGAGACGAATCCAATCAAATTAAGTCACATAACGGTTGTATAAAACGGCGACAGAGCGGCTCGATCCCTTCTCATTTTGCAGGATCATCCTGCTTTGCGACGTATATTACTTACTTATCTACCTAAGTGTTTAGTGTAAACAAACGAAAATTCTTACTGACTCTTTTCGCTCAGTCAGCGTGAGCTAGTGTCAAAATTTCCTAGGATTTGACATTTGTAAGTCTGAGTCCAAGCTTAGTTTAGTTAGGGTCCGAAATGCTTAGATTGAGTGTCCGAAATGGGATTTGTATGACACTGGTTCGAATCTTATGCGGTGACTCGGCACTCTCCAGGTTGGAATATGCAGAGATCTGCGCTTACTACATTTGCCTACCGTTTTCAAGACGGCCAACCGAACAGCTTCTAGTTCATGTAACTATAGTGTTATTTTTTTTTACTTTTTATGGACTTACTCTTAATCTCGATCTAGCCCTGAGGACAGAGATGAGGTCGACGATGGAACGCGCTTGCCCAGAAGAAGCCTATTCACTCGCGACTGCCTATTAACTTCGCTGAAACAAATGTTAGGCGTAAGCATTGACGTAAGAAAAACGCTGCGCGTAAGTCAATTTTATTGCCAAAAATTTTTTATTGTGAATTTTTTTGTGTGAATGTGATTCGATAGAGTTTCAAATGCTCTATCGAGTGGCAATCAAACTAAATAAAACCGCTACAAATTGACTTAAAAGATGTTTTCTTAAGCGACAATAGGTCGAAATACATATGGGAGGTCTTTTATTTTCGTATTTCGACCTATGTTCTTGTCGTTCAATTTCACATTTCATGGTACGAGTATTACTCGTACGTAGTTTATGCGAGCTGTCTTTTTATACATTTCTCAACAATCTCAAATTTAACTAATTTAATTTGGTTTATCAATAATAACTATGACTATAGGTGTGTTTTATATAGATAATTTAATTCTTCATTAATATATTACTTCTAAAGTCTTGCTTGACAAAGTAACAGGCATTGACTTAGCTCCGCAATAAAGCTGATCCATAATTGATGCAAGATAAATCTCCGTATGAATAGGTTTTAAAATTTTACGACGTGTTTCCTCTTGGCACTCAACCTCCATAATTGAAAGTAGCTTCCCGCAACCATAAACTTTGGTTTTAATTTCACATTCCATGATGCAAATATTTACCTTTCCTTCCCTCTGCGTGCCTCAAATTATTTTACATTTTTGGGAAAAGTTTGATCAGTATATTGTTTTCGGAATACTTTCGTAGAACCGATTAAAAATTAATCAGATTTTTTTAAATTTTTGATTAGTAATGATGATAATATTTTTGCGATATTAGCTAATACTAGCTGGTGCCCGCGACTTCGTCTGCGCTGAATAAATTGTAGCCTATGTGTTATTCTGATGTATAAGCACAGATTACTAAATAGTTACTTCGTAGTAAGCTATATTATTGTAAAGTTTAATTTAAATCCATTCACTAGTTTTTACGTGAAAGAGTCCAATCCATTCATACTTACAAACTTTCGCTTTTATAATATTAGTAGGATACTAAAAATTTTCAATTTAGATTTTCAATTTTTTTTTTCACTGCATGGGAATCGATTGTTATGTAGATGCGCCAATTTTACGTTTTGGAAACGAAGGTCTCATTCGTCAATTTTCTACTTTTCTAAACGTTAAAAAATTACAAAATATGAACTAAATATACTTAAAAGAAAGTTTGAAAACCAAAGTAGGTCTTAACTGCTGTGCATTTCTACAATCATAACTGTTTCTAACCTCATTTAAATAATTGCTCTGGAAATCCGTATTATTGGCAGTCGGCCATTTTCTGCTAAAGTTGTTATGCACCTTTCTACTTCGATTATCATAAAAGCATCTACATTTTATCTTAAAACTGTTTTGTCGCTTGCACCAGTAACCGACTCTATCACTTTAGTAGCTAGTTTAGTTAAAGGATTTTGAAGATGGTAGGGCTTGTGTGTCTGAAGAACTTTTACTTCCTTTCCTAGCCTATTTCTGCCGCTAAGCAGTAGTGCTATCTCTATAACTGTGTTTCAGTTCCAAGAGTTAAGAAGCTAGTTAAATTACTGTCACTTAAGATTATGTTCTCAAGGGTGGGCAAAATTTTTTTTCCCTCTAATTTATGTCAAAATATGTCACAAATGACACGGTAAGCAGGTGCTACAAGGAGTGATGAGAATTCCTTGGGCTTACTTAAGCCACTCCTGTTTAGTAATCGAAATGTTCTACTGAAATAGTGATCATAATTTTGGCATGTTACTGGGACTATGAAACTGAACAACTTTTCCCAAGGAACTTAGGTTGAATTACGAAAAAATAATTTCAACTTCCCATAGACAATGCGTCAGCTCATAGCGCATTTTGTATGGGAGGTCGAAAATTACTTTTCGTATTTCGACCTATGTTTCTTGGAAAAAGTTGTTCAGCTTCATGGTCCATTATCTAAAAATTGTGTCCACTGTTTCATTAGGACCCTATATACCTTGCTTAAACTTCAAAAACTCTATTGCAGCAAACTCAAAAAGCCTTAGATTTTAGAGTTTTACTAAGAGAATATTATGATTGTAATATAAAATATTTCAGAGAATTTCTGTTCAGAGAATATTTTTGCTCACCGGAAAACATCTGGACCTCTATCTGTGCAAAGTTATTTCAGCATTTGTTGCCGGTAGTTTAATTGAATGCAGATTGTTGTTAAATTTCATTCAAAAGTTCGTTATCGCTTCTACGCTGAACTGGCCGACGGTGAAATGAACAAAATGCAATTAAAACATTGTTTTTCTTTTTCCCATAAATCGTAAAAAAGATTTGAAAGAATTCATGAACTGGAACACAGTTTCGTGACACTCATCAAAATGTAAATAACCCAATCTGAAGCTTTACTATGTAACTGTGTGTGATTGGAGATCAAATTGGGTTGAAGTATCAACTCGACATTTGTATGCAAAAGTCGAGTTTCAGCTAGAGTTTGGTGATTTGGATTATTGATATACCTACAACCTTGGAAAAACATAAACAACGATTTTAAATAATACTGCTGATTTTTATTTTAGTAGCGCAGCGAGGTTTTTTCTGTGGCATAAAGAGGTAATACCTATAAATCAACATTTCGAAAGATGTTAAAAATGTGAATTTAATATCTTTTACATCTCGAATATTCGGTAAGTAGGTCCTTATTACCCCTAAATGGGGCTTGTAGGTGACCAATTAGCGCTCTAGGGTAATAAGGTAGCTAGAAAAGCCCTAAGGCGGTAAGTAATTAAGTTTTGAAATAGTGAAGTGTTTTTTTTTTTATTACTTACCGCCCTAGGGCTTTTCTAGCTACATTATTACCCTGGTCACCTACAATTTGGTGGTAATAAGGACCTACTTACCTCACAATCGAGATGTAAAGCAGAGTAGTTAGCTCGGGTGTAAGCATCAATTGCACCCTCGAACTAGAGGCGCCCTCGCTGCGCTCCTGCGCCTAAATATCTCGGGCTGCAATTGATGCCTTACAGCCCTTGGCTACTAATCTACTATTTCTTTTGACGGAACCTGGACCCGGTTGGGAACCGAACCCGATAGTTGCTGCAGCCGGATCAAATGAGCTGTGTTAATGTTAATGTAATGATCAATTAACAACATACGTGGGACACTCAGAAATATTTGCGACACTAAAAAAAATTGTTCTACAGGTACATATATTTTTATTAAATCTTTTCAAAGTACTCTCCACCAGCCTCTATACAAAGATTCATGCGTCTGAACCAGTTTTCAAAACACTTTTTCCAGTCCGCCGTAGACACCTCGTTTACAGCCTGCTCGAACGCAGCCAGCGCATCTTCCGGCGACGAAAATTGTATCCCCTTGAGCTGATTTTTTATTTTTGGAAATAAAAAGAAGTCACACGGTGCTAGATCAGGGCTGTAAGGAGGGTGACCCAGGAGTTTGACTGGTGTGCTGTCCAGGAAGTCCCTCGTTTTGAGCGCGGTGTGTGCAGGCGCATTGTCGTGGTGGAGCAGTAGTCCGCGGAGCCCTGTGTTTGGTCGCTTGTTGCTCACAACAGAAAAAACTTCTGGTAAACATTTGGTAGTATACCATTCGGCGTTGATGCTTCTTTGATCTCGTAAGGGAATTGAGGCCAAGTGGCCAGTCAAATTAAAAAAGCTGGCGATCAAAATCTTCCCCCCGCTTCGAGATCGCTTCACTTTGGTAGGCGTTGGTTCATTTTGAAACACCCAAACTGTCGACTGGCGCTTGGTTTCTGGATCGTATTGATAAATCCAGGACTCATCACCTGTTACGATGTCGTAAACACGCCGAGACGAGCCTGCTTCAAATTTGTTCAGCATATCACGGCACCATTCCACCCGGGCCTGCTTCTGAGCGTCGGTGAGGTAGTGCGGCACCCAGCGCGATACTATCCTCCTCACGCGAAGATGCCCGTGTAGAATCTCGTGAACGCTTCCCGATCCAATCTTTAATATGTGCTGAATCTCCTGATATGTAATTCGCCTATTATCTTGGATTAAATTTTTCACTGCTAGCACGTTTTCTTCCGTAATAGCCGTCAAAGGGCGACCGCTTCTTTCTTCATCCCCCAAGGTTGGTCGACCGCGCCTAAATTCGTTATACCAACGATACACGGTTGCCTTGGAGGGGCCTTCATCCATAAATGCCATTTGAAGTCTATCGAACGATTCATCCGGTTTCAGGCGACACTTGAAATCGTAAAAAATCATAGCTCTAAAATGTTCCCGGCGCAGATCCATTTTTCAGTAAGACACGATACTTTGAATTGGCTCGCAAAAAATGTGGAGGGAAATTTTGAAAATGGAACACACATATTTTTACTTACAAGTAATCATATTTTCGAAAAAGATTCTGACCGGCCAGTCTCCCATATATAAAAACTATTTTTCGCAATACTTTCTGAGTGGCCTGGTAATATTTATCTACAAAGTAGAAAATCGCAAAATTTCACAACCACAGGCAGGATTCGAACCTGCTGCGTCTTCTGCGTTAAGTACCGCAGACGCTTTACCAACTAGGCTACTTTGTAGATTTAATTTTGCGATTTTCTACTTTGTAGATTTATCCGAACACAGGAAGTGTTAAAATATAAATCATTTTCAACATAATATTTGACTCCTGAAATTTTACGTGTCATAGTTGATGTAATGTGTGGTGTGAATTCAAAGACGTTGTGTCGCAATCGCAAGTATCCCAATCGAAATTGAACTTAAAAACATTAAACCAATTTTAAATTTTAACTAAAGTTATGTGATGCCTATTCAATCATTAAGTTGGAATACAATATTATTGTTATCAGCCTAAAGTAAAACGCAATAAAAATGTTTATCATCACAACGAGTCATTCATCGTTTGGCTGGATTTTTGAAAGAAGTTAACAATACTTAACATACAAATAGGTAACAAAAAGATATAGCCTAAGGTAGCTAGTTTAAACAATAGACAATGATCACAATGAAACAAGTTCAAGCTTGTATCTTGCGTCCTTGTTGCCTGATACAGTTAAAGACGTAGAATTCAGAGTCGCTAACATACCTCCTTTCGAAAATTCCTGCACCGGTAAACGATTTGACCTATGTTATTGCATCGTTATTGTTCAAACGATTATATTCGCGTTATTTTAACACCATTGAGAATCATTTTCAAATTGTTTTGGCCCTTGAAACTTTATGTGTAACGATATTTAACGATGTGCTTTAAGCACGTTTACTTTTGATCTTGAAGAATAGTTTTATCAATTTTAGTCATCATTAGTAAAAATAGCCCGTGTAGAAATAGCGTGGTATCAGCAAAGAATAGCAGCAACAGATCTCTAGACATGGGTATCGTAAGAGGCGACTAAGGGATTATGAACTGGAGGATGGGCAGCAGCGTTCTTCTGTGTGTCGCACCATCTTACATACTGCGGTCACCACCAACCGCGGTCCAGAGTGCTAGCCGCAAGGCTGTAAAAGCGTGGTGATTACGGTACTTCCCCTTCACATGATTCCAGCAAAACCTGGAATTTTGGAGAGAGATCCATATCTTTCAGTGAACGTTTCATTGGATTTTATCTTATTAAAAATGTGTTAATACTGGGTCTGTTTAATCTGTAGGTAAACGTCTGAAGAACGATTTAAAAAATGTGATCTAGATGTTGTTTTAGGATTCGAATCTTCATGTGCCTTCACTATCACAAATACCACTCTTTTCTCTCTTTGTCAAATCAAGTTAAGAAGTTCCACCAGTACTTATACAGGACAAACGGTGAAACCCCATTTAAATATTTAAAATAAATTTTTAAAATATCAGTTTTCTTTGTTACAGAACTCCGTGAGGCTTTCGAAGCTGAAGCTCAAGAAGTGAAGAAACCACGCCTCCTCCTCACTGCTGCCGTTCCAGTTGGACCTGACAACATCAAGAGTGGATACGATGTGCCTGCTGTCGCTAGGTAAAACTTATATACATCTAAATATATAAAAGAGCATGTCCTGACTGACTGACTGATTCATCAACGCCGAGCCGTAACCGCTATAGATACAGATCTGAAATTTTGTACACAGGTTCTATGTGCGTCAAAACCACCCACTAAGAAAGGATTTTGGAAAATTCATCTCCCAAGGGGGTGAAATAAGGGATGAAAGTTTGTATGAAAGTCCTTTGTTTCTTGAGCTAGATTCACACAAATTTGAATTTAAGCTTCTGGTAAAAAATAAAGAAACACGTGTTTAAGCATTTCTTAAAAATCACCCTTCAAGGGAGTGAAAAAGGGGATGATTTTTTTTCCGTATGTTGGTCTATAAGTCTTTCATTTTTAAAGGTAGAATTATAGAAATTTGGTTTTGAGCTTTTGGTAAAAAATAAAAAGTACGTGTTTAAGAATTTTCCAATATCCATCCCCTAAGGGGGTGAAATAAGGGATGAAAGTTTGTATGAAAGTCCGTTAGTTTTAAAGTTAGGATCTTCAAAATTTTTATTTAGACTGACGACTAAAAATTAAGTTTCAAGTGTCTCAGGGTTTTTGAAAATTTTACACACTAAGTGGTGAAAAGGGGGATGAAGTTGAAACTCCTTCATTTCAAAGTAATATCCACTTAATTTATTATTTAGGCATTAGGGTTGTAATTCTGTGGAACATACATCTCTGTTATTGAAATTCCACCCCAAATTTAACCCCTTAAAGAGCGAAATGGTGAAAAAGTCTAAAAACCAATATGGGTATCATTTGTATGGTTTATCGGGTCGCTGATTACGAAAACTAAAACAATTTTGAAATCCAATGTGGTGGACGTGAAATACCATCATCCCCCGGGGATGAGGTTGGGGTGCAATAGGGTTGATATGTCTAAAAATCAATATGGGTGTCGTTTGTATGGTTTGTCGGATCGCTGATTAGAAAAACTACAACAATTTTTAAATCTAAGGTGGTTAACGTGAAATACCATCATCCCCTGGGGATTGGGTTGGGGTGCGATAGGGTTAAAATGTCTAAAAATCAATGTGGGTGTCGTTTCTATGTTTATATAAGGATAGGGTTTAGCGGTTAAGACGGCGTTAAGGATAGGGATAGGAGTAGGGGTAGGGTTAGGGGCAGGGTTAGGGGCAGGGATAGGGAGAGGGAGAAGTAGAGGGAGTGGGTTGGAGGTAGATAGAGTGGGAGAGGGTGAGGGAGGGGGAGAGGGAGAGACTGCACATTGTCTGAATATCACGCGAGCGAAGCCGCGGGCACAGCTAGTCTTATATATGTAACAAACCAGACTAGGATTCTGCCAGGGATATAACATACCTAAATGGCGTATGTTCAAATTGGTCTCAGCAATATATTACAGAATGAAATAGTGAATATAAATTTAGCATGTTACTTACACCATTAAACTGAACAACTTTCCCAAAGGAACATAGGTCGAAATAAATAAAACCAAATTTGACCTCCCATACAAAATGCGCTATGAGCTGATGCAGTTTCTATGGGAGGCCAATCATTGATTTTCGTATTTCGACCTATGTTCCTTGGGGAAAGTTGTTCAGTTTCATGGTTTGATTAACATGCTAAAATTATGTTCACTATTTCATTAGGACCTTATATACTTTCCAGAAAATTTTGAACATTACATCATTTAGGTTTGTTAGGCAGTAAGCTGCCGGTATTCATAATCTTAGGTTATACCCCTAGCAGAATTCTAGTTTGGTTTGATACACAAATGTGTACACGACTTTTTCAAAGAAACATGTTTGAAAAAGAACATATTCTAGTCCTACATTATTTAGGCTTATCCACAGAATACAAAATGGTCCTATCCCAGCGAACTACAATACTATGGAACTCTAACTCAGAACAAATTCCACACAAAAAGTGGCCCTACGTGAAACCAAAAGGACGTACATTGAAAATACGAATCAATTGGTTCAAATCGAGAACGAGAGCAGGGATTGGTTCGCGCGCGTGCTGCGATGTCAGCTTGTGGGTAGTTGAGAGGTAACTATTTTAGCTTCGCCTACTTAGGTAACTATTTCGTGGGGTCAAGTTTGAAGCGTAGTTATCTATCTATAGTATTGTAGTTCGCTGTCCTATCCTGTATTACTTACTTTGGAAAGCCAAAAAACCGGCCGAGGTTACGTACCACTAAGGTAAAAATACCGTCTTAGTTATGGCCGCGCATCACCCAGAAGTGTATTATTGTTTTTATTATGTGTTAGTATTCTATAGTGCTTATGCACTAAATGAACCAATTTCAACGCTAGTAAGTGTTCCCGGCTTTACGATAAACCTTAAACAAGAATCGAGCAAACTTAGCCTAAAAAAAACGTTTTTAGTAGAGGAGACCTTCACATTTTTTTTAGTTTTTTTTTGTTATAGCGGTAACAGAAATACATAATCTATGAAAATTTCAACTATCTACCTATTGCGGTTCATGAGATACAGCCCGCTGACAGACAGACATCGGAGGTTTTTTTTTATATGGTCCCGTTTTTCACTCTTTGGGTACGGAATCCTGAAAAAGGAGTATAAGTTTATTCCAGGATCAAAATAAACTTTTGTGGCTATGCCAACGAACCATGAGCCTTCAATGGACATCGTACTTTTATTTTATTTATCGTATTTTTTCGTACCTTTGATCTTGGTAATATACAAATAAAATGATATGATAAATAGTAGATTAGTAGCCAAGGGCTGTAATGCCTTAATTGCAGCCCGAGATATTTACGAGCGCAGCGAGGGCGCCTATAATTTGAGGGTGCAATTGATGCTTACACCCGAGCTAACTGCTCTGCTTTACATCTCGATTGTGAGGTAAGTAGGTCTTATTACCACCATATTGTAGGTGACCAATTAGCACTATAGGGTAATAATGTAGCTAGAAAAGCCCTAGGGCGGTAAGTAATTAAAACGCCCGCAGCCCCGCTGCTGGAGGCGGCCATCAAGGCGGACGTTTTAATTACTTACCGCTCTAGGGCTTTTCTAGCTACATTATTACCCTAGAGCGCTAATTGGTCACCTACAAGTCCCATTTGGGGGTAATAAGGACCTACTTACCGAATATGAGAGATGTAAAAGTAATAAATTGATAAGGAAGTAGGGAAAAGGAAAAGTGTCAGCTGTAGATATATTTTATCACACACAGCTAGCTAGATAGCAAGAAAATATGGCTTTAGAAAATTACATCCGACAAGCTCCTAGTAATATGCAATGTTACTTAAAGAGATTGGACTCTGTTCTACATTTCCTTCCAATTTTATAAAAGTAGGTATTTTCCCATTGAACTAATATTTTCTAAGCATTTCTTTTTATACATTTTGTGAAAACATGAATTTTTACCCGACTGCCCCAAAACAGTTTCCACTGTTGATACGTCTAAGCAGGTTCTGTAGTTCGTTATTCTTCTTACACCCTCTTCTTCGACTGCGTTATCTGCAAAGAGTGCAGACTATTCTTATTTTATGATGTTTTCCCAAGTTTTCCATATTTAACCAAACACATGATTACTTACAGCTTTAACCCTCAAATATTTAAACAACTCGTACCATAAGCCAAAAGCTTACGTCTCTGTTACGACTTCTGCTCCACTTACTTGTCAGGATTACACTTCCAAGCATTATACTGCCAAATGATGATGGATGCAAATCCCCAGGAATTTCACCGAGAAGCTTATACATTTCCACATTCGTCTAAACTAAGCTCGAAGACGAATTAAGGGCGAGCCATGAAAAGCAAACATTATTCCTTTGCAGCTGTAAAAATTGTTTTCGTAAATACTTCGATAAAACAAGCATATTATTGACGAAGTACGTCAAGATCGTAGCACGTGGAGGGCTGTATCTGTCTAACCTGACCTGATCAAAAAAATCGAACAGACAGTCAGATTGGCCACTAGCCTGGCAATCCCTGGGCTTGCAGGGGCCTGACACTCTGTGTAAAAAGTAGCCTCATCAAATCTTATGTTCGGTGCGGACTCCATAAAAACCGAACATGGCCAAAGCAAAGTTTAAAAACCAAGTCCAACAAAATATTTTGGGTTCGTAGAAAATACGTACGCAGACTCAGTTACTGTTATGTTATTATGAACGCTTTCAAAGGGACACATCAGCACTCTATGACCTTAACAATTTGTTTAGTAGAAAAAATTCAGTCGCATGACAATATTGCAACTTGCAATTTTTTCTTGTAATATACGTGATGTATTGTGTGCTTGGTTCCCACACCCATAATACAATGTTCCGAATAACCAGCTAACAATTTCCCTTGTTGAAATTAGCGTACAATCGATTTTCATCTTTGCTCTATTTGAGATAGAAAGCATGGGATTGCACGTAAGAGTTTTTGAATGGTTTTGTTAAGTTGGTGTTACTGTTCATCTGATGTCTACCCCTTATCAAGTCAGACTACACAAGCCGTCAGCATGTTCGTTTTGGAACTGTTATCACTAAAATATAATTTGTAGCAAAATTACTTGTTGGCTATTCGTTAAAACATAGGGCCAGTATCGTGAAAATATCAAAATTTTTCGTAAATTCTGTATTGCTCTAGTCCCGTCTACATACCTACCTACCGCAACAGAGGACACTAACAAATGATGTAACTTTTGAAAATTTTAAAACAAAATTAGACAAGCAAGCTGTAGGCTTGACGATGCTAACCCATTAATAATGATTTAGGCGATTAATTGCTATTTGCACAAAGGGTCTTATAAGTTAAATCTCTTTTAAATCTATCGCTGGCTTTTTCTGATTTATTGTCAAAGAAAGGTTAAAAAAAATGCTTCAAAACAAAAAAAAACTTTTTTGTTTTGGTGTAAACAATACGTCTCATTTCTACCCAGTCTCAAAATGTTGAACGTGTATGTTCAGATTCTTAGAGCAACGCGTCAAACCGCGCAAATCTGGGCTTTGCGCCCGAAAATCGTGTTACTCTATGTTCACATTAAGGTGTTTCATCGAAGTTTACAGAACTGATCTACTTTATACTCCCAAACTCCCAACTAATATTCCTTTTATCCCAACAGTTACCTGGACTTCATCAACCTCATGGCATACGACTTCCACGGCAAATGGGAACGCGAGACCGGTCACAACGCTCCCCTCTACGCTTCCTCATCAGACTCAGAGTGGAGGAAACAGCTGTCTGTTGATCATGCTTCCCATCTGTGGGTCAAACTTGGAGCGCCTAAGGACAAACTCATCATCGGTAAGATTTCTTCCCCGGCAAATTGGAATGCGAGACTGGCCACAACGCTCCCCTCTACGCTTCCTCATCAGACTCCGAGTGGAGGAAACAGCTGTCTGTTGACCATGCTTCCCATCTGTAAGTCAAACTAGGGGCGCCTAAGGACAAACTCATCATCGGTAAGATTTCTTCCCCGGCAAATTGGAACGCGAGACCGGCCACAACGCTCCCCTCTGCGCTTCCTCATCAGACTCCGAGTGGAGGAAACAGCTGTCTGTTGACCATGCTTCCCATGTGTGGGTCAAACTAGGAGCGCCAAAGGACAAACTTATCATTGGTAAGCTCTACGCTTCCTCATCAGACTCCGAGTGGCGGAAACAGCTGTCTGTTGACCATGCTTCCCATCTGTGGGTCAAACTAGGGGCGCCTAAGGACAAACTCATCATCGGTAAGATTTTTTCCCCGGCAAATTGGAACGCAAGACCGGCGACAACGCTCCCCTCTACGCTTCCTCATCAGATTTCGATACCATCGGATTTATACAGTGTTAGAAAAATCACTTTTATCCTTTAAACTACATGGTTTATCCATGGAACTGATTTCTACAGATTGTACTTCAGAGAGTGTACTCAAGAGCTCCACGAGCTTATTCCACCATCTCCCTTCTACCATCTGTAAGTCCAGATGCACCGCAGAATATCACCCGTAGGTACTTGGTTGATTTTCCGCACAAAGCGCTTTGGAACATCTTTTATAATGCGTACGGCTAAAGAGTGGAATTCTCTACCTGCGTCTGTGTTCCCGAGTTCATATAACCAGAATCTATTAAAATCGCGTGTGAATAGGATCTTCTGGGCAAGTTCGTTCCATCGTCGACCTCATCTCTGTCTTCAAGACTAGATCGAGGCAAAGAGTAAGCCCATTGACAATAAAAAAACAAATTTTGAGTTGTTCCTATCCTGTACAGATACAACTTACAACCTATTATCTGTATGAGAAGTTGTTTTATTTTTCGTGTTAATGTGTGTTTCTTAGATTATGAATATCGGATGTGTTTCGACCTAGCTCCTTGTCTAAAGTCAGTTTCATACGTAGAACTGTAAAGATTATGTAGTTTACAGCGATCGTTATACGTTATTTTATAATAATCTAAGACAGGATCGTATTACTTTTTCTAACAGTTTGTGCTGGGTTCACGAGTCGAAGATTTGAATCCTCGATCACTGTCTATTATTAAAAGCCTCTTCTTGGTACTACATCGCATAGATTTTTTTTTCTTATATTTGGTCCGAGCCCTTATAATCTAAGGTCCGAGCCGTGGGGTCCTAAAGGTGAAAGAAATTCGAGCATTCTATTACTTTTAACCACTCGTCCCGTAACACCAATTTAGGGCGAGCTAATTGAGCGACGTACAATATGGGGCCTTTATCGAGTTTCCTGACCTGACACGCACTTGTATGTAAGTCGATAATTATGACCTTTGTTCACAGGAATGCCAACTTACGGACGTACTTTCACGCTGACCAACCCGAACCACTTCAAGGTCAACTCGCCAGCGAAGGACGGAGGAAAAGCCGGAGAGTACACTAAAGAAGCTGGTTTCTTGGCTTACTACGAGGTGAGTGTACTGATTTACTTATTAACTTAGGAAATGGTTATTATCTATGGACTATAACCTGACAGAAACATTGCTCCTTTAATCATCAACATCATGCGCATATACACATAAACACACACTCACATACACACACATACACAATTACTCACACCATACACAATTTTTCCGTTGTACGTTACTTATTCATCATGAATCGTAGACAAACAAATCTTTTAACTGATTAATGTTACGAATAATACATACATAATATTTATAATATTTATTTGATGCCATAGATCAACTGTAATATGCACTAATATAATTTTATTTTATTTTTCTTTGGATATGTCTCAAAATTTTTAGTTCTTTTTAATTTTCTTGTTTATTTTTTTCATAGAATGGGTATATTTGTTAGGAGATACAACTGTTTCCTGTAACACAGGTTTTTACCTAGCTCGGGAATCAGAGTGTCAATATTATTTTGTGACTTTTATGGATATAAACAACAATTTTATTTATTTATTTAAATAACAGATACTTACGGACTTAAATTTTGAATACGTAGGTATCTGCTTACAGTAAACAGTTTATTTTACTAAAGCCCATTCGATGAAACACAGTGCAACTTTAAATAAGCTCATTTGTGATTACAAAATAAACTCTCTACATTGTGATCAGCGATATCCGATCGCTGATCCTCATTTCCATATTCACAAAGGGTACAGCCCTTTCAGAGACAATTCATTCAATGATTACTGTTTAGGTGGGCTTACCTTTCATCTAAATGGAAATGTTCCCCTGTTAGATGCGTTGTGTGAACATATGAAGAATACTAATGGTTTGTTTGTTAAAACCTAAAATGTGGTTACAGTGAGTACGGTAGGTTTTGTATTAACGCTGCTCAAGTAACTAGAATATAGGCATTAAAAATGTTCAAAAGAATGGTTTACTATAAACTGAATGGGTATCATCAGAGAAAGGTCCTCAGTTATTTATTTGTATAAAATTAAAAGAAAATATTAGTTATTCGTTAACATCCAGACAATTTATTGAAATAGCAATTTACCTTGAAAATTACATGTTTGGGTTTTTTTGTGTCATAATGATGACAAGATATAAAAAATATTATGTGAGATAGTAAAGGTAAAATATAATTTGGAGATAGTTGTCTGAAAAGTAAAAATATATTTAAATATTTTTATCTTAATAATCTTAAAGAAACCTACTGTGTTTTATTTTGCGTAGAGCTCTATTAATTTATTTCAGCACAATCAGTGCATATTGTGCATAACATAATAACTATTTGCTATTGTATGGATACAATAGCGAATGGTTATTGTATTATGTATATTATTTTATCTTGATCTATATAGGTACCAAAAATTCCAAGTGACTTGATGCAGATTATATGTTCGAGATGACACATTTAGTGGTACTTGTAGTTCCTGTGGTGCTTCATCTTTCCATAGTTGATCACGTAGAAAAAGGTCATGTTTCCGACTAAGAGTTGCAAAAACGGAGCAATGCCCACTCTTTTGGGCTGCATGTACTTGTGCTGCCACCGCCACCAAGCTCGGCTGCAAACTCCCATGAAAGCTGCAGGAGTCTTCCTCCTCCGCATGAACCACGTCTGAAGTTCACTCAGCTTCACCTCGCCGAAAGGGGTATCAGGCTTCCCGTAGTAACGGGCAGGGTCGTACGGCCCATGTACTGAGGGGTTGTACTCTTTGGGATAGTCACCCAATCCCATTGTGATTTTCAAATTTATCGATTTTTTATATCAATACCAAATCAAAAATTATCGGTGAATATGTCAAAATGTCAAATGATGTCAAATCCTGTTTATAGACATGTGCAGTGACAATTGAAAATCGCATATAACCATAGAGTAACACGATTTTCGCGCGTAAACGGTTTGACACATTGCTCTAAGCCATTGACGTAAGAAAAACGCTGCGCTTCTAAACGCCCCCGCGCATAGTTTCCAAAATATTTGCTCTAAGCAAATCTCTTTGGCTCTAAGCATATCTATATATATAAAAGAAGAAGGTGACTGACTGACTGACATATCAACGCACAGCCCAAACCACTGGGTCTAGAGATTCCAAATTTGGCATGTAGGTTCCTTATGAGAGCTAGGGGTGCACTAAGAAAGGGTTTTACAAAATTCCAACCCTAAGGGGGTAAAATAGGGGATGAAAGTTTGTATGAAAGTCCGTCAGTTTTGAAGTTAGGATCTTCAAAATTTGTATTTAGGCTGACGACTAAAAATTAATATTCATGTGTCTCAGGGCTTTTGAAAATTCGACACCCTTAAGGGTGAAAAGGGGGATGAAGTTGAAAATTCTTTATTTTTAAAGTAAAATCCACATAATTTATTATTTAGGCATTAATGATGTAATTCTATGCAACGTTCATCACTGTTATTGAAATTCCACCCCAAATTCAACCCCTAAAAAAGGGAAATGGGGTGAAAAAGTCTAAAAACCAATATGGGTATCGTTTGTATGGTTTATCGGGTCGCTGATTACGAAAACTACAACAATTTTGAAATCCAACGTGGTGGACGTTAAATACAATCATTCCCTTGGGATGGGGTTGGGGTGCGATAGGGTTGAAATGTGAATATGGGTGTCGTTTGTATGGTTTATCGGGTCGCTGATTACAAAAACTACAACAATTTTGAAATCCAACGTGGTGGACATGAAATACCATCATCCCCCTGGGGATGGAGTTGGGGTGCGATAGGTTTGAAATGTCTAAAAATCAATATGGGTGTCGTTTGTATGGTTTATCGGGTCGCTGATTACGAAAGCTACAACAACTTTGAAATCCAACGTGGTGGACGTGAAATACCATCATCCCCTGGGGATGAGATTGGGGTGCGATAGTTGGTGTCGTTTCTATGTTAGGGATAGCGGTTAAATTGGCGTTAGGGGTAGGGATAGGGGCAGGGACGAGAGGTAGACAGGTAGAGAGGTAGCGAGGTAGCGAGGTAGAGAGGTAGAGGGAGAGGGAGAAGGAGGGGAAGGGGGAGAGGGAGGGAGAGAGGGTGGGGGAGGGGGTGAGGGAGAGGGAAAGGGAGGGGGAGGTAGAGAGGTAGAGGGAGAGGGAGAAGGAGAGGAAGGTCGAAAGGGAGAGAGAGAGGGAGGGGGTGAGGGATGGGGAGAGGAAGGGGCAGGGGGAGAGGGAGGAGGTGGAGGGGGAGAGGGAGGAGGTGGAGGGGGAGAGACAGAGGGACGGGAAGGGGGAGAGGAAGGGGGGAGTGGGAGAGAGAGGGAGAGGGTTTCAGTTATGGCTCTGTTTTGAAATATTACATAAAGGTGTCTCTCATCTTTCTCTTTACATTTGTTGTTCTGAGTAATTTATAAGTGACGTCTGTATATTATATAAAATTCAGCTGGATCTTGAATTATACTCATTGATTTGCGCAGGGTTAGTTCTGTTTTTCCTTAGTTTAAAATTACCCCGAATTGACGGGAAAATATCTCATGGCTTCGGAAAACCGGTAACAACATAAATACGAAATCCACGCGAGCGAAGCCGCGGGCAACAGCTAGTAATAAAATAAAACTGCGATTAAGAGTATTTTTTTTATTATTATTTATATCTTTCTTTATAAAATGCACTTGTGGAGTTCTTGCAATCAATCTGTGTTCAGAAGACAATTACTCGCCTCGTACGAAATACTGGGTCAAAGTGATTTAGCCGATAGCAAGCAACGAGCTGAAGTTGTAAAGCACTTGTTAGGTAATCTATTAACCTGCTCAAACAATACATAATCCGAACAAGAAAAGTTAGTCTAGTAAATTATATACGATCGTGAGAGCCATTGGTGTAATGAGAAATATATCCGAGAATTAGTGGAATACACGAAATTCCAAAGTTTCGAAAGCGATAAGACTAATGATAGAGAAACGGTAGCTGTACTATTAGACATTGTTGGAAGTTAACTCACTACATTTTTGATAAAATTGCCTCGTAAACATTGCTCGTAAATTGAAACAAATTTCAACAAAAAGTACTCCAGAGACTTATCGGTTTATAATAACCTAAATATAATATACAAAGGTAGTATGATATCTTACTTAAGGAGTGGTGTGGGTTAGGAAAATGGCCGTAATTGCTTGGCAGCAGGTGGTGACTTAATTAGTCGGGTCTATAACTCGGACGACTCGTGATTTGAACCAGTTGATAAAAAACATGAAGAGACTTCGCAAAAAAGGGTTAAAGACCAATGAATGCCGTCAGTTTCTTTTTTGTTCTGTTTGATGGGACTACGCTTTGTAGCATGATTTTTACAAAATTTCCGCTATCGTTTTGCTTATCAATCAAAATGAAGCCCCTACAAATTGTGATTAAGCAACATGTCCTGCAGTGGCATGTTACTCGTATAAGTGAAAATAGCACTATCCAAGAACAACAAATTCCAAATTCCTTGGTGCTACCCATTCCCTGGTTTAAATCTCTGAATTTAAAACTTGTAGGGTAGGGTGTCATTCGGAGACGTTTCGCTAGCACGGGGACAACTAAAACCAGGTCTTACCTTGGTCTAGCTCTGTCACCGGCAATATATACCTGTCACTCAACATGTTATTTTTCTTATCACGGGCATAGACCAAGAATAAATGTAGTGCTAACTCATTACCGTGCTAGCCTGGGTTTTGCTGGCCCCGTGCTAGAGAAACTACTCTGAATGACACCCGTAAATTATTTACTAGTTTTATTTACTTAAGCTTTTTTATTGTTCCAAGGTATGTGAAATGCTCCGTAGCCCTGGTGCCACCTACGTCTGGGACGATGAGATGAAGGTACCTTACGCCATAAAGGGTGACCAGTGGGTCGGCTTCGACGACGAGAAATCCATCAGGAACAAGATGAGGTGGGAAGTTTTGCCTGTTTTCCAAAATTTAGCTTAGTTAGTTAGTTAGTTAGTGGGCTCCTGTTTCCGCAATTAAACACTTGTTTGGTCCTTTTTGCGTGCAGGTGAGACTGGTTATATAAGCCAGCCCAGCTCCTTCCAGAAGCTCAGAAGTCTCCTGGGATATTCACAGGCTTCGCGGAGCGACCTCGTGTTGTCGAGGATTTTGGCCCGTTGGTCGGCCAGCACGTCGCAATCCAGGATGACGTGACTGACCGTTTCTTCTGCGTGTAGACAGCCCCTACACATAGGGCTATCCGTGGTGCCGATTGTGAATAGATGCTTGTTGAGCGGGATATGTCCAGTAATGGTGCTCACAACTATTCGGAGGTTCGATCGGTTGAGGCTGAGGAGCCGGCGGGTCAATTTGGGAGATAGTGTGGGTACTGCCTCCCTTGATTGCCTGCAGGTTGTAAGGTTAGCCCAACGGGCATTGTGTTGTTCTTGGGTAAAGTCGCGAAGCCATGAGCGGATCTGCCTGAAGGGCAGTGGCAAGAGTGGTTCAGGACCTAGCACTGTCGCCACGGATCCGCGTCTGGCCAATTCGTCTGCGGCATCGTTACCCAGTGATCCGCTATGTCCTTTAATCCATTGCAGGATTACCCTGTTGTTCGAAGCGATGCGCTCCAAAGCTAGGTGAAATTCGTGGATGAGCCCTGAGGTAAATATATTACTCTGCAGTGCCATTAGTACGGCCATGCTGTCAGAAAGGATTAAAATTTAGCTTATTAATACCTACTGTATTATCCCGTCTGACCATCACTACGCTAACTTTTACTTGCAATAAAAACCGGCCAAGTGCGAGTTGGACTTGCGCACCAAGGGTTCCATACCACTAAGCTAAAAATACCGTTTTAGTCAGGGACGCGCAGTCACGCAGAGGTGTATTAAATGCGCTAAGACTATCTATCTAAAACTATCTCTGCCCATGACTTCGTTCGCGTGGATATTGATTTTTTACAGTATACACAAATGACTGGACCGATTGCAACGGGGTTTTTCAATTGTGTATTCGGCTGAATTTTGTGCGTGCATTAAGCTTTGTTTCATTGCAATCGGTTCACTCAAACAGTGTATCAAGCGAGGCTTCACCACTTGAAACTTTCTACTTGCACATCTTCTGTATGAGTAAACGCGTTTGAGTATATAAAATGAGACATTATGTAAAATGACTAATTGAAAATTGCTCGGCATTTTGTGAAATTCCAGGCAATTTGTAAAACGGAGAATCATACTGTATTGTTCCTTAAAGATGGTATTGTTTAATTAAAAGACTTGATGAAGCACTTGGAGTGGTTTTATTACTTCTTCTTTACAAGCACACGATGACACGTTACAGATCGAACAAAGGACCAATCCCCTTGCCCCTGTACCAAGAATGCACAAAGCATTCCACACCGTCTGTACTGCCACACCACACGCAATTTGAGGTTAGCTGTCATGGATAATAATGTTAATCATGTGATTTAAAAGAATCTGTACTTTGCGTTTAGATATTGTAACTCCAATTGCGTTTGGTTCCCTATACTACATCATACCCTTTTTATAAAAAAAATAATAAAAAAAAAGTTACTAACAATAATTATTGATAGTACATTTCAAAAAGAAAACACATTCTAATCTTACACTTTTCTTTCCCCTTACAACAAACAAAATTTTACCCATATATCCAGAAAGGTATTACTTAATTAAAACTTATGCATATATAACTATGTTATACAACAATCCTTGAACTGCACACTCTAACCGTTAAATAACACCAGATTATTGAGGTCGAATATGATAAGAAGTTCTTGTATAAATACATCCATTACAATCTATTACATCATATGATCGATAGTTGTTGTTATTAATAACTGTCCCCTGTGACCATTTATTTTTTAAGGGATCTTTTTTAAACCATATATCTTGATTGAGCTTAAAATTTTGCTTTTCTCTTGTATTTTTATTGTAGTTACTTTTATTTCTATTTTTCACTTTATCAAATTCCGTTTGTACATTAACATTTTGTTTGGGGAGTAAATAATTATAAGAAGATGGTAATTTCGTCTTTAAATTCCTACCCATCATTAATTGTGATGGGCTGAAATGGGTGCCTGAAACTGGATATGATCTATATTGTAGTAAAGCTATTCTGTAATCAGTTTTATCTTCATTACATTTAGTTAACATTTTCTTTGCTATTTGCACTCCCCGTTCTGCCATACCATTAGATTGTGGGTATCTCGGACTTGAATAATTAAATTTAAAGCCCCATTCGTCTGCAAATTGTCTGCATTGAATGGAATCAGATGGAACATGATCTGCCACTACCTCTGATGGTATGCCAAAACATGTAAAAACCTCTATTAATACATTTATTATACTTTGAGCTGACTTAGTCGTGATACTTTTAATTTCTAACCATTTTGACATGTAATCGTACAAAACTAAATAACTTTTTTTTTTATAATCCATTATATCAATTCCTATTTTTGAAAATGGTAAAGTCGGTACAGAATGTGACACTAGTGGTTCTTTGACATTGTTACACTGGTATGTCTGACAAACAAAACATTTTTGTACAAGAGTTTCAATATGTGTATCTATTTGTGGCCAATAATATAAATTACGAGCAGTTTGTTTCATTTTTGTTATACCTATATGTCCCTCATGCAAAAGATTTAAAAATTTTATTCTTAATGACTTGGGTACTATGAGTCTGTCATTCATAAATATGAGTTGTTGATCAATTGTGATATTTTCTCTACATTTATAAAAGGCTTTTAAATTATCTGGTACATTTTTTTGTTGATCAGGCCACCCATTTTGTGTAAAAGTCAATAGTTTCTGTAAGTCCTCATCTTTATTAGTTTCTAATATTATGTCTTTTTTCTGTTTGTCTGTACATTGCATATATGTTGCCAAGCCAATACAATGTATAACTTCATACATATAAGATTGATCTTCATCTACTTCATTCAGATATGAGCGTGACAACAAATCTGCGATGTGCATCAACCTTCCTTTTAAATATTTAAAATCTATATTATATTTTAATAATTTTAATTTTAATCTTTGTAATCTCGCAGAAGGTATTTCATGTACTCCCTTTTTTAGTAAACTTTCTAGTGGTTTGTGATCATTTAGTATAGTGCATTTTTTACCATAAATATAGTAATGAAATTTTTTAGTTGCCCAAACTACACTCAGTAACTCTTTTTCTATTTGTGAAAAATTTCTTTCTGCGCTGGTAAGACTTCTAGATGCATAGCACACCGGTTGCCCATTTTGCATTAAACAGCATCCAAGACCGTCCTTACTTGCATCGCACTGTATTGTTACTGGTAATTTTGCATTGAAATTTTTTAGAACCGGTGCTGTGCTAATACATTTTTTTATATTACAAAAAGCATTTTCATGCATTTCTGTCCAAAGCCAAGAAACGTCTTTCTTTAATAACTTTGTTAGGGGCGCTGTCCAATCAGCTAATTTGAAAATAAAATTTCTTAAATAGTTTATCATTCCCAGGAATATTTGTAACTCTTTTTTATTTATCGGACTTTTAATATTTAATATTGCTTTTACTCTATCTGGATCTATTTTCATTCCTTCTTTTGAGAAAATATGTCCAAAGTATTTGACTTCTTTCAGTTTATACTGAAACTTTTTTTTATTAAATCTTACATTATTTTCCTTTGCTCTTTCAAGAACACACTTTAATATTCTGTCATGTTCTTCTTCATTATCAGCACAAATCATCAGATCGTCACAGTAAATTACAACGCCCGGTATATCACCAAATGTTTTTTCATTATATTTTTGAAAGATCTCTGGTGCTACTGAGAGACCAAACGGCAATCGACGAAACTTGTAACACCCAAATGGTGTACTAAATGTGCATAGATCTGTTGATTTGTCTGTCAATTTTATGTTATAGAAACCATCTGATAGATCTAGTACTGAGAAAACTGATTTATTGCTCATTTTTGTTACGATTTCCTCTAATGTTGGAATTAGATGATATTCTCTTATTAAAACCTTATTTAGATCTTGTGGATCTAGACATATCCTGAGGTTTCCATCACTTTTTTCTATTATTACAAGATTACTTACAAACGACCTTGGATGTTCGACTTTCTCAATAATCTGTTGTTCCTCCAGACTTCTTAGTTTGTTTGCAAGACGATCCATCAGTGCATGAGGAACTCGTCGAGGTGGCTTTACAACTGGTAACGTGTCTGGCTGAGTGTGCAGCTCCAAAGGTGTGTTAAATTGTCCGATACCCTGAAATAATTCAGAATATTTATTAATTATTAAGTCTTTGTTGTCTATGTTTATGCTGTTAATATTAATATTATTCTTGTCTTGGCTGTTAATATTACAATTTAATAGTTTTAGTTCTATTAAAGACATAAGTCCTAAAATTGGACGTACTTTTTCTTTAATAATTATAAATTCTGTTTTAATATTTTTTGTTTCATTCACATGTATTTTCAAACAAATTTTTCCAACTGGTTTTATTTTATAACCTCCAAATGCTTCTAGTAAAATTTTTGTCTCAGACCATTCAGGACTCTCATCACCGACAATTTCCTTCAAATCTTGTAATGAAATAACATTAACCTGTGCCCCTGTATCACACTTGTAAGTTATCGGTTTGTTTTCAGTTTTTAATGTTATTAACCATTCATTGTGACTGCTGTGTTTTCTATAACCAATTGAGTGGCATACTTTTACTAGTCACAAATCTTGATTTTCACAATTATCATTAACATTTGATTCTTCAACAGAATGCACAGATTTATTTTTGCAACCTACTGCAAAATGATTCATTTTGTTACACAATGTACATTTTTGCCCATAAGCAGGGCACTGTGCTGGGCCATGTTCCCTATTACATTTTCTGCAACGATAAAATCTACTATGATAGCTGTTTTTATTTACCCTATTGTACTTATTTTTATACTTAGCTTCATTCTGTGACCACCTCGTAGTCTGATGTTTTTTTATTTCATCCATTTGCAGCGCTTCAACATTTTTCTGAAGAACCCTTACATGCTCCTTCGACAACTCTGCTGCTCTGCACACTGCCACTGCTTTCTCTAGTGTTAGTTCACTGCTTTCTAGAAGTTTGCGTTGTACATTGGCATCACGAACACCCATCACTATTCTGTCTCTCAGCATCCTATCTTCTAAGTCTTTAAAGTTACAATACTTTACCAGTTTTCTTATCTCTGAATAAAAACTGTCAAAAGTCTCCCCGTCTTCCTGATTTCTATTGTTGAAAGTGAAGGTGTTAACAAGCTCATTCTGTTTTGGTTCAAAGTATTCATCAAACTTCTTGATTAATTCTTCATATTTTATGTTGTCTTCATCCTTCTTTAGAATATTAAAGTAGATATCCTGACCTTCCTGACCAATGCAATTCAGTAGAATGGCTGATTTTCTTGCTTCTGATACTTTTTCTAAGCCTGACGCTGCTATGAAAATTCTTAATTGCTGTTTGAATTGCTTCCACTTTTGCAGCAAATCACCAGGAGAATCAAGGTGTAGAGGTGATGGCATCTTGTATTCAACTGCTGATCCCATTTCTTGAAGTTTCTCTTCGTCTTGTTCGTTCATTAATTTCTCGTTACTTTTTCAATATTTCTGGTTCGATAAGCGGCTGCGCCATGTATTGTTCCTTAAAGATGGTATTGTTTAATTAAAAGACTTGATGAAGCACTTGGAGTGGTTTTATTACTTCTTCTTTACAAGCACACGATGACACGTTACAGATCGAACAAAGGACCAATCCCCTTGCCCCTGTACCAAGAATGCACAAAGCATTCCACACCGTCTGTACTGCCACACCACACGCAATTTGAGGTTAGCTGTCATGGATAATAATGTTAATCATGTGATTTAAAAGAATCTGTACTTTGCGTTTAGATATTGTAACTCCAATTGCGTTTGGTTCCCTATACTACACATACAAGTGCCTGCGACAAATATAAAAATAAAATATGTAAAGTGTTTTAGTAATGGTTTAATTTATTATCAGATGGATCAAGGACAATGGTTTTGGAGGAGCTATGGTGTGGACCGTTGATATGGATGACTTCTCTGGTTCCGTTTGCGGCGGTGACGTCAAATACCCCCTCATCGGTGCTATGAGGTATGTTTTATAACAAAATCAGTTGAATAATTGTCATAGAAAGATCATAACTAGAAACATAAATATCTGTAAAGAGCTTGAAAGATTTATAACTATTTCTTATCAAATGTGTTTTTCTTTATCGATAAAGATGGGGTGCTTCTTGGTTGATCTTAACCTTAGTAGAGCACTAAGTACGAAAATGAGGTCAAAGATGAAAGAAGCACCTGCAAATTAAATATTGGGTATATTTTGCGTCAGCGAAAAATTTAAGTCTTAATTTTTTGCAAATGTAGGTGTTTTTTATGGTGCATAGCCAGACGTTCCAGATGCTCATCTTAAACATTGTAAAGATGCTTAATGAGCGAAACCGATAAAAGTTCAATAGCAAGTGTTTTATCAACAAACCTTAAAGCATACAATTTTGCCTGACAAGGACATAATAAAAGGTTTTTGGAAATTCAACATGTATGAAGGTTTGGATGGACGTTTGAGCATATGGCTGGGCTGGTAGTGTAGTGATTCTGAAATGTTGTCTGGATATAAATATTTTATAACATAAAATTGTTCCCTAGGGAGGAACTCCGAGGCATCTCCCGTGGTAAGGACGCAAAGGACGTGGACTGGGCATCAGTGGCTTCCAATGTCTTGGTGGAAGTGACGGACAAGCCCGAGCCGGAAGTGATCTCACTCGAGGAGGTGCTGAGGAAGGTGAAGAAACCACACAAGTCCATCATCGTCAAGAACAAGAACGCTGCCATCCTTGATAAGAACAGTGAGTACGCTGACACATTTTAATTACCTATCTATTTAGTAGTCCATTATAATCAAAGAACCACATCTTGCCTCTGGTTATGATTTTGAAAAACTTTATCGTCTGAATTCTATTTATTACTTGTCGACTTATGGTACGCTTATGCTATCCTTTTTTCAGAACGTCCCATCCTTAGTAGTAAATTCATAAGTGATGAGAAAACACCAGAAAAAGATGTTATGGTAGGAATACTCACACAAAAAACATATAATTTAATTCCTCCGACCGGGAATTTAACCAGTGTATGATATATGACCGAAACTCCTCTTGGAACTGTCAGTTTTATTAGAGCCACAACAAATGCGCCAACTGAGTCATTGTTCTCTGTACCTATACATGATGCATTCCTTATAGTGAAGCAAAAACATTAGCAATATCTTGCAAAATAAACTCTAGAACTACAAAATAAAGATAATCCGTAAAAAACCAAATTGGCAAAGCCTCTTAGCACTGAGACGGTTTTTTGAAGAATTCCCTAGTAGAAGGAATATAAAAAAATCTATCCAGGAACTCTATGTTGCTACTGAAGCAATAATACTCCAACATTTACTGGGTAGCGAAATAGACACTGTAAATTCAAAATAATGAGTAGAAAGAATTTACCCGCCTATTAACGACTTACTTCCTTCCTTAGTTTTACGCTTACTACTCCGCTGGTGGAAGCAATCAGTATTTCGTCAGTTACCTAATCACTAAGCTACGCAATACTCTAGTATTTTTTATATAACACTTAAAATTTTATGCAATTTACTAGAACAATACAATTTGGTACTACTTTTAAGTAACATCATTCAACGTATGCACTTTGTATCCTCACCACATATCACAATTTCTTTGACCTTTTGGCGTCATCAAACCATCAAAGTTTCGCTTCATAACTCATCAAAGTCATATTGTCACTTTCACTAATGTCTCGTCTCTTTTCCTTATAAGCGGAGGCAATCCTAGATGGAAATTGTAAGATCACTTAACGTCTCACTTATCATAATGTTTGCTTTCTAAATAGCTTTTAATATTTGAATTCGACCGCATTGAACCGTGAATAGAGTGTATTACTTATACGTTTATTTCGCAACAAACCTGTATTTCATTCATTTATGTGCTGCCTATATGTCATGCATGAAAATCTACATGTGCGTCTTTATTTAATTTTAGATGCACTCAGTATACTTATGGCCATTCATCGAACCAAGACCACTCAGTACACTAAAACCTTTTTATTCTATAATTTTGTAGTTGTTACTACTTTCTTTACATCTATAATTTTACAATCCTGTTTACCAGGCAAATATTTTTTAGAAACTTACGGATAATTTTACAATTTACTTTGCAATTTTTATGATGACTCTATAGTCACCATCTTACGAGTAGTCGCAAAACAAAATAAATCATTCACGATCTCTTCACGTCACATTTCCTCCAGCAGAAAATAAAATTATATTTCTTGTTACATAAGAAATGAACTTGTTTAAAAACTATGTCAACTCGCTTGATTTATTCGTCCCTGGCTCCTGGCTGCTCGCTCGGCTCTCGCTCGCTACGTATCATATCTCAGGGTGAAGTTAAGAGACAGCTCCACGAAAAGGCACCTTACCTCGGTCGTTTCGCCTTGTCAAGTACAGAGCTTAAGAGATAGTGATGTGTTTGGTGGAGATTTCGCAGCCGGATTGTAGAATTCGCCGTATTACATTTCGGTGCACCCGATTACAAAACGTCGCCGTTTTTCAATCCGCCTACCTGTTATTCCGCCGGATCATTGTAACGATGCATTCTACAAAGCGGCGGACAACGTTTAGCCATATTGTATTGCAGGTTCGTTAGCAAAGATAAACCCAACCTAACCGATCCCGATGGGATCGGCTAGGTTGGGTTAGGTCATTTTGCAACCGGAAATTGTAAAGCAGCGCATCGACGAAGCGCCCTTTTGCAATTGGGCGCCACGTTAATACTCCGCTTTGACGAACGCGAAGTGCCCATTCAATACGGCGTACATCATTTCAGCCAACTTGTAATCCGGCGGAACGACAGGTAGGCGGATTGAAAAACGGCGCCAAAATGTAATACGGTGGATTCTACAATGCGGCTGCGACAGAGATATTTGAAAGAAACGCATCTGAAAAAGAAAAACATAATTCTTAGTCATCCATAGTTAATTAAGCTTTTTACTTAGTAATGTGATGTTTTATAATAATAAAGATGATGATGACAGTAGAGTACTATGACGAACACGAGGACCGGGGTTATTATAAAAGAAACGCTTGAATACGCATTTAGGTTTTATATTCTTTTTTTTTAAAGCAAGCTAATATCAACGTCCGTACACAGCCGTGGGCAGGAGTTGACTGGCGATTGTTTTCAGAACGTGACGTCATTAATCGAAATCAATTTCAATTTTAGAAATACTCGCCAGCCAGCTCTGCTAAAAGAAGGCTTTCAAGGAGGACCACTACAGTACCTACTGCTCTCTCCAGTGTAACACTAATTGTGTTTATTCATCATTTGTTAATATCATATTTATGGTCGGCCATAAGCATGATACTAAAAGTACCTAATACCATGGTTTGTATGTTTAAAGATCTCAATAGGTATTTCCTCTTTCCAAGATCACCGAAAATAAAATTAAACATGTGAGGAAATACTAAACGATTTACAACACATAATTTCAAAATTTATTCGTCACATCACTAAAGTTAAGATGTAAGCACGTTTCCTAAATCCATTTTCTGATGCAAGCAGGGAAGCAAACATTACGTGATGAGAAGAAGAGACAATTGAAACTGTCGCTTACACTCGCTGTTGTTGTGAATTGTTTCTTTTCCACATTAGAAAAGAAGAAGGTATTTCAACTTGATACAATTCCCAAATATTCCAAGACAAAATAAACATGTATTTTAGAAGCCTATTGGTCCACCCGTCAAAACACGGACTTCCAAAGCGCCTGACAAAACTTGAAACTCAATAGCAACAGCCATCAACAACAAAACAATAACCAGAACAAATAACAGCTTACCTCCCTCACGCTGTCACGAGCACTCCCCATCAACCCGACGCTAAAAGCTACAAATCCCAACTCAAGTTCCGCAAGGGTCACTTCTAGGCCCCCCACAGTTCCTACTCTAAAGGCTTAGAAAAGTAGACGTCTCGCAAGTCGCGACATGGTTGCTAAAAGTTTTGGAACATCGAGTGCTTTCACGTTCAAGTATTACATCGTCTATTTTACTTTGATCTCCGACTTTACGACTAAACTAAAGCGTGGAAAGCTGGCTTTTATTATACAGAGGTCAGAATATTTTTGATTTGCGTGTAGAGAATGGGTTTTGTGATTTAATGCCATCAAGGTTATGACATCCCGTGGCAATCTTTACAAGTACTTCCCAAAGTTTTACGCGCTCTGAAGCAGGGCAATAAATAATGTATTTTTCACGGGGAAACTTTTTTCATTCCACACCATGCAAAGTGATTTTCTAAATTACTCTTTAGGAATTCTGCCAACTTTTTCGCGAGTAAGTGTGAGATATGAATTTCAAAAAGTGATCATTTGTCTTTTTCTTTGTCGATGAGTGATTGATTCGAGCTTTCAGAGGATTGAGTTGAAATTGAATTTCAGTTTTTGAGTGATTGACACTTCCAATATAGAGCGCCGACGAGCTTTTATAAAAGCGATTATAAAACTTGATTTGAATTGTAGAATGAATTATTGCTTTTTCATCTATTTGTTTATTTTTCTTATTAGACGTGTTTTTCTGACCCGTAAACGAACATTAATTTTATCGCCAACTTGAGAACAACAACTCTGCCTACCCCGACGGGAAAGAGGCGTGATGTTATGTATGTATGTTGAGAACAAAAATAAAATTTTCCTATTCAGTAAATTAATACACAAAGTTTGTTTCTTGTTGGCAAAAAGTGGCACAGAACAGGGAAGAATGGAGAATTCTTGTGTCGTTGGCCAAAATCCTCTTGGAGTTGCTGAGCCAGCGCAGTAAGTAGGAAGTTTCTTGTTTCACCAGTTTGCTTTTTTTATCCATCCAGAGCGCGAGCCCCAAGTCCTCTGCTACCTGACCTCCTGGTCGGCCAAGAGACCGAGTGCTGGAAGGTTCACCCCCGAGAATGTCGACCCTAGCCTCTGCACCCACATCATCTACGCCTTCGCCACTCTAAAGGACCACAAGCTGGCTGAAGGAGATGAGAAAGACTCCGATATGTACGACAAGGTCATCGCTTTAAGAGAGAAGAACCCTAATCTGAAGGTAAGTTTATAAATAATAGCCTCTTATAAAATATGAGAAAAGCAGTTTATGGCCAAAAGTGCGACTACTGCAGCGCTGGTACAGTCTAAAAAAGATCAAGCTTGACAGTTGGACGTGTCGCTCTACAAAATATGTCGACTGTTACTACCGAATCAATAAAGTTTGGTAAAATCAATGGTCAAACTAACCCAAAACAAAACTATCGCCTTGGTACTATTTGGTAAGTTATAATATAGGGTGACTTATAATTAGTTCTTGATAGCAAAAAATATAGATGTACTCATAATACTGAACAACTTTTCCCAAAGAACATAGGTCGAAACACGAAAAACCAAATTTGACCTCCCTTACAAAATGCGCTATCAGCAGATGCAGTTTCTATGGGAGGTCAAAACTTGATTTTCGTATTTCGACCTATGTTCCTTGGGGAAAGTTTTTCAGTATCACGAGTACATGCATAGCTTTTTCTATCAAGAACTAATTAAAAGTCACCCTATATATCTGCTTTATTAATTTCCCAATTTGCTTTTGTAGGTAATTCAATGAAACGAAATACAAGGTTAGGTAAACTAAAGTGCTATTTAACAAAGAGGAATACTCAGGAACTATATGAAATAGATGAGATAACAAGTTGTAAGTGTAGTCAACTGGGTAAAGAAGGGTAATTATAAGCAGTTATCAGCTTCGAACTAAACTGCTGGCAACTTGGATGGAACCATTAACGTATTATGTCTAAACTTGATATCTAAATTGTTCCCATTATTAATAGAGGAAACTCTCTCTGCGAACGTTAATGGCAAATTGAAAATTGAAGCAGCTTCAGTACGTGCAGGATTTAAGATCTACCAGGTAGAGACCGAATGACTACCAAACCATAGCGTAATATTTTAATTTGACCAAACGATCAAAATTACTTTAAATAGTAGATTTTACAACAAGTGCACAAAACGAACCATTTTTCCGAGACTTTTAGCAGCCCGAACCGAAGGCGAGGGCTGATAGTAATGTCGAGGATAAAATGGTTTTGTGGACGAGTTATAAACTCTGATTTCACTTTGATTGCGAGGAAATAAAAGGTGTACTCTCTAAATGTAACTTAAGAATGAGTTGTTCTGCTTTAGTGAAGAATATGTTGACGCGCGCGCAGGTGCAGCAGGCCCGCGTGCAGGGCGTACACCACCGCGATTACTTTTTTGCCCTAGTGCACAAAATTCGATTTTGTGCAGCCTATATCCTGCACAAAAAAGCACTTTCAGAGCATGAGAAGTGAAAACTATTTTTGACTCTACGTAGGAAGGTCCAAGTTCTGCTTGTGGACGCAATTATAACAATTTATTTTAGAATAGTCTATAACTATTTTCAGATACGCAAAAAGCGTAATTATTAGTATAATAGAATAGATTAGAAGTAATTTATTCATTCACATTCTTATATTAAAACACACTATACTAAGTGTAACAAAAAGGTATACCAACCCTGAAGGATGTGAGTCTGCCCATGAAACTGAACAACTTTCGCTAAGAAACATAGTTCAAAATACGAAAAAAAAAATTACCTCCCATAGAAAGATAGCGCATTTTGCATTGGAGATCAAAAATTTTTTTTCGAATTTTGTTCGACCTATTTTCCTTAGGGAAAGTTGTTTAGTTTCATGCGCAGATTCCTTCAGAGTTGATATACCTTTTCTGTTACACCTACCTTTCTGGTACTCACTCACTAAAATTATTAGGCAATGTTTATTGAATGATCGAACGGACTTACCAAGTGAAATTCGATCCAAATTGTTCTGCATTCGCCGAAGAGATTTCATGAACCAACCACACATACATTTTTTTTACATATTTATTTTAAAATATTTATATGTAACTGTATATTGGTGCACCACACTACAGTTTTTCGTCGCTGCTGATTTCCTCAAAAGGTTGTCTGGAAGAAATCACTTTTAGTGATAAGACCGCCTTTTGCCCACTTATTTTAAAACCATAGTTTTTAATTTTTATTCCTTAATGTGTGCAAAAAAGAGTTATTCATTCATTCATTCACAAACAAAACTGCTTTCTTTGGAGCTTAATATGTACCTATTCCTTTGATCCATATCTTTTTATGTCTTCCTTCACAGATCCTCCTAGCTATCGGTGGCTGGGCCTTCGGTTCCACGCCTTTCAAAGAGCTCACGTCCAACGTCTTCCGCATGAACCAGTTCGTGTATGAAGCCATCGAGTTCCTCCGCGACTACCAGTTCAACGGGCTTGACGTCGACTGGGAGTACCCTAGGTAAGAGCTGATGATAGTAAGAAACGTTAATTATATTCTCTAAATAAATATAAAACTTTGAAATAATTTATTTTCAAACAATGGGGTCTTAACCATTGGCCTCATTTGTGCATTTCAAGACTTCAAGTCAGAAAATTCACAAATTTTACCAATATTTTTCACATGACTGTCTTTGTTCCATCAAATACCCTAGGTAAGGTAAGCCGACGACAACAAAAATGAAATAATGCTGGGGCAATTATGATGATCATATTTTAGACAGACATTGATATCCCACAGCTTGAAAAAGGCTTCCCTCTATTACCTCAACTGGTTTTTACTCTATGGCCAGTTTTGTATGAACTACTTCACAAACAGTTTTTTGTTATTTACAATTGAGATACAAATAGTTTATTAATCAAATAAAGTTACAATTTATAGCATCTAAAAATAAAACAATGAGATTGGTAACTTTCCATAAGGCAAAACATTGACTCCCACACTAGGTCAAGCCTGTATCGTGGGCAGCCTAAAACAAACTTCAACGAAAAAGACAGTTTACAATTTAATAGCCTAGATGCTCCAGATCTTGTAGAATATAATTTATATTGCATAAAAAAACAGAAAAAGAGAAAGAGAATAATAATACCAAAAAATACTATGAGATGACATGTGTGTGAGTGAGTGAGTATAAGTGTGATGTGTGTGTGTGTTAGCGAAATACTGGCACTACGGGATTAGATCAACGGCTTGATAATATTTTCTGTTTGGGAGAAAGAAAGGGTCAATAAATATTTGGTTACCAGCTTCTTTGCTTGTGGGACTGTGCAATGTTTAACCTCGCATAATTTTGCAACTTTATTATAAACAAAAACAGACATGAACTCAAAGAAACGTTGGGCAAAACGAGATCTAACAGAGACCGACCCAAGTTTAAAATTTCTTTGTTTTAGCATCATAGAGTATTGAATAGAGTTTAAGACACTACGATGGGTGTATTCCACTAATTTTGTGATGTACAGTTGACGGACATTCAGGACTTGTGCCTCCTGGTAAAGCTCGACCGTGGGGTGTCGAAACGGTCTCCCATACATGACTTTTAGCACTGCTCTTTGAGCTCGCTCCAAGATCAACATATAAGAGGCCGCAGCTCGATAAAACAAGATATCACTTGCAGAGGAGCTGATGACCGTGCTGCCTTTGTATCCCTCCTCAAAGAGCTTCGTCTGGCATTCGAAGGAGAAGCGAAGACCTCGGGCCAGCCCCGCCTGCTACTAACAGCCGCTGTCCCCGCCTCGTTTGAAGCCATCGCCGCTGGTTATGATGTACCTGAAATCTCTAAGTACTTGGTAAGTTCATTTTTTAAAAACGGGTCTTCTCTTCTAGATTAAACCCCACAACTTCCATCTGTATCCTAAGTTCTTTTATGTTATTGTAAATGATGCAGCATTCTCCTTCTCCTAGTTCAGTTAGTCCATCTGGACTTTTGTCTGTCAGTCAAGTATGGACACGGTTTAGACTGAAACTCTCTGCCTGCGTCTTTATGCCCAAGTTCATATGATAAACTTTATCTTTTCAAGTCGCGAGTTTCTGCGAAAGAGGCAAGTTTAGTTTGTTTTATTGTTGATCTAATATTGACATCAAGAGCATTAGCTTTGTTTATTAAAAATGTACAAAAATCTTCAGATGTTAAAAAAAACAAACATGTTTTAGTAGCCGCCATACTAGAAAGTGCAGATACTTTAGTTTGCGTTGTTCAGTAAATTATTTTAATCTATCTTCCAGGACTTCATCAACGTGATGACGTACGACTTCCACGGTCAGTGGGAGCGCCAGGTCGGCCACAACAGCCCTCTGTTCCCTCTTGAGAGTGCCACCAGCTACCAGAAGAAACTCACCGTGGTATGTTTGAAGTTTTATCTAGACCTACGTAGAACTATAAATCTAAACCAGCACTTTTTTATTAATCTATGCTTAAACTAATACAGTATTCGTATTATGTGACCTTTGATTTCAAAAACAATTTATTATTCACCAAAAACTCTGATTGATCTTATTTTTGGAATCAGTGAAAGCGATGACCCACTTATACCTTTGACAGTTTCGAATACGGGTTTATCTTAATTATGACCGTTTATCTGCAGGACTACTCAGCACGAGAATGGGTACGCCAGGGTGCTCCTAAAGAGAAGCTGATGATCGGGATGCCGACATATGGCCGCTCATTCACGCTTATCAACGATACTCAGTTCGACATCGGCGCTCCGGCTTCTGGTGGTGGTAAGTTTATCACCCATTTTAAGAGTGAGAGATATAGATATAATTGGAACAAAGAAGTTTATGATCGAGATGCTAACACAAGGTAGCTTGTTCACGTTTATCAACGAGATCAAGATATTTTTCAGGAAGGTAGGAGTAACAGTACCTATTTATTTTTAATCGACTTCAAAAAGGAGGAGGCTTACAAGTCGGCTGTATATTTTTTATAGAGAAGCCTAATATGATGTTGGTACTGAATGACGTTTACGATTCATATTTAGAATCCGAAAATGTCTGTTGTTTTAAAGAAAGATCTACAAAGTAATTATATGTCATCCCAGATATTTTAGAGGTAGTCTCAACATAAAACTGAGCAAATTTTCCCAAGGGAAATGGGTCGAAATCCGAAAAAAAAATCTAACTCCCTTACAATATATGCTCTCAGCTGATACAATTTGTTTTTTTTATATTTCGACCTATGTTCCTTGGAAAAAGTTGTGGACAGAACCACCTTTTAAAATACACGGGGTTACAAAAAAATAAAGGAGAATGAAGAGAACCCTTGTAATATTTGATGACCTGCATGGTCCACTGAACGATGAACCTTCATAGCTGTTAAAACAAACAACTAAAATTTAACTAAAAATAGCAGTATACACTAGTTTTTCAACAGCATTAATGTCCCGCATAAGAATGCAAGTCATTTGAATTTAGTATGGAAAACGGGTCGCCTTCACATAGAATTTACCGGAATGGTTATGATTCCCCAGGCAACGCCGGCCGCTTCACCAACGAGGCTGGCTTCATGTCCTACTACGAGATCTGCGAGTTCCTCCGGGAAGACAACACCACCCTCGTGTGGGACAACGAGCAGATGGTGCCCTTCGCCTACAGGGGAGACCAGTGGGTCGGCTTTGATGACGAGAGGTCTTTGAAGACCAAGGTACGTTACTCCAATACCAAGGAGAATTTACTCGACGGAGTTCATGACTAAAAGCATTTGCAGACTGATGCGAGAGGTTCATTAACATTAAGACGTAACTCGGCAAAATTTGATACATTAATCTACCTTCTTCTATCGTGTCGATGGCAACACTCACACTTTTTCACTTTCGAGCGGAGCGAGAAAGGTATTGTATTCGTGAAAAAAAAAGTTTTTCTAATTTTCTCAAAAATGTATTCTATATCACTTATACATCATAAAAAACAAGTCTCCCAAAAATGTCCGTCCGTCGGTCGGTTGGTCGGTCGGTTGGTCCGTCGGTCCGTCGGTCGGTCTGTCCGTCACGCTTTGGCCTAGCGGCTAAACGAATGGTCCGATTGACACCATATTTTGAATTTAGGAGTTTTATGCAAATCCATTGAAGGGTTCTAAGTGGTTTCTTGCTGGCTCTCATTTTGAGGGTAGCTGTCATACAACGAAAATGATAAATTGTAATTTTCTCAAAAACGGCTCATAGAATCTTGATGAAACTTTGCATGGCCAAGCATCTCCATGTAAGATATCTTGCGCCAGTATCAATTGATCTGTGTAATTTCATATAAGGGGTGTTCCTGTAACGCCAAATCGTAAATATGTGATTTACCAAAAATTGGTTCCATTGAGTTTATTAAAATTTTCTATAATATTAATCCTGGATTGGTCGTCTATCTGACTGGATATTATTAATGAATTTTTTCAATAAAATTTAGTACACAGGGTGTACCAAAAACTGAAAGGGCTTGCTCAGTAGACCAAACTGAACAACAATCCATAAGGGACATCTGTAGGGAAATAAAAAGAATCTCCATTCAAGTATCCATTGATCTGTGAAAATTCATATAAAGGGTGTTCCAGCACTATCAAAAGTTAAACATGTGATTTACTCGAAATCGTTTGAGGTTTGTTTGTTTTAATGTTTGACAATTTTAATTCTGAATTGATCTGTATATTTCATTCGAACATTTTTTTGGAAAAAACGTAAATAAAAGTTTGTATTTCCATACTATGTGTATAGCATTACAAATTTAAGTTTGCGGTTGATAGTTTAACCTTGAGTATTGCGAGAAAGTAAGTGCAGTGCTGCTGTACCATTTATTGGACTAGTATTCGGCAACGCAGATGGAATTTTGGTCTGGCCTTGTACAGATCCTTTAGCGAGCATATTGTGGGGCTTGATGCGCGTGCTGTGAGGTGGGACATGGTTTGTGGCATCACACCGCACTCGCAGATGTTTTTGCTAGCTTCTATGTATCTACCAATACATACGTTGTATCAAGAAAATAAACTTAAACTCTTGGTTTCACTATACCCACAGATGCAAATGATACTGTTTTTTTTTTCAATCTCTAATCAAATTTTTGTATGTTACTTGGAACATAAATGTGAACCAATTTGCCAAAGAAACATAGCTCGAGAAACTGATTTTTGTTTTGATTTCCTATACAAACCTTGCGCCAGCAATAGCTCAATAGTGAAAAAAATCTCTTACGACCCTTAAGGGATAATTATTAAGTTTTTTGTACTGAGCAACCAAAATCCTCTATAAGGACTAAAATACCAATCAGTTGAATAAAATTTAATTCGTATCTTTTTCTCCATAGATGGCTTGGCTGAAGGAGGAAGGTTTCGGTGGCATAATGGTGTGGTCGATAGACATGGACGACTTCCGCGGCTCGTGCGGCACGGGCAAGTACCCGCTGATCACCGCCATGAAGCAGGAGCTGGGCGGCTACAAGGTCAAGCTCGAGTTCGACGGACCCTACGAGTCGTCCAACCCTAATGGACAATACACTACTAAAGACCGTGAGTATTCCGTGCACATAGTATTTAATTGAAATTATAATGTTCTTTACAGAATACATACATACCACGCCTTGTACCCGTCGGGGTAGGCAGAGACCACAGTTCTCCACCTGCTACGATCTTGACATACTTCCCTTGCTTCCTGAAATGTCATCAATCCTTTCATACATGCTCGTCGGTTTAGGGTACTTTTAACCTTGCCTTTATTCAGAACGTCCTGAATTTGGTCCTGGTACGTTCTCCGAGGCCTTTCCCTTCCCTTGTTTCCATTCACTCTCGCCTTAACAAAATAACTATTCAAACATATTAAATAGACGCAGGACTGCAGTATCCTAGTTGAATAAGGTGTCCCCTAAGAAGGTGCAGGGTCGAATTCTAATTGTGGCTGTGAATTTTGGGATTTTCTACTTAGTAGAAATATTCAAACAATCATTTTTCTTCATAATATCTCATACAGCCTTTATTGCTCGACAGATAATTCTCCCCAAAATTTGTACACCTGACATCGTGGTTTATTTTTTGGGGTTATTTACCATATAGTAGCCGCGCTTAGTAGCGTTCTGGCTGTTTTAGATGTCGCAGTTTAATACGTTTAAAATAACTTTGCCTTTAAGACACCCACGGAAGGGAATGGGGTGGTATTATTTTTAGCCGGTAATACAAGGGCTTTGTTCATAACGTAACGTTAATTATAACGATATACAGACTGTCCAGTCTGTGTAGCAAATCATTGAGTCAAACCGCATATTTGAAAAATCGTGGTTGGTAATCCATCGAATGTTGGAAATTATAGTAACTTGATTTATCTTCCTCAGCCAACGAAGTAACCTGCGAAGAAGAAGACGGCCACATCTCCTACCACAAGGACAGAGCTGACTGCACGATGTACTACATGTGCGAGGGAGAGAGGAAGCACCACATGCCGTGCCCCTCTAACCTCGTGTTCAACCCTAACGAAAACGTCTGTGATTGGCCGGAGAACGTCGAGGGCTGTCAACACCACACTCAAGCGCCTGCATCTAAACGATAAAAAAATACCATCACGTAGGAATTATTTAGTGTTTCTGTTCGATTTTGCTCGAAGCTACGAGTACCTCATTCTATCTATGAACACACTTGAATCTGGCTTGAATACTCAACGCTTTAATAATAATAATAGAAAGTCAGTCAGAAAGTTTATGCATCATCGGTGCCACAATTGAATCGATTATCGAACTTTATGTAGACGATGTTATGATAGCTGCTGCAAATTTTCTCGAGCAAAACTGAACAGAATATTTTGTATGTACGTTTAGTGACTGTTAAAACCCAACTCTCTACAAACATTATTGTAATTTTACAGTAATAATGAAAGCAGATTGTCCTATTTGTAACCATCATTCTTCATCCACCAATAATTTAAGATTTTAACGTGTTTTAATTGAAATTGCTAACAGAATTGGCGTTTCTATTTACAAGAAGAATAAGATCGTGTGATATAATATTAAAATGTAAATTTTTAATATTGGTTAATCTTGATAGAAGTGTATATTTAAATATATCATAGGTAGATATTTTGTTCTCCCAAAGGCTCATAATATCGAAATTTTCCAAATTGGAATGTTCGTTTGATTGTGTACCAACTAATCTTAGCGAAATTGGCTTATTTTAAACATAGGCTGGAATAAAAATTTGAATGCCCATCAAGGAAAGAAAACAAAATACTAATGTATTCATCAAATAACGTTGTGAGCAGAAAAATAAACTAAAGGAGTCAGGATGTCTACTCTCAATTTTAGATATACCGAACCGAACTACGAGTACTTCGATACAGTTGAATTCATAACTTTTTTCATTGACAATAGAGCATAATGTTGGTTGGATGAATTGTCAAATTGTCAGTGATTAGTATCCAAACAATATCTTACTATATCGTCAATGAACGAAGAATCGACATATCGAAAAATGAGAGTAGATCAGAAGGCTTTACATACCATGCAAAAACCGGGCCTTTATCACAATTAAGAGGAGCTGTAGGTATCTTGCGACATCAGTAACAAAAATCGTTACCCAAATTGCAAAAATAGGTTTATATATAAAAAGACTCAATGCGGAATATTGTGTGTCTTTGGGACCGTTATTTATTAGTTCTTAATTCGAGCTTTTTTTATTTTAATGTAATTGAAATACTGAAAATAATCAGCTACGTACACTGCCTTTGAAAACTGCCAATTACGGTTAGGAGATGTTGATGTTTGAACTGCGACAAAAGTTAACACAATGTGACATTACCTTAAGTGAAGTTATCATAAATTTAAGTAGTTAAGGTTGTAAATATTGTATTTAGATACAAAGAGATGTAAGAGTATTATTAAAGATTTTCAAAAAAATTATAAATTGTTTTTCCTTTGGCGGCTCAAAAACTCTGACAATAGGGTTAGTGAGGTCGGTCATCGACCTTGCAATCCACACGATATGATGATGATTGATAAAGAGTAAAACAAACAATTAGGTGATTGTAATCCTGTAGAAAGTAGGACGTGGTCGGTGTGAATGAAACGACGCTAGGTACAATCAAGTTTATATTGTACGAAAATTACGCGACTACAACAGATACGTAAGCGAGCTTTACTAATAGTAGTTTTCAAACCGCGTCCCAATAGCCTGGAAGCGCGGTCTTGCCACTAGTATTAGTACTGCGATTACTTGATTTTCAAACGTCCCGTCCTAATAGCTTAGAAGCGGTCGTCTTACCACCAAGTATCCCTAGCAAGAGGATTACAAATAAAAATTGGTCAGAGACCTTATTAAATGTCGTGAACACAATGCTAGTGTGTTTCAGAAACACACTAGCGTCATCTAGATAATGACGGGGGTGGTACAAAACCTTCGGTTGCTTGACCTAACCAATGTCCGTAGACACATCGATAGCGCGTTGTAGGAACCCAGTGGTGCCATCTAGTGAGGGTTTCGGGGACGATGGGTTCCAAATAAGTGGCGCGTTACAGTCTCCCCCTCTGCCTACGCAGTCGACCCGACAAGTGAGGCAGTCTTATTCTACGTTCCTCTTGGGTGGTCTACCGCGTGGTCGGGGTTTCCTGGTGTCAGCAGTGTCACCTTGATTCTTCCTGGGGCGTCCTCTTTTCCTGAGGGGCATAGATGGTTTTGGCGGTGTCACATCATCTGTTCCTTGGTAAAGCCTTAGTGCAGAAGCATGGTAAACACCGGCAGGTATGTTGGTATCCGTGTGTGATACTTCAAATGAGCCTGGTCCATGTCTACGTGTAATCAGGTATGGACCGTCACGCCGGGGCCCCAGTTTCGAGCTGTATCCTCGATTGGATTTACTCAGTGTATGGGATTCTACTAGTACAAGATCTCCAGGTTGGTAGTTAGGGCACATCTGCCTTTTCTTATCAACGTACTCTTTCCTTTTTTCTTCACTCATTTCCTGTACCTCCCTTGCTCTTTTTAGTGTTTCAGCCATCATCAGCAGCTTAGGCGTGATCTCTGTGACAAAATTTTCATTTTGAATGATTTCCCGAAGATCGTGTTCGACATCATCCGGGGTTCGTAACTCGCGTCCAAATGTTAGGTACGCGGGAGTAAAGCCGGTAGCATTTGAGCGAGCAGTATTCATCGCAAATCGGATACTGGGCAGCTTGTCAAACCAGGTGGTGTGATCATCCTCAACTAGGACGGCAAGTTGAGTTTTGAGATCTCGGTTCCTTCTCTCTACCGGGTTTGTCTCTGGGTGGTACACAGGGGTGAATCCATGTCGGATGTTGAGGCAGTAGGTCAGCTGCTGAATTACGCTGCTGACGAATTGTGTGCCATTGTCGCTAATGAATCGGCGTGGAGTACGATCTCGTTAAGCAGGACCTTTGCGCATTCCTCAGCTGTAGCTTGTTCCAGGGCAAACAGTTCCACCCAGCGGGTAGTCACGTCTTCTGCGATGAAGATCCAGTTATGATTTCCAGGAGAGCGGGGTAGCGGGCCAAAGAGATCAAACGCGAGGACCTCGAATCGCTGGTTACTTGCTGTCGTTTGCAGTAAACCAGCTGGCTTTTGGTTAGAGGGTTTGTATCTCTGGCAATCTAGACATTTGCGAACGTAAGCTTCTATTTGACTACGCATTCCTTTCCAAAAGTAGCGCTGTGCGATCCGTTCGATAGTCTTTGCAGCCCCATAATGTCCGGCAATCGCTTCATCGTGGTACGTTTGGATAACTTTGATTTGTTCGTGCTTGGGTACGACCAACTGGGCTTCTTCAGTGGTACTATCGCAATCGTAACGATAAAGGAGGCCTTTGTTCATGACGTACCCCTTTTGACTCCAATATCTTGCTTTTTCCAGATCCGTGCCTTCAAGACTGTTCACTATTTTGGCTAATTCTTCATCTTTTATTTGCTCTGCTCGGACTTCTTTGCTGTCTTTCTGGGGCATGTCTACAATGACCGTACATATGCCACAATTTTCTTCGGTTTCATTATCACAGCTTGGTCTCGATAGGCAGTCTGCCACCACATTTGTACGGCCCGCATTTTCCACTGGATGCTCTTGTTCGCCCTCCCCCTGGACGTGAACCGCACCGATAACATAGTATTCAGGTTTCTTCGTAAGCCGAGTAAGGGGTTCAGCAATCTCCGCAAAATTGGGCATGAAGCGCCTATACCATGAACACATTTGGATGAATGACAATAGGTGCTTCAGGTTTCTTGGCGAAGCTAGCTTCAGGATGCAGTTGACTTTTTCAGGATCAACCTCCAATCCATCAGGGGTGATGTAGTGGCCTAGGTATTTGACCCTTGAGCAGCAGAACTTGCACTTGTCTCTGTTAGCAGTTAAATTGTATTCTTTGAGTCTATCGAAGACATCTTGTAGATCCTTCAAATGTTCTTCATAGGAGGATGACATCACAATCAGGTCATCAAGATACACAAGGAGTTCGACGTGACTCAACGATATGCAAAATCTATCCATCATTCTTTGGAACGTGGCGGGGGCATTACGTAGCCCAAACGGCATCCTCTTAAATCTGTACATCCCAAAAGGTGCGACGAAAGCCGTTTTATTCCGATCGGATTCTTTAACGCTGATTTGCCAATACCCAGCACGAAGATCTATAGTACTCATATAGGGCGTAGGCTTGGCATTATGCAGCAAATCGTCAATTCTGGGCAATGGGTAGGCGTCAGCTTCGGTGATTGCGTTAAGCTGTCGGTAATTTACACAGACTCGGGGACTCCCATCTGGCTTTGGTACCATCACAGTTGGAGCAGCCCAAGGCGAAGAGCACGGCTCAATAACTCCTTCTTCCATCATCTTTGAAATTTCTGTTTTGAGCACTTCTCTTTTTTGCGGGGACAGCCGGTAGGGTGCCACAGATATAGGCTTGTGGTCAAATGTGTTAATCTCATGCTCGACTCCATTCGCTGGTTTTCCATTAGGGATGAACACTTCTGAGTTGTGGTCCAAAAAATCCTCCAACGTCGTAACTTCTGCTTCTAGGGACGCGATTTCTGTTTCTGGGAACAGTTCAGACTCGATTGCAGTCTGTTCATAATCCTTAAGACTGTTCAGGACATCTTGATACAATGCGTCCATGACGGGAGCATAACCGTCGAACAACTGGGTGCAGCTCATTAGCGAAGTTCAGAAAAACCGGCCACGCAGTGTAGGATCTCTTGAAGTGAAGTTTCTTCAAGGCCACGAGTTGAGCGCCAATGTAGATAGTAGGGCGTGGTCGGTGTGAATGAAACGACGCTAGGTACAATCAAGTTTATATTGTACGAAAATTACGCGACTACAACAGATACGTAAGCGAGCGTTACTAATAGTAGTTTTCAAACCGCGTCCCAATAGCCTGGAAGCGCGGTCTTGCCACTAGTATTAGTACTGCGATTACTTGATTTTCAAACGTCCCGTCCTAATAGCTTAGAAGCGGTCGTCTTACCACCAAGTATCCCTAGCAAGAGGATTACAAATAAAAATTGGTCAGAGACCTTATTAAATGTCGTGAACACAATGCTAGTGTGTTTCAGAAACACACTAGCGTCATCTAGATAATGACGGGGGTGGTACAAAACCTTCGGTTGCTTGACCTAACCAATGTCCGTAGACACATCGATAGCGCGTTGTAGGAACCCAGTGGTGCCATCTAGTGAGGGTTTCGGGGACGATGGGTTCCAAATAAGTGGCGCGTTACAATCCTAAAAATTAACATTCAGCAAAGCATAATGCACGGATTGTTCTAATAGAATATCTCCCTTTTTTACTTTTTAGCAGTGGTAGTGATTCTTAGTGGTGGTTATTGTCTAAAAAATTTCTATCGTTTCTCCAGTTGAAAGTTATTGCCCCTAAGTGACTTTCAAATATTCACCAAGACTTCCAAATATTACAACTTTCCTGTATAGAAATTGTATTGAAAAGCGTATACCGAGTCTGAAGAATGTGAATTTGTCCATGAAAATCATCAACTTTTCCTAATGGAGTTTTTAAGGGAATTTGTTTTTTTTTTCTCATTTCGACTATTGTCGACATTGTCGACCTACGTTCTACGGGAAACGTTGTTCAGTTTCATGGGCAGAATTACATCCTTCAGGGTTATTGCACAAATTTTGTTACACGTAGTGTAATCCATTTTTAGGGTTCCGATACCAAAATGGTAAAAAAAATAAACATGGAGGGAGTTGCACAGTTGAACTGACAGGGATGCTGCACCGACAAGAGCCTAGTTCTTAAATTAAAGAAGAAAGGCTAATGACTTTGGTTCTAAGTAGGTAGGTAGGTACTATCTTAAAATCCTAAGATTAATAACCAACTCTCACATTTTCACACACTTTATGCAAAATTTAAACATGTGTGTGAATGGGAAAATCATCTTGAGAAGTGTCGTAGACTATCACTATTATAGACAATGATATATTATTATTTTGACAACAAGTAATCATGCACACAATCGTAATCATTGCACATAATCTTATATTCGATTTAAGATTAAGCAAGGAGGAAAATCAACAATTTTTGAATAATTTGAAAATAAAATATATTTTTTTTAATTTTTAATACACTTCACGCCTCTTTCTCAAAGAGCTAGGCAAAGGGGACATTCATCTTTCCAGCTATGACCATGGCTTCCCAAACCTTTTCTACTCTCACCTACCTCTCTGCTACCATTTCATACAAGCGAGGCTCTTGATTTGGGTTCTCTTTTTACCCGAAAACTACCCTATTATTTTTTTAAATATTTAGAGTTTATTTTCTTTTCAAACGCTGTTTACTAGTATATTTGCAATACACACGTCCACAAAGCTACAAAACGCGCAATGTACCCCTACGTGACGATTGAAATTCTGATATGTATTAGAAGCGACAATTTTCAATACATTGCTAGCTTGTTGTTAATACTAATAACATAAATTATCTTCTATCGAGTTCATTATAAGTGGTACCTTGCACTTTATTGGACCAATACTCCACAGTAGGTAATAGTCTTCGCGTGAGCCAGGCGTGAGCAGATGGCAGGAGAAAAGGTGTGCCATTCTTTTCAGTTAAGGAGAATCCAGGCTTTAGCCCTACCTAGGATGTGGAACAACTTCTCCTGTGATTTCCCCCGGTAGTTACGACATGGGTTCATTCAAAAAGCGGGTTGTCAAACTTCTTAAAGGCTGGCAACGCATTAGTACCTCCCCCTGTCTATGGGCGGCAGTGACACTTACCATCAGGTGAGCTGTCTGCTCGTTTGCCTGCTCTTACATAATGCTTCGGCCTACTTGAGTCTAGAGTCTGTTTCATGATTTACACGTCACCTTTTGAGACAAAGTCAATTGTGCTAAGCCCAGATTAGTAAGTATAGTACAGAAGGTGCCAAGATTGATGCGTTCTTTACAGTTGGTTAATGCCATAGACATAAGCATAGGCAGTAAGCTGCCGTTATTCATAATCTAAGGTTAATGCTAAATAAAGTTTTTGTAAATCTATACAGTAGTGATCAGATAAGTTCTGATACTATGGATACTCGTATCACTCTTCTGGCTTCTTGAAGTTTCACCAGATAGCCAAAAAGATTAACAATTTGGTAGTGGCCTGCTCCCAGTACCTGATGATGAAAGATCATTCCCACCAGGATCAATTTGGTATAGTTTCTCTATTTTGTAGGTATCACGTTTTGCTTTGTCAACATGAAAACCACGACATAAATCAAGTCGTCTGATATTTTAATTTTTTTAATTTAATTTATTAGGCTCACAAAACAAGTTAAAGTCATGAAAAGACAAAATAACAAGATAATTCTTAAAAACTAGACAATAACTCTTAGTATGTGTGCACAGACAGTTAGAATTTAAGTTAAGGAGAGGGTTAGTTTAGTGTTAATAGTCTTAATCTATAAAAATTATATAAGCTAGAAATAATATCACTGTGAAAGCCCGAATAGCAGCGAGACCTTACACAATACTTTAAGACCATGGTGTATTTTAGTACCTAATGTGAGAATCAAGTATGTGTACTATGTAAACATACACAGCGCTTCGGGCATTCACTGTAACAGTTACAAAAAGATTGAATATGATAGCTAGTACACTATATTGTTTACTGCAAAATATTCTTGACATCGTTTTTGAATTTTGATAACTTAGGGTTAAAAATATCTAAAGAGGAGTTAACAGCCACTGTATCATTGTAGAGGCGACACATTGGGTTATAATACGAGGTATTGTTCGCAAAAACCTTAAGTGAAAACAGTTTAGGCGATGGCTTACGAGATCTGTAACTTGTGGAAAAGTCAAGCAACGAGAGCAGATAGGGCGAGTCAATCTGTGAGTGAACAATTTTATACAGATGCACCAGGTCAGTACAGATATCAAATGGTTACCAAAGCGATGGCCAATGATCCTTCATTGCTCTCACGTCCATAATTCACAAATGGCTCTAAACTAAATCCGCAATGAATATCGTCGTTGTCGCAGTCTCATCCCGATTGCGTCTAGAAGACGAGGGTGGAATTTTAAATTCCAGAATACTGCAATATCACTGCTGGATCCCTGACCTGCGTTGATATTCTACATGCAGCTGCTCTGAGATACCAGGCCACTCAGAAAGTATTGCGAAAAATAGTTTTTATATATGGGAGACTGGCCGGTCAGAATCTTTTTCGAAAATATGATTACTTGTAAGTAAAAATATGTGTGTTCCATTTTCAAAATTTCCCTCCACATTTTTTGCGAGCCAATTCAAAGTATCGTGTCTTACTGAAAAATGGATCTGCGCCGGGAACATTTTAGAGCTATGATTTTTTACGATTTCAAGTGTCGCCTGAAACCGGATGAATCGTTCGATAGACTTCAAATGGCATTTATGGATGAAGGCCCCTCCAAGGCAACCGTGTATCGTTGGTATAACGAATTTAGGCGCGGTCGACCAACCTTGGGGGATGAAGAAAGAAGCGGTCGCCCTTTGACGGCTATTACGGAAGAAAACGTGCTAGCAGTGAAAAATTTAATCCAAGATAATAGGCGAATTACATATCAGGAGATTCAGCACATATTAAAGATTGGATCGGGAAGCGTTCACGAGATTCTACACGGGCATCTTCGCGTGAGGAGGATAGTATCGCGCTGGGTGCCGCACTACCTCACCGACGCTCAGAAGCAGGCCCGGGTGGAATGGTGCCGTGATATGCTGAACAAATTTGAAGCAGGCTCGTCTCGGCGTGTTTACGACATCGTAACAGGTGATGAGTCCTGGATTTATCAATACGATCCAGAAACCAAGCGCCAGTCGACAGTTTGGGTGTTTCAAAATGAACCAACGCCTACCAAAGTGAAGCGATCTCGAAGCGGGGGGAAGATTTTGATCGCCAGCTTTTTTAATTTGACTGGCCACTTGGCCTCAATTCCCTTACGAGATCAAAGAAGCATCAACGCCGAATGGTATACTACCAAATGTTTACCAGAAGTTTTTTCTGTTGTGAGCAACAAGCGACCAAACACAGGGCTCCGCGGACTACTGCTCCACCACGACAATGCGCCTGCACACACCGCGCTCAAAACGAGGGACTTCCTGGACAGCACACCAGTCAAACTCCTGGGTCACCCTCCTTACAGCCCTGATCTAGCACCGTGTGACTTCTTTTTATTTCCAAAAATAAAAAATCAGCTCAAGGGGATACAATTTTCGTCGCCGGAAGATGCGCTGGCTGCGTTCGAGCAGGCTGTAAACGAGGTGTCTACGGCGGACTGGAAAAAGTGTTTTGAAAACTGGTTCAGACGCATGAATCTTTGTATAGAGGCTGGTGGAGAGTACTTTGAAAAGATTTAATAAAAATATATGTACCTGTAGAACAATTTTTTTTAGTGTCGCAAATATTTCTGAGTGTCCCACGTATGGTGACAGTTCGCTATTTGTATCGTATATTCTGCAGAAAACTCATGCAAGTTGGTATAAAATATAATTTTCTATTTGTGTGATACTGACAAGGAATACTATCAATCCATCTCTACCCGATGGTGTCGTAAGAGGCGACTATAGGATTACAAACTGGAAGATTTGTAACAGCGTCCTTCAGTTTATATAACCATCTTTCGTACTGCCTACTGTCCATGGTGCCAGCTGCAACGATCAGAAGCATGGTGACTATGGCTCTTACCCTTCAATACGCTTTTTGCTGGATTTCTAGAGGGAGCACCCTGCCCTGCGGTGGAAGTTTAATAGGATATTATGATGATGATGATAATTTTATGCTCTACATTTGATCAATGGAAGATTGTAAACGGTATTTTGTGATTGGAGCAGGAGTCGTCATCACAATACGCTAAACGAGGATTACTAGTCTAGAATAGTCACCGTGTTTGCAAACCAGCAAAAAAACTCACCAAAGAGATGTAAAGTAAAGTGAAGTGAAGTGAAGTTTCATCTTTTATTAATTTTAAAAGGAAAGAAAACAGATTCAGCTTACTACAGCGTACAACCCATAAGATTGCCTTTTGACATTGTTTTTGGTTTATTTTTTATTTTTATATTATTTGACACTCATATGAATAATATGAGTGTCAAATAATATAAAAATAATTAATGAGTAATTAACATCTGAACAATTTATTTAATTTTGGAAGTGATAGTATGAAATAAATAAATCTAATATAATCTAATCACCGCCTGATTGCTATTTTTATTTATTTTTATTCTAAATCGCGCAGAAGTAAGAAAGAAGCAAGGTACCATTGCGAAATTTTATGAAACGTATTTTTGATGTTTGAAATTTATGCTTCATTGTTTAAAATTTGGTTAAAAATATGATAAATTAAGTTGTCTAATTTTTTTAGGTATGTCCTTAGACCGTGGAACGTTAGAGGTTAAAAAATTAGAAAGTCACAAATTATTTACAAAACTAGAAGATGGAAGCAGTAGAATATGATCAGGTAATATGGGGTGCGCATCACTTCCTATAAATATTTTTCGTATATCAACGTTTCAATAACATTCAATTGATATAATAAACGTTTCATATAACAACTATTAGCATAATTTTGTTTGACATAACGTACCTTTACTATAATGAACGTTTTCTATACTAACATTTGGCATAACTATCATTTCACCTAAATATCTTTCATATAAAATTTACATACATACATGCATAACATCACGCCTTGTTACCGTCGGGGTAATTTAATTCATATAAAATTCATTTGATACATTATATTTTTATTAATTTACATATAATTTTGTTTCATATAATAATCATTTCGTATAATCGACATTTCACATATTTTCATTTCATATAATTTCAAAACGTATAATAAACATTTCCTTTAAAAATGTTTCATATAATCATCATTTCGTATAATACCCATTTCATATAATATCAGTTCGTTATTTTCATCGGTTAGTTATAATATCCACATTAATTAGTAAGTAAATGAACAAGCAGGCATGCACTATGCAAAAAAAACCGGCCAAGTGCGAGTCGGACTCGCGCACTGAGGGTTCCGTACCACCACAAAATCATAATTGTATTAGTTAAAATTTCAGTAGGATAATGTGCTAGATTTTTTTAAGAGTATCCATTAAAACTACATTACATTAAATTTATTGACGGAGAGAAAGGTCGGTCGTCGCTACTAAACAGTAAACACATTAAAAATTATGCGGAGCCTAATCACTACTGGTGCGTCCGTGTGGTGCCGGCAAAGAATAGTACCAACAAAACTCTACCCGTGGGTGCAGTAAGAGGCGACTAAGGGATTATAAACCGGAGTTCCGGGTTCATAATCCCTCTTGTCCCTCAAGAGTCCTTGTCTTGAACTCCGGTTCATAATCCCAATTGTCCCTCAATATATATTTTATGGTGCGACCATGTGGTGCCGGTAAAGAATAGTACCAACCAATCTCTACCCGTGGGTGCCGTAAGAGGCGACTAAGGGAATAATCTATCATAAGAACCGGAGGATGGGCATCTTTCTGTGTATCGTACCAACAACAGCGTGGTGACTATGGTAACTCCCCTCTTAAGTACCACGCGATTTTGCTGAAAGTCTGAAGGAAGCTCCTGTCCTGCAGTGGACGTTTCAAGGGATGTTATGAATCACTTATGTTCAAACTAATCACTTTCCCGCTTAAAAAAATAACATTAGTGTACTGGGTTATTTTTACTATATTACTCAGAAAACCCGCGTGTGGCAATGATATTACAATTATATAACCGACGGCGTGTGGTGGCAGCATAAATTAGAACCAACCCATCTCTGCCTGTGGCTGTCGTAAGAGGCGCCTAAGGACTGGTGAAGTTGAGAATGGGCAGCAGCATCTTTCTATGTATTATTCCATCTTATATACTGCGGTTACCAACAACAGTGGTCACTAGCCACAACGCTTATTGTTATAAGTGTGGTGACTATGGTAAGTCCCCTCCTAAGTACCACGCGTTTTTGCCGGAGTTCTGGAGAGATCTCCTTATCCTACAGTAGACGTTACGATGACTCAGAAAACTAATTTGAACAACTTTTAAAAAGAAACATAGGTAGGTCGAAAAACGAGAAAAAATGTTGGTCCTCCCATACAAATCTTGTGCCGAGAGTAGTTGGATTTGTATGGGATCACCGTTCACGTTCCTTTTGGAAAATTGTTCAGATTCGTGTCCTGAGTAACATGAAATGTCCACTGTAGGACAGGGAGCTCCCTCCAGAACTCCGGCCAAAACTCGTCTTACTTAAGACGGGATCTACCATAGTCACCACACCTGTAAGCGTTGCGGCTGGCGACCACTGTTGTTGGTGACTGCAGTATGTAAGATGGTGCTGCCCTCCGGTTCATATATAAAAAAATACAAAATACTAAAATATTTATTTCATTCAACAATTTTTTTGAGGCTCCGCTCTTCCATAACAAGTGTTAAATTTATTTAGTAAAAATAAACTGTAATGGAGGTACAAAAATATAAAATAAAATAAAAAATTAAAGGTTAACTAATCTGTATATGTTATAGCATGATTGTAATGTGTAATGTGTGTGTGTGTGTGTGTGTGTGTGTGTGGTGTGTCTGCATATCTTCATGAAAGCCCTTAGTCGCCTCTTAGGACACCCACGGGTAGAGATGGGTTGGTATCATTCTTTGCCGGTACCACAGGGACGACCAAATTTGGCTAGTGCCTTCGTTGGCCCACAAATGTACAATGCGCTCCCCCACACATTATAGACGCACCGAGTCTACACCAAAGATTAATATAATTGTAATATCATTGGTCTACACTGCAACGTAAAAAAAGTTAAAGATATTCTCCTTAAATTGGCTTGCTACAATATTCACGAATTTTATGCTGGCGTACGGAAGGTGTTGCCCCACACATAAAAAGAGACTACCTTTGTAATTAGGTATAGAGATTATATTTAATTTATAGATACTTTTTATTTTATCCAATGACATGTAAATTACTTTAATTTATGCAATAAATCTGAATCTGAAGCGGTCAAAAAATTATCTAGTTTCATTCGAAAGAGTCGGTACCTGTGTCAGTACAGATATCCATCGACTGTCGATGAAATATGGTAATTTCACATGACACTTAGGGCTTAGTTTGAGCCTCAGGGTTGTAAGCTTGAGATGTTACCGACAACATTTAAGCCAGTTAAGAGCTTATTAGCACTTCGCCGCTTTCTCAAACAGACTTCAAGTTATGCTCCAAGTTATGGGCGGGTGCGGGTTGATCTAGAACACGGAAATCTAGAAGTTACAATTGTGTAAGGGTAGTTGATGCATGGAGCACGGTGCACATTGCATTCGTTATCCATTACTTATTGCGTACCTGATTACATTTTTTTTACTGTGTATTAACTTACTCTTGAGGTAGATCCAGCCCTGAGGACAGAGATGAGTTTGACGATGGAACGAGCTTGCCCAGAAGAAGCCTATTCACTCGCGACTTAAATAGATTCGGGTTGTAAGAGCTCGGGATCACAGACCCAGGCCGAGAATTCCACTGTGCGGATGTGTGGAATATCAACCAAGTATGGGTGATATCCTGTGGTGCGTCTAGATTCCCGATGGTAGAAGGGGGATGGCGGAATAAGCTCATGGAGTTCTTGGGCACACTCTCCGAAGTACAATCTGTAAAAGACCGACAGACATGCAACTTTGCGTCGTCGGTGGGCTAGGCTGTGAAACTTGGTTTTCACTAGCATCTCATCACCAACGAATTTCTTGGCATACAAAAATCAGCTGAAAGACTGCTGAACGATGGCCTCCTCTAAGGATCTCAATCTCGACCGGTCCTAATTAGAGTTTAATAATGTTTACTCTAACTTGTTATACAAATATCCCTAAGGCGTTCAAGAATGTGGATAAAAAGCCAGGAGGATATGAATCTCCTAGCTTCGCTCTATTATAGCCGCATATCACTTGGTGAGCAAGCTATGCTACCCGCCAACAGATGGCGCTGTAGGTTTTTGTCTGAAACGCGGAATTTACAAAAAACACGGGGAAAACGAATTTTCCCAGACATGAGATCCAGCTAGATCGATTTTTCGCCCCCGAAAACCCCCGTATGATATATTTAATCGAAATAGTTAGAGCCGTTAGCAATTTGAATTTTCATTGGTTTCCAAAGATTTCGGACCTCCTTGCTTCGCTCGGAATAGAAACAGTGCTTAATTTATTTTATTATGTGATGACATCTGCCAGCATATCACATCTCCTTTGCTATGCAATATCACATCATCATTGATGAAATTTGATTTGATTATGTAATTTGTTGTGACTTTACGTCACACATCCAGATTCAGAATCAGATTCAGAATCAGATTCAATGTAGATTCTTCACATAATACTTATTGAATGTCATGCAGAATACAATGCAAATAGAGCGAGTCTACGCCGTTTCGGATCGTGCTATGGCAGCGTATAAGAAACGGCAAGACACGACTGCAGCACGGCCTACTTTAAGAGTCGGCTTTTTACAATGTGTTTCTTGTGAATCGCTTTAATATCAAACAAAAATTTTTCTACCTTGCATAATAAATAACTATTATTTCACCTACTTGTTTTTAATATCTTAAAATAAAATTTTGCATTGACAATTAGTTTTGTTTTTATTTGTTCTGTCACTCTTCTTATACAACACAAATGGTATTTGAATAATAATAATAAAATTCGACAAATCAAACAATTTCATCATAAAGTAGAAAAGCCTTAAGTTTAAATAAATAGTTTGGCGCAAGTGCCTTTCAAAGGAACTCGAGCAAGTGAAGGATTCTAGGACTGAGCCACGAACAAAGCGAGTGGTTTGATAGAAGAATCCTGAGCGTAGCGAGGGTTTCAAGGCACGAGACATGAAATAACTTTGCAGCCAAGCGAAAAACTTTACCACACTATAAAAAATGAAAATATCGGCCAAAAATGAATTTTGCACGCTGATTGCGATTTGGAAATGGTTTTGAGTGGCTGGCCCGACTCCTATGTCTTGGACCAGCAGTCGTTCTGTAATTCCCGTTAAACAAGGATACCACGCCACTCTAGCATACTGACCTACACCCTGCGCTTTGCCACGGGATTAAATCGTTGCGTTCTACACAAGACTAGTGCACTCTCAGGCTGAGATGATTTCACTGGTCCAAAGAATATTTTATTCACTTCTCATGCTCTGAAAGTGCTTTTTTGTTCAGGATATAGGCTGCACAAAATCGAATTATGTGCACTAGGGCAAAAAAGTAATCGCGGTGGTGTACGCCCTGCGCGCGGGCGTGCTGCACCCCCCCACCCCGCGCCGAGCGCGCGTCTACATATTCTTCACTAAAGCAGAACAACTCATTCTTCAGTGACATTTAGAGAGTACTTTTACGTTTTATTTCCTCGCAATCAAAGTGAAAAGCAGAGTTTATAACTCGTACACAATACCATTTTATCCTCGACATTACAATCAGCCCTCGCCTTAGGCTCGGGCTGCTAAAAATCTCGGAAAAATGGTTCGTTTTGTGCACTTGTTGTAAAATCTACTATTACGAGCTGGTGCCCGCGACTTCGTCTGCCCAGGTTTATAATTTGTAGCCTATGTGTTATTCTGATGTATAAGCTATATAATTGTAAAGTTTCATTAAAATCCATTCAAGAGTTTTTAAGTGAAAGAAATACAAACATCCATCCATACTTACAAACTTTCGCGTTTATAATATTACTAGCTGTGACCGCGGCTTCGCCTGCGTGGAATTCAGACAATGTGCAGTATTGTGCAGTATTGTGCAGTCTCTCCCTATCAACCCCCCCCTCCCTCTCCCTCGGGAGGGATCTCCCTCTCTTGGGGGATGATTTTTCAAAAACGCTGAAACAAATGTTTATTTCTTTCTTTTTATTAGCCTAAATCCTTTTTTCAATAGAATTTTCATACGTACGTTCATCCCTTATTTCACCCCCTTGGGTGATAATATATCAAAATTGCTATGTTTTGTTTCTTTGTTTCTTATTAATAAGTAGAATCCAAATTTTCAAGTACCGCATGTCAAAACTGAAGGATTTTCATACAAACTTCCATCCGTTATTTCACCCCCGTAGGGGATGAATTTTGAACAATTCTAAAACACGTACTTTTTTATATTTTACCAAGACCTCAGAACCAAATTTCTGTAATTCTACCTTTAAAAAATGAATGACTTATAGTCCAACATACAGAAACAAAATCATCCCCCTTTTCACTCCCTTGAAGTTTTTTAAAAAAATGCTTTAACACGTGTGTCTTTATTTTTTACCAAAAGCTTAGTCTTTGTATGAATCTAACTCAAAAAACAAAGGACTTTCATACAAACTTGCATCCCTTATTTCACCTTTTTAGGGGATGAACTTTGAAAAATTCTAAAACACGTACTTTTTTATTTTTTACCAAGAGCGCCAGAAGCAAATTTCAATAATTCTACCTTTAAAAATGAAAGACTTATAGACCAACATACGAAAAAAAAATCATCCCCTTTTTCCCCCCCTTAAAGGGTGATTTTTAAGAAAGCTTAAACACGTTTTCTTTATTTTTTACCAGAAGCTTGAATTCAAATTTGTGTGAATCTAGCTCAAGAAACAAAGGACTTTCATACAAACTTTCATCCCTTATTTCACCCCCTTGGGAAATGAATTTTCCAATATCCTTTCTTAGTGGGTAGTTTTGACATGCAAAGAACTTGTGTACAAAATTTCAGATCTGTATCTATAGCGGTTACGGCTCGGTGTTGATGAATCAGTCAGTCAGTCAGTCAGGACATGCTCTTTTATATATTTAGACTAGCTGTGCCCGCGGCTTCGCCCGCGTGATATTCAGACAATTCCCTATATAAACATAGAAACAACACCCATATTGATTTTTAGATATTTTAACCTTATCGCACCCCAACCCCATCCCCAGGGGATGATGGTATTTCACGTCAACCACCTTAGATTTCAAAATTGTTGTAGTTTACGTAATCAGCGATCCGATAAACCATACAAACGACACCCATATTGATTTTAAGACATATCAACCCTATCGCACCCCAACCCCATCCCCAGGGGATGATAGTATTTCACGTCCACCACATTGGAATTCAAAATTGTGTTAGTTTTCGTAATCAGCGACCCGATAAACTATACAAACGATACCTATATTGGTTTTTAGTCTTTTTCACCCCATTTCCCTCTTTAAGGGGTTGAACTTGGGGTGGATTTTCAATAACAGTGATGTATGTTCCACAAAATTACAACCCTAATGCCTAAGTAATAAGTTTAGTGGATATTACTTTGAAATGAAGGAGTTTCAACTTCATCCCCCATTTCACCCCTTAGGGTGTAGAATTTTCAAAAACCCTGAGACACGTAAAACTTAATTTTTAGTCGTCAGTCTGAATACAAATTTTGACTAACTTCAAAACTGACGGACTTTCATACAAACTTTCATCCCTTATTTCACCCCCTTAGGGGATAAATTTTGAAAAATGCTAAAACATGTTCTTTTATTTTTTACCAAAAGCTCAAAAACAAATTTTTATAATTATACCTTTAAAAATAAAAGACTTCTAGACCAACATACGGAAAAAATATCATTTCCTTTTTCACCCACTTTTAGTGTGATTTTTGAGAAATGCTTAACACGTATTTCTTTGTTTTTTACCAAAAACTTAAAGTTAAATTTATATGAATCTAACTCAAGAAACAAAGGACTTTCATACAAACTTTTATCCCTTATTTCACCCCTTAGGGGATGAATGTTGAAAAATTCTTAAACAAGTGCTTTTTTATTTTTTACCATGAGCTCGAAACCAAATTTCTATAATTCTACCTTTAAAAATGAAAGACTTATAGATCAACATACGGAAAAAAAACCGGCCAAGTGCGAGTCGGACTCGCGCACTGAGGGTTCCGTACCACCACATAAACATAATTGTATTCGTTGAAATTTCAGTAAGTTAATATGCTAGATTTTTTTAGTCCGACACGCGCTTGACCAAATTTTATTATTTGTTGTTATTTTATAGCTTATGCACTATAAACATACCAATTTTCAAGTTTGTAAGTGTTCCCGTTTTTAAAAAGAACTAAAACAAAAATCGCCTCAGCGACCATCCAACTTGACCCCTCTCTTATATGAATGTTCTTGAAACGGGAGCTCACCACAATTGGTTACCATTAGTTGTGAGAAAAGTTGTAATATTTAATGATTTCAGACTTTTCCCATTATTTGTACTGTGAGACCTAGCTTCTTGCCAAATTTCATAATTTTAGGCCTACGGGAAGTACCCTGTAGGTTTTTCATTTTTGAATAAATGTATGGAGATGAGGACATAAAATGCCATATCTTTTGATTGCGTCGTTGTAAAAAATTTAAATTTTCAGATCTTGTGTGGTTCATGGATCCTAATATGTGGTATTAATTTCAGCCTGATACCTTTACCCGTTCGTGAGATAAAGGGTCTTGACAGACAGACAGACAGACAGACAGACAGACAGACAGACAGACAGACAGACAGACAGACAGACAGACAGACAGACAGACAGACAGACAGACAGACAGACAGACAGACAGACAGACAGACAGACAGACAGACGGACAACAAAGTGATCCTATAAGGGTTCCGTTTTTTTCTTTTGAGGTACGGAACCCTAAAAATCATCCCCTTTTTCACTCCCTTGAAGGGTGATTTTTAAGAAATGCTTACATGTGTTTCTTTATTTTTTACCAGCAGCTTAAATTCAAATTTGTGTAAATCTAACTCAAGAAACAAAGGACTTTCATACAAACTTTCATCCCTTATTTCACCCCCTTGGGAGATGAATTTTCCAAAACCCTTTCTTAATGGGTAGTTTTGACGTGCATAAAACCTGCGTACAAAATTTCAAATCTGTATCTATAGCGGTTACGGCTCGGCGTTGCTGAAGCAGTCAGTGAGTCAGTCAGTCAGGACATGCTCTTTTATATATTTAGAAGATTAGGAGTAGAATAGCGAGCATCGAGAATTCGAGACAACTTAGTAAACATTAGTTTTGCGAAAATCAATGTGTTTAAAAGATTAGATGTTTCAGGCTTTTTGTAAGTTGTTTACTTGGGACACGTGAATCAATCTCAAGTTTAATTTAGAAAGTGGAATACAGATTAGAGTCACACAGAAAGTAAGCGAGTTTATAAATCAAATATCAAGTTCAGATTTTTTTGGAGTTATCATGCCTTCTTTCTAACATTTTTTGGTCCACTTAGGTTACCTAGTATGCAAATACATAACTATTTACTGACTTAAGAACAAACGTGCTTTAGAAAGAACAAAAAGCTTGAAAATAGTCTAAACAGGTTTCCTACAAGCCAACGTACAATACGCATACTAGGTTTTGTACCCAAGATGTCTTCGGTTTTAAATTTCCATAGTAGTAGTAGGGGGCTATTACGATAGCCGGAACGTGTCTGCCATAACCGAACCATTGCCTTTGCAACACAAATTCCAGCTCAATGATCGGATCGGTTTTTAGGGTTCCGTATCTCAAAATAAAAAAACGGAACCCTTATAGGATCACTTTGTTGTCCGTCTGTCTGTCTGTCAAGACCCTTTTTCTCACGAACGAGAAGAGGTATCAGGTTGAAATTGATAAAAAATATTAAAGTCCATAAACCACACAAGATCTGAAAATTTCAATTTTTTACAACGACGCAATCAAAAGATATGGCTTTTTATGTCCTCATCTCCATACATTTATGCAAAAAAGCAAAACTTACAGGGTACTTCCCGTTGACCTAAAATTATGAAATTTGGCAAGAAGCTAGGTCTCACAGTACCAATAAAGGGAAAAGTCTGTAATCATTAAATATTACAACCTTTCTCACAACTAATGGTAACCAATTGAGGTGAGCTCCCTTTTCAAGAACTTTTTTATAAAAGAGGGGTCAAGTTGGATGGTCGCGGAGTTTTTAAAATCAAAGAGCAAAAGCTTTTAGTGTATCATATGGTAGATAGGTACGGAACCCTTAGGGCGCGAGTCCAACTCGCATTTGGCCGGTTTTTTACTTTGGAATGGAATGTTAAAGCAGTTTGCAGAATTCGTGTTGTAAAAGCAATGGTTCGTTTATGGCAGACACGTTCCAGCTACCGTAATAGCGCCCCATAATACAGCGTTTGATGCATCAAAGGCAGGATGTCAAACAAACGACCAACAGCTGACATTTGACTCCATAAATTATTAAAATCAAATGATTATCAGAAAAGGAATGTGCCAAACGTCACCCACGAAGACGAACGGGCTGCGAACATGAAATAATTCTATTAAAGCGAGGAACAACAGGTATAGATCTGCTCATGAATAGTGCATCGATTCGTAGTGCGATCTAGTAAAGTTGATACTTTCACCTTAGGCTAGAATTTAAAAACCTTATCTTTTCTTACGCAGCCAACCCACCTGTTGAATTTGTGATTGACAGCGTCTTATGAGGCCAGTGCGGCAGGGGCGCTATAGTAACAGATCCCTCCCGATCTCCACTTGAGCAGCGGAGAAGGTGAGGTATCGAAGTTGGAAGGGGGCAGAGAGTGTCCTTTTGCCTTCTCCTGTGGCAAAGACATCAACAGTTCGACCTACTGGTATCTACTTGAAAAAAATATATACAGAAGGAGGTAAATTTTGAACTGTTCAAGTTACCTTACGATATATTTTTTTAAATGGACATATATGACTGTGTTGTTTCATTAAACATACATATACAGAATTAAACGTATTCTTTGAATACGTAAACGTCTTTTAATACGTTTTATTAATTCAAATATTTGCTACATTTGAATACGTAAATATTTATTGACTGGTTCCGGTAAAGCTTAACTTTTCACACGTTTAACTTCAATTTATTTGCTTATCTCACTCAAGTATCAAGTCTACGTGTTCTACAGCTAAATCCGCAGTTTTCGAATGGTCTCGCGCTCGAATGCTCTTGCGCACGCAGCGTCCACTCCACGCTCCTATCAGTCAGTTCTCTAGGTCACTCCTTAGCACCCGCGCGTCTTCAAGTCTTCGCCAAAACGCTTTGCTTCGCTTTACGTGACAACAACAACAAAACACAGACTGATAAGAAGAAAACGACACCATTTTAAATTTCGAAAGCGAGGAGAAAATTCTCGCGTTTATTTACAAATACAAGTTTGAAGTTGTGTTCTTAGTGTGTTCTATTTATGAAATTTAAAAAGTTTCAGTGAATGAAGAAGTTAAGATACAAATCGTGATGTGTGGATAAAATTAATAGCGGATAATAACACGTTAGCCGGTGGAATTCGCTTGACAGTGTTTGCTGGTAAGTAAGTAAAGTATGGAGTAATTTATTCTGTGGTAACTTTCTTCGCACCCGCACTTTTTATGCAATGATTTATTGACCGCTGGTTGGGTTAACATGTCGATCACGGATTTATATTTCTTTTTTACAAAATCAGTGCATTTTTTATAGTTGCACCGATATCCCCGTTTATTAATGAATTTTCAACAAACGCTGATATAGTTTACTTTCATTTATAAATTTTTGAAAGCCTGAAACCACTGCGTGTTTTTAATGCTACGCGTGCTTTTTAATGTAATTTTTTTTTGTTTGGGAATAAATGTATTTGTATTTGCGTATTTTTAACTGCAAAAATAACGAACTTTTATGCAAAATTTTACGAACTACTTGACCCTTTTTATAATGACTGATTTAAGTGCTTCTTAACTAAAGACAATTCCATCAACAAAAAAATTAAAAATGTACAAAATTTACACCCTTTTTGACTTTTTTAGTGCTTGGTTTTAATGATGAATAGCGATTTATTGATTGATTTTAGGAAAATATATAATTTTTTTTCTTCGACTTTTAAGTAAAGCAATGTTCCTGTTTTATTATAAATATTTCCAGGTACCAAGTATCAAGATTAATTTTTAAATAAACGGATAAACTCACGTTTTATATTTCCGGAATAGGACCGACAAGTTTAGATCTTGTTAGAAGATCTTCTTCTTCAAACTTGTCGGTCCTATTCCGGCAATATCAAACGTGAGTTTATCCGTTTATATAAATAATTATGTGTAACACTCACGAGCAGTTTAGTGATAAAATATCAAGATTAAATTGTTTCCCACATTCAGAATAAAATACCGGTCAAGTGCAAGTCGGACTTGCGCGCCCAAAATTTGGGCCCCATTTACAATAACAAGAATTATTTTTTATTCTTTGTTTTTTAATAAAGTATGGCAAGTATATTTTAAAAGTATTCAAAATTTCAAGTCTATAGTATAGTGAGTAGTTGCTGAGATACACAAGTATGACAGACAGACAGACGAAGTCGCACCATAAGAGTGTAGTTTTAACGTTTTTGGTTGGGAACCCTAAAAAGAAACATTACTTTTATTAATTTATTTTCTTTTAAATACCAAAAACAAAGAAAGCTTACCAATAATTTCTTAATTGTTTTTAAACACATTTATAACTAGTTATTTACTACATTTAAAAAATATATACATTCTTCAGTTGATAAAAAAACAAGATAATATCTGATCTTGAACTTCATCCGAAAACATTAAAACCGAAAGTCCGATCGCATTAAACACGTTGTCAATAAAATGTAGGTAAGTAAACTAAGCCACAGTCTAAAAATAACAGACAAATAAATAAAGATCTCAAACAACTGGCCAGTAACACCAAAACCGGAGACTCCAAAATAAATCACGCTTTTTAATTGGATGCTTTCCAATCTAGAACGCAGTATTTAAAATTGAATATGTAATAATGAATGCTAAAGATGCAACGGTAAAAAGGTGGTAAGAGCAAATCCGCGCTTTGTTTTCTTAAACTAGGGTAGTTGTTATTTATAAGGAACTCATTTTGTTTCCGTAACGCAATTTTTAAAACATGAAACATCCATCATAGAATTTGATCGAACCGTGATTGAATTACCTGCCTTACAAGACGGATTATATTTGTAGCTTAAATTAGAATGTGTTATACCTACTTATTTGTTTACACGCCATAATGAAACAACATTATTAATTTAGTATTTGTAGTAAACAGCCTACCGAAATTCTTACAAAATGGGTCAATCACGTGACCACTTTACAATGCAGTCGAAAAAATATGATTGTTTGGGATAGTTGCTTGTTTTTATGAGTACAATCACTGGACTTGATTAGAATGAAGCAGTGTGACAACAGGACGCCCGCCCGAACGAAGCGATGCGTAAGATATTAGAGCGACTAAGACACGTATAGCTCCTTCCTGCGTTTACGCATAGCTCTGTCTTGCTGACATTCTAAGGATTGAGAAAAATTCAAATGAGATATGATAAAATATTTATTTTATATGGTGTAAGGGGTCCCAAATCGCATCTTCCGGGGCCCAAGCCAACCTCACCTGCACGTGGTACACCCTGCTAAATAACAAACGAGGCTCTGGTGACCCATCAACGTGCAATGGATACCAGCATGATGGGTTATGGTCCAAACCCCCTTTTAACTTACCAAAATCCATGACAGACACACCTCGATGCCTTCATGAAAGGTTGGCAGGGCATGGCTCATGACCGTGACAATTGGAAAGAAAAAGGGGAGGCCTTTGCCCTGCAGTGGGACAAACCAGGCTAAAGAAAAAAATATATTTTACTTATTTTTTTCCTTTTGACTACGGAACCCTAAAAAAACTAAACCCAGCGTGGACGAAGTCACGGCCACCAGCCAATAAAAAATATGAATGAGGGTAATGTCAAGTTCAATGCGAGACAAACTCATCTGTCAAAGTAACAGCAGCCGCCAGACAACATTTGAATATCAAATTTCGAACTTGTTCTAATATCTGGAACAGATCGACAAACGGTTATGAGAGAATCAGTTTTGGTTTACGTCAGAAACGCACGAACTCTATACGTTCACTTTAATGGCTCTAAATCGGTTGTAAAATAAAAAAGTTATATACCTATCATCAAATTACAAACCATAACATCCCATTAAACTCCAGCAAAAACGAATGGTATCTACTTAAGAGGGGATTTATGTTATTCTATGACAACTTTACTATTACATACATAACATCACGCCTCTTTCCTGTCGGGGTAGGCAGGGTAGTATTCTCTTACATAAATAGAAGTACAATATAGATTAGTAAAACACACTAGTAAAATTTTATCTGAGAGACTAGTGTCTATACTAGAAGACCTGCATGACAGACACACCAGCCTCTCCTACACTAGACCGGGAGAAAATACAATTTTAATGAGTACTTACAAGCATTAGGGATTTACGTAGAAATGCAGAACAGGTGAGAGGAATGGTGTATATTTAAGTGTATATCTGAGAGTAAATTTGAGTTGGTTTTGTGGATTAACAAATTTTGAATATTTGCAAATAAACACCCAAAATGTTGTCACTGAGGTTACTGTTAGAAACATTCTATGACAATATCTGCTCAACGAACCGAGAAAACAAAGCTGCTGCTGTGGCACAAAAACTGTTACAAATACTCGTATCCTTGGAGCAGTTTCACTACCTTGACACGACTACCTAAGACCGCCATGGAATACTAACTTTCAGTAAAACCATATTTAATTTACATTACAAAAGATTTTATATTATGTTATACACTTGCATGATAGGCTAATGTTATTCTATAATTTATTAGTCGCAAATATCTATAATATTTACAAGACATAGTTATTCTTAATAAACTGTTATGTTCGCTTCTACAAAAATGGAGCCCATTTTTAGGGTTCCGATACCAAAATGGTAAAAAAAAGGAACCCTTATGGTGCCGCTCTGTCTGGCCGTCTGTCTGTCACACCTCTATATCTCAGCAACCACTTATGCTATCAACCTGAAATTTGGAATAGTTTTAGAATATAGTTGCCCAACTTAATTGCACAAGAAAAAATTTTGAAAAAAGTATGATTATTAATATAAAGGGGGCCAAAATAGGGGGGGCCAAATTTCAAATTGTCGCTACTAGGTCGAGTGGGGTATCATATGAAAGGGCTTTACTTGTACATTTTAAAATATATTTTTGTATTTTTTTAAATTTCTTAGTTTTAAAGTTATGATGAAAAATGTCAAGAAAAATACCATTCCCCCCCCCTTATCTCCGAAGTTTGAGTAAGGAAAAATCTGAATTAATTACAGTTGACAGAAGTTTATATAAACTTTACAGCAAAAATAAAACGATCTTTCTAAGTTTGCACAGTTTTTCAGAAATCTGCAAAAAACCTTTACAAACAAATTTAGTTTTGCGGTCCTGAAAATGGACTTTATTGCTTCCAAAAATACTATAGGTATATCGGAACCCTCGGCGCGCGAGTCCGACTCGCACTTGACCGGTTTTTTTGTTTTTCATTTCTATGCTTTTCTTTTGTACTTACGTCGCTTTAGATTAGATTAGATTAGATTCATTTATTTCACTATAACATACAGATATTAAATGCCATTATAATGTCAATATAAAATTACATGCTAAAGTGATCGTCATACAAAATATAAAATTTACATATTTGTAAACTCAAACGATGAAAGAAGTATAATAAATGTCAAAATAATAAAACAGTAAAACTAAAATGTCAAATTAATAAATTCGTTTACAGAGTATAATTCTTTATCCAACAAAAGATTTTTAAGTCGATGACAAAACGTATCGTCATTTGGTTCATTTTTTAACTCTTCGGGTAGATACTCATAGTATGTTGGGCCGATTACACGCGGGTTCTTTGTAGCTAATGTGGTCCGCCGTTGCACTACATTGAGCCTACCGGTGTTTCGCAATTCGCGTCCGTCATATGTTCGACGTTCAAAACTGGATATGTTGCGTCGGACGTACATTAAGACTTCATACATGTATAACGAATACAGGGTCATTATTCTGTGCTTTCGGAATGAGTTCCTACATGTTTGTCTGGGCTTTAAGCCTTCAATTGTTCGAACAGCTCGTTTCTGTAAGATAAATACACGGTCAGAATCTGTGGAGTTACCCCAGAGGATTACACCGTACGATATCAAACTATGGAAATATGCGTAGTATGATTGTTTTAATACAGCTGTTGAAATGAGAGGTTTTAGCTTCCTCAGTGCGTAAGTAGCACTACTTAATTTGTCGCAAAGAGACTGCACGTGAAATTTCCAGCTTAATGTAGCATCAAGAGTGAATCCTAAGAATTTACAATGCTCGCACACTGGAATAGGGCTGTTTATTGATATTGGCCGAGGTACTGTTCTTCCAGCAAAAAGAACAACATTTGATTTTGTTAGATTTAATATCAATCCGTTACAAGTAAACCAGTCTTTAAGCTTTTCGCATACCTGCACAATTTTTCTATTTAAATCTTCGTAGGTACGCGCACATACAATAACAGTCGTATCGTCTGCAAACAAGGTTATTAAACCGTCTGTGATAAAAGCAGGTAAATCATTTACGAAAGCTAGAAACATGGTATTGCCAAGTGCTGAGCCTTGTGGAATACCAATTGTGATCTCTCCAGCAGCTGACCTGAGCTTTCTACCATTACTAACAATTTCTACAGTTTGCTTTCTACATGTCAAGAATGAAGTGAGGAGACTCAACTCATTTTTCGTAACTCCATATTGTTTCAGTTTTTGCATAAGCAGACAATTATTTATAACGTCAAAAGCTTTAGAGAGATCACAGAATATTCCGGCTAATTTATATTTATCGTCTATTGCGGTTATTATACAATCTACAATTTTATGTCCTGCCGCAGAAGTAGACCTATTTTTCCTGTATGCATATTGACAGTCTGTGAATAAATCATTTTTCTCAAAGTGCTGCATTAAACTAGTTGAAATCAACGATTCAATGATTTTCGACACACTTGGAACAATCGTTATGGGTCTATAACTGTCCACTTTATCCTTTTCGCCTTTCCCTTTGTATACTGGACACACGCGGGTACACTTTAAGACATCAGGATATAGACCTACAGCGAACATTTCATTAATAAGGGATACTAAGATATCCGAAATAACCGGCCAGATTGATAAAAGGATGTTCACGGATATGTCATACAAATCCAAAGTATTACGAGTTTTCATCATTGACTTTAAAACCTTATTTATCATCTCAAGTGAAACTTCAGGTAGGTTGAACTTCGGTACATTTAAATTTGATGTAAATTGGTTTAAGTAAAGTATAGATAAATCATTACTACATTGTAGTGAAAATTTTGAGGCAACTGTTAGAAAATGGTTATTTAGTTTATTAGGTATTTCACTATAGGGCACTTTTACATCAACGCTACTATTTATGACGATAATAATGGAGCAGTTATGTATTTCTCCCTCCAATGTTATTAGAAAGTAGTAGACTCAATATTACTATCCTTTAGCCTAACATTCGAACACGATAATATCCACTTAACGACTACCAATTAAAATTTAAAGTTTTTCTGCAAGAAATTTTACGTATTTTCTTCCGTACGTGTACCTTAAAAAGTGTCTTATTATTGGCATGCACGTGTTTTTACAGGAAACACAATCAGTGAAAAAACTGCTCAAGTCACAAAGTTTAATTGTTTTTGGTGGTACAGTCAACGACAGATCAAGCTTGACACTCGAAGCGCGACTCTAGCCCATACGACCATTGAAATAAGAACGGTAACAAGTCCAATGTTCCAAGCTTGTTGTGCCCTTGACTTTCCTATTGCTTAATCACTACAGTTACACTAAGTTTTCCGGTTTTATGTGTTACTAAAATAATAGAAATTCTCTAAAAAAGCACGTTTTCAATAGGGTTTATTTTATTTTGTCTTATCTTACATTGTTAGGGTTCCGTACCCAAAGGGTGAAAAACGGGACTCAATTAATGTGCCTCCAATGTCTGTCTGTCAGCGGGCTGTATCTCATGAACCGTAATAGGTAGAAAGTTTAAATTTTCACAGATTATGACTGTATATCTGTGCAGTGGTTTCTTGAAAATTGGTATATTTATAGTGCATGCTATAGAATAACATTATACTAACTGGTCAACTGCGTGGCGGACTTGCGCGTCCATAACTAAGACGATATATTTAACTTAGTGTTACGGAACCCTCGGTGTGTGAGTCCGACTCGCACTTGGCCGGTTTTTGATGCGCCACATCAACACAGATATTCTCTGATAATTTTAACCAGCTAGTTAATACGATAAAAATACAACCCTTTAAATGTCGTACGTACAGACAAACGACGAAAGATCCCTAGGACCTCTTTGGAATATTTTGCGTGCGGTACCCTACAAAAGACTTGCTAATAAATAAATATAAAGTTACTCACGTAACAAAATACAGCTCAGTGTGAGTTTACTGCCAATCTCTTCATTTCCTCCATTAACTTTACAACCGCCTTTAGATAATCGGAGTTGCCTTTCATAATTTTATTTTATATCTATCTTTAAAGGAAATTAAGTGTACAAATAGCACCCATTAAATGTTATTTATAATACCAGAAGAAAGTAAAGTGAGCTTGCAACAAATGATGATCCTATTTGAACTATCAACGAAAAAGAAAAGTTAAAATGTGGTAGAAGTTAGTTTTAAGAATATTTATTCTCATGTGGATTGGAAATTAATCGCCTTCATGAAAACATTTTTGCATAAAAGTGGAAATTCACTTTTGTGTTTAACTGTTTTTACTTAACTATAAATTATTTATTAATTTAATATAATAACAAACGTAGATAATGAAAACAATTATTGCTATATTATATTTTTATAATATTATTCATTTCTTCTCTTTTCTATTTTAATTTAGATTTTAATTTAACAATTTAGAAGGGACTATTTATCCCACTTTTTTACTCCACTCATGCACGAGTGGAGTAAAAAATCATCCTTTAAGAGAATTCTCAAACTATGTTAATACAAAACTTGAAAAAAAAAACTCTTTTTTAGGACGTTTTCCTAGGGCCTAACTAGGTCTTAGGCCATCTTCTTCGTTCTTATTCATACTTACCTTACCTCAAAATTATCAAGTTTAACAAGTCAAAATTAAACACATTTTCAAAAAGTTTATCTCTTCGCCATTTTTTATGAATCGTACATTAGTGTAAACGTTACAATACAAAGGAATGTTCAATAATAATAGGATAATAATCGTGTCAAGTGTTACCTTTCTTTCTGTCATAACTCATAACGTTGACATTTCACTGCTTGTTGTCAATGAGATGAAACTGAGAGTGACACCTTGGCATTATCCATTAGAACGTGCAGAATGTAGCATTTGCGCATCTGCAAGACGCGCCTGAGAAATAAAGGTCGTGTTGGTGTTGGCCTACATAAGACCATTACAGAAGGAGCGAATTCGCCGCGATTTCAAGTAGGTACAATGCCGCTTTGTTTAGCCGTGGAAGTGATCAAATTGTTAATAATTAAGTAATGTACGACAAAACGTGGCAAACTCATACTTCTGAACAGGGTCTAAACCTGTGTGTGCATATTTAAAAAACCGGTCAAGTGCGAGTCGGACTCGCGCGCCGAGGGTTCCGATATACATATAGTATTTTTATAACAATAAAGTCCATTTTTAGGACCGCGAAACAAAAGTTGTTTGTAAAAGGTATTAGCAGATTTCTTAAAAACTGTGCAATTTAGGGAGATCGTCTTATTTTTCTGTAATATTTACATAAGCTTGCATCGATTTCAATTAATTTAAATTTTCCCTTTGAAAACTTCGGAGATAAGGGTATTTGTAAAGGTATTTTTTACAATTTTTTATTGTAACTTGAAAACTAAGAGATGTAAATAATATAATATACTAATTTGCTATTTAATTGGGCAGTTATATTCTAAAATTGTTCTAGATTTCAAGTGGATGCTGAAATAAACAGGTGTGACAGACAGACAGACGAAGTCGTTCCATTTTCCTAAGAATCAGGAAAGAGCAAGTCGGACTCACGCACAAAGGGTTCCTAACAAATATTTTTAACAATATTTACCTATTCCCGGTTCTATATTTTCTACTACTATCATACAGCGATTTCCTCACTTTCCCGTTTGTTCTTCTAGCTAGACCATATTATTGAGAAAATAGGAAGCCTATAATACTAGGTACCTGCATCTTTTGCGATACTTACTGGGCAGTACTTCCTTCCGCAATGACTTGTAAACCAATCATAGCACTTTACTGTGCAAGTCAAAGGAGACCGGACTGGGCAGTCAAAGGAAGTCTGTTATTAATAGTGTTACGATAGAATACAAAAAATATTGCGTGGGTTATAAGGTTGATGACAGACCTCAAAATCTTGGCCTGAATTATTGAATAAATTTTTCAGAAAGTCAGAGCTATTAAGCCGTCAAACCTAAGGCTACCTTACGATTTGTTTTACCATTAGTGGTCTTTCATCAAGGTTTTGACCAATGTTGCATGAAAGCTTGAAGACCCTCGCTCGTGCTTTATCCCACATGGCCGCGCAAGCGCAGAAGCAAGCGGTGGAAAGTCTTCGGGCAGTCCCCCCCCCGGCTGCGCGTACGCATCCGCATAATTGATCGAGCGGTAATTACATCTACACTTCTGTTAACTGCGCTACCACCTCGCCTTCCCTGCGACACAGTTCTATGTTTTATACAATTTCAGCACATCATACAACTTTGAAATAGGTCCAGCGATGCAGTTCCACATCTCGTATTGTTGTGCAGTTGCATGTGACTGTTTGTCGTGTTAGTTTGATTTATCTAGTGTTTTGTGAGTGGTTTTTATAAGCTTTGCGCCAGATGGCCGCTCTGTAAACAATCTGAGGTCAATGTTGGCTTGGCAACTTTGCACATAGGTACAAACAAAGCTAGGTCACAGAATAAAGTACTTGTATGAAAATTGAAATTTTCAGATCTTGTGTGGTTTATGGACCTTAATATTCGTTATCTATTTCAACCTGATACCTCTTCTCGTTCGTGAGAAAAAGGGTCTTGACAGATAGACAGACGGACAACAAAGTGATCCTATAAGGGTTCCGTTTTTTTATTTTGAGATACGGAACCCTAAAAAAGGATCATACAACGTCTGTTGAAATAGTTGAAAACAATTGAAGACTAGAAAATTTTCCATTGATAATTTGTCCCATTGTTAAAAGATTTGTCTTTATTTTAACAATACCCGTGCATACCTACTCACGCATTCATTCTTATAATCTCAGTCACTTTTATTCCTCGCTAAAACCTTCAGAGATTTTATAAAATCTGCTCGATGAATAAAACACTAATAAATTTATAAAAACACCACCCTTTCAAACATCATCATAATCTCACCTCTAACGTGGACTACTAGTATGGCACGTTTAAAAACAGACATTTGAAAATCCGCAAAATACTGATTGTCTATTCATACCCAATGAATTGGTCTAATAAGGTAAAATTTTCTTTTACGTAGATCACAAGCCAACACAAGTCCTTTTTAGGGTTCCGTAGTCAATAAGGAACCGTTATAGTTTCCTCATGTCCGTCTGTCTGTCTGTCTGCGGCTTAGCTCAGAGACCCTTAGTACTAGAAAGCTGAAACTTTGTACGGATATATATTTTAATTACGTGGACAAAGTGGTAGAATAAAATTTTGAAAAATATTTTTTTTAGATTACCTCCCCTACAACGACGTTTTCTTGTCTATCCCATAGTGTGGGATTTAGTTGGATAGGTCTTTTAAGAATAATGTAAGTCTGCTAAGATCATTTTTCGATTCGTTTGCGAAATATTAATCTTGAAAGCGCAATTTTTTGTTGGAGTCAAGTGTCCCCCCCCTGCCGGCTAAACGGTTGTTACTGGAAATGTGAAAAAATTCACAGTAGTAGCATATATGATGAAATTAAAAGGAAAACTATCACCGTTAAGTAGGCTTCACAGGTTAAGAGGCCTATTACAAAATTTCGTTCAAAAAAACGAAAAGTGGAAAATCACACTCTTCGTCCAGATTTTTCAACACTGTTTTGTAGCTACAACTAAACGATGTTAATACTTTTTGTATTATCAAGTTATTTGATATTATTATTGTATCTACCAATATAAGAAAAAAAAAAAAATAAGCGAGGCCGCTACGAACTTAAATAATAACTGTTATTCAACATTTTATAAGTTAAATTTGTCAAAGTTTTTCCGTTTCTCAGATTAAGGACGCCAAAATTTGCTATTTTGCGCAAAAACACGTTCAAAATGTACTCGTAATAGGCCTCTTACGAAAAACTAAAAATAAGTAATTAAAATAGCAATAGCAATCAGGCGCTAGGACCTCGCTGAGCTGTAAACGTTATAAAATACTTATTCAAAACCTTATAAAAAAAAAAAAAAATATAAAAAAAACTACGGAACCCTATACTGCGCGTGTCCCGACACGCACTTGGCCGGTTTTTTTAAACAAGTCCTTTTGTCTTTAAACAGGGTGTAAAAAATACGATGCTCCTTATAAGGCTAATAGATTGTAAAAAAATATATTAAAAAGTTTTTTTTTATTTGGGAGATCATAAAATTTGATTTTCCTTAGAATAACATTACAGTAATTTATTGAAATGGATAGTGGCTAGTGGGTGGATATTATAACAAAATACATCTTTCTTTGCATCACCAGATTAAGAGAGGTCATTTAACCTTCCAGACGTTTCGAAAACTGCGTCATAAAAATATTTATTTTTTATTTTTTTGTACCATCTATTTTTGATGTAGAATCATCCCTTAAAATGATCATCATACTTTTTTTACACCCTGTATAGTCATCGAAATACGTAAAAAGTTGTAAGATTATCTAATCTTAAAGTTAAATAAAAGTAAAGGCTATTTATAAGGAGTCTTCAGGGTCATTGGCCTGCTAATAGATAAGAAAATACGTCTCGTCACGATGACTGAAACAAGGACGGGATGGGATGGCATTTCTGCATACAGGTCTCCAAAAACTAAAAGGGCATGATCAATCAACGTATATGAACAAATTTCAGTGTGTAAAACTTTCAGGGAATGAAAAAAAAAATCTGCCTCTCTATTATGAAGAGGCTGATTTTATTTTTCATTTCCTGAAAAATTATATTCACTGAAAGTTTCGTTAACTGAACGTGGTCTTAAAATTAATGCATCTTCTTACGAACACGGCGTATAATAAGTAAACGGTTTATTTATTCATCATCAGGTTTATAAAATCCATCCCGTAGTTTTTACGTGAAATAGTAACAAACATACATCCATACATGTTTACAAACTTTCGCCTTTATAATATTAGTAGGAGTAAGATTCGTTTTCTACTTACGTGTAGCTAATCAACACAAAATGATACTGATGTAACAAAATGAACGCTATCAGTGTTCCTGCTGAAAGTTTCACTGAGGCACGCCCATTGATCATCCATTACTGATTACATGAACGGACAATAACTGCGGAAATGTAACCATGCAAGCAGTGAAACGGTTGGCCAGATTTCAGTCGATGATTTAAACTTATTATAAAAACATAAGTCAATCGAAGGTGCTACTTTAGATTATTAAATTTTTGTCTCTTTGTTTTAGATAACCTATCAACCTAATCTAGAAAACTAGAGGCAGTTTTAGCAGTGAGATAGTAAGAGCAAATAAATCTACAGTCTGTATAAAGAAAACTACGTATTTAGAAAAATCTTCATAATAAGAAACACCGTACGTCTCGTATATGATCCACAACAAAAACGTTGATGGCTGCGAGATCGACGTCCATGAAATTGCCTATTGATGAGTGCGGGACGGACCAATTACATCAACCGCAATGTGTGCGTAATCAAAGCCAACACGAGATGGCGCTGATTGGCGGCGGGTCTTTGTAGCCTCTCATTTGAGGTCCTCAATTAATTTGATCCTGCTGGTAGTAAACGAATTAGGCTTAGAAAGCTACATCGCTTTCTGTTCAAATAGCTGTTCGTGACGAGGCATCATCATCATAACATTCTATGAAATTTCCACTACAGACTGGTAGCTCTTTCCAGAGAACCAGCAAAAAAGCGTGGTACTTTGGAGAGGAATCACCACAGTCACCACGCTTAACAGCGTTGTAGCCGGCACAATGGACCGGCACAAGGGGGTAGTGCTTCCCCAGACGGACTTTCCACAAAAGCCCCACCACCAATAATGCAGGGGCAAATAGGGATTCCGCCATACCCTTTCTTCCATCGGGAGTCCAGATCCAGACGCACGGCAGGTTATCACCCCAGCTTGATTCATATCCCACACATTCGTTGGAAGCGCTTTGCAATATCTATTATGCTACTTAAAGCTAAGGTCTGAATTTCTCTTCGTGTCTCTGTGTTCTCAAATTCGTAAACCTAAACCGAATCTATTCATTTAAGTTGTGAGTGAATAGGCTTCTTCAGAGTAAACTCGTTCTATCAGGACTCTGTCAAGACTAGACCAGACTAGGTCAAAGGCATGTCTAAATTAGCATGCTATATAAATAAAGAATCTACTTTTTAAAAAATTACAGTAAGCAAACGGTAGCTAATATATTTTGACTCCCTATAAATATTTTATGCAAAAATGGGGCGTGGGAGGAAACTTCTGAGAACAAAGCAATGTAATGTTATAGTACTTACGAAATTGAACTGCTTTTGACAATACTAATACTATAATTGCACCAAAATTAGTTAGCGTAAATGTTTTATGTTTTATTCAATTTCTATTTGATTTCAATTTCCGGCGATTTGTTTGCCTATCAGACATGCAGTCACGGCGTGCTTCTTCATTAATGGGAATCGGTTCTTTCACCACCAATGAGAGAGAATGAGAGAGGAATACTATATCTTTTTATAAATATAAGTACATACATGAGTATAAAGTTATTGGGTAAAGATTTAACATATTTATTTCGATAGCATATTATAAGCAATATTGTGTTTTACTTTGAAGTTTTGCCAGGAATTTGATTGAGACAGACAATTTCACAAACTAATAGAATTTTAAAGTTGCCGGAACTAACACAATTCTTGAGCTATCTTGGGGATCCTGAAAAGTAAATAGAAGAAGCTTAGATAAATGATTCGCTAGAGAAGAAGATATAAAAGTTAGTTTGCCTTTTTCCTAAATTAGGTTGCTGACAGCGTAAAAACCTTAGTAAAAACGGTAAAAGGCAATGGTATTTTTTCAATGCTATAAAACGGGCCAATTAAAGTTTTGTTGAAAAAATTCGTATCCTTACAAAAAGTTTTATTTTAACTAAATTCGAATCAGTCGAATCGGTCACTTATTTTTTATTTAAAAGCTCGAAAGTCCCCACAAGCGATCTCGAGGGCAAAGCTAGTCATTTCCATGCAGATACTCGTAAATAGTTGGAAAATATTCTGTATTCCGTCTTTACGTACGGTCAACCGCTTGTCGGTAGAAACTTTTTCAACTCTGTTACCATGCCATAAGGTCCAAAAGTGTTTCTACCGATGTGCGGTACTACCGATGTGTGTACTCGTAGACAGCCATCGTGTGAAATAAGTCGGAATGCGGAGCCTGACTATCTGCTGATCTAGTCGCCACCTGCATACTAACAGGATGGCCTCTTCTGGTGGAAATAACGAAATGTAAGAGAAAGGTTATAAAACCAACCCTGAAAGACATGAATGCGAGCATGTAACTAAACACGTAGGAACATCAGTAAAAATATGACCTCTGCACTTTCAGCTGATATAGCTTCTAATGAGAGATTGAATTAAATATGTTATAATTTTATGTCCCGTGTGGTGCCGGCAAAGAATAGTACCAACCCATACATAGCCGTGGGTGTCGTAAGAGGCGACTAAGGGTTATAAACTGGAGGATGGGCAGCAGCATCCTCCTATGTATCATACCATTTTACTTACTGCGGTCACCTACAACCGTGGTCCATGGTGCCAGGCGTAACGCTAACAAGGGAGGTGACTATGGTACTTCCCCTCTACATTTTTCCAGCAAAAGCTAGAATTCTGGAGGGAGCTCCCTGTCCTGTAGTGGACGTTTCATGGGATGTTGTGATGATAATTTTATGAGTTGTGCAATGAAAATATCAGTGAGCAAAATGCAAATTTAAGCCATCTACAGAAGTAGTGAAATGTTGCCCGTTTTCTATAGCCCCCCTTTGTACCGCACACTGCAAGAAGTGTGATGAAACGTTGGTTGAAACAATTCCAGTAGTTAAATCTGTGTTTTCCTTTGAATAGCAGCATCATACTTGACAGTCACTTTAGTGTGTGCTTCAGTGTTAAAGCTACTTCGACTGTATTTTCTAAAATAGTCGAGCTTTTACCGCAATTGTCCATAAAGACGGCATACAAAGTATCTGTTTCTGTCAGCGGTTTCTATCTTTGAATGTAATACTGTCCATTCACTAACCATACTGACCAACATCGTGAAGCTATTTCTATGAAAAATAAAAAAGGCAAACAATGCTAAAATTTTAACAGCAGATTTATTCAGAAAGTATATCATAAAGTTTTCTAAATAATCGTTAGATAGCGAAACTTTTGACTGGACTTGAAAAGATCATTTTGGTGTCCACGACACAGGCTTGCCTAGTGTGGAGTAGATAGTCCTCAAAAAGTGTCAAAAAATCTACTTGAAGTATTTTTTAGTTTCTATGCACATTAAAATTAATATTTTGTATTTCTATTTTGTATAGCAAAATTAAACTCCCCATACTCAATAACTATTTTGTTTAGAAGCAGACATTTTCAAGATTAATTAATCAGTTTTGTTGACTAAGCAATTTCTTTTGGTTTTTAGTGTATCTTCATTTGCATTGTAGCGTTAGTCAGTATATGAAATTGAATGATTGAATATGTATTGTTTTGTTATTGAAATTTCTTAATTTGCTTTTTGTTATTATGTTGTCAATGTCGTGTTATCATGTCCAAGAAATACTTAACATTTCTGATATATTTATTCTTATATATTATCTATATCTTATTAGCCATAGTTCTCCCACTGCAAAGGCCTGTCTCCTTTCTCTCAACTGGTTTCTATTCATAAAACCCATATCACAGATGGATACTTGTCAGTCAAATTTGATTTTACAGCCACTTTCACAAGCCTCTGTATAATGAGGGCTGTAACTTCCTTAATACAGGGTCCTCATTAAACGCATTAAGCGGCATTAATGGCATTAGTTACAGATCCGTCTTAATTGTTCTGCATTTAACTAATGGCAGATTAACATTGATTTGATGGGGCTTATCATCAATTTCTGGGAATTTATGAGAACGTAGACTTTGGCATAGATAAACTAATTCTGCAGTTGAAAGGAAAGCATATTTTGTATGGGACTTTATGAATAAAACATGACAATAATTTATCTCAATTTACGATACTGCTTAACTGCCAGATAAAAAAAAATCTTTGTAGTTAAATAGCAAAGATAATTTTGTAGGTTGTATGTTCCCTGCAGCCGTAATATAATCCGGTAGTTTTCTTAATCCCTAGTCAAATGATCTTCTTTATATTACATTTTGTTCGATATTTGCGTGATATATATGTCGCAGGCAAATCGTATAATTCGCCGTTTACAAACGGCGGGCAAATTGTAAACGGTCGGCAAATTGTAAAACATCGCTGGCAGATTGTTAATGGTTTTAGATCACTCGGTCATTTTAGGTTAATTAGCTACGGTTAACCCAACCTAACCGATCGATTAGGCTCGGTTATAGGTTCGGTTGCGACCACAACCACAGAATATATAATAGCCACAACGCACGAGCCAAGCGAGCAAACTGAGCTTGCCGCGGTAGCGGCTGCCGATTGCCAGAAACGAATTACGCGCTGTTTTGTGAAATGCCGCGGCATTATATAAAATGACAAATCGAAAAAATTTCAGCGTTTTGTAAAATGCCTATCTTTAAATATATTTCATTCTTAAATAGGGTAACATCCCTGTATAAAATCCCACACTTAACAACGCTCGTCCTGTTTTATTAAAATTTTATTTCATATTTATTAACTCAAAACTTTATTGCAGTCTATCGCTCGTCAATGGAAACATTTGCAACTCTATATATACAGGATGTAAGGAATAGTACCGATTTCCTTTTAATCACATGTTCTTTAAGTAGAATAAAGAACAATAAGCATGTTTCAATAATAAAAAAATACATATTTTAATTTTTTTTATTTAAATTTAATTGTGTCAACCCTCACCAGACTCAAGACTATCTATCACACCGATAAGCGTGAGTATTTGCCTCAAGTGTCGTCCTTACGTAGTTTGCTATCTCCTATCTCTATTGTATTAGGGAATGACCGCGGGTGCGCGTTGCGTTTCTCAGAATAGGGTTGGCAACTTGATTTTTAGGGTTCCGATACCAAACTGGTAAAAAAAAAGAACCCTTATGGTGCCGCTCTGTCTGTCTGTCTGTCTGTCCGTCTGTCTGTCACACCTCTATATCTCAGCAACCACTTATGCTATCGACCTGAAATTTGGAATGGTTTTAGAATATAGTTGCCCAACTTCATTGCACATGAAATTTTTTTGAAAAAGTATGATTACTAATGTAAAGGGGGCCAAAATAGGGGGGGCCAAATTTCAAATTGTCGCTACTAGGTCGAGTGGGGTATCATAAAAAAGGGCTTTACTTGTACATTCTAAAATATATTTTTGTATTTTTTTAAGTTTCTTAGTTTTCAAGTTATGATGAAAAATGTCAAAAAAAATACCATTCCCCCCCCCTTATCTCCGAAGTTTGAGTAAGGAAAAATCTGAATTAATTACAGTTGATAGAAATGTATATAAACTTTACAGCAAAAATAAAACAATCTTTCTAAGTAGCACAGTTTTTCAGAAATCTGCAAAAAACCTTTACAAACAAATTTAGTTTTGCGGTCCTGAAAATGGACATTATTGCTTCCAAAAATACTATAGGTATATCGGAACCCTCGGCGCACGAGTCCGACTCGCACTTGACCGGTTTTTTTTTTTTCATAGGACTTATTTTATTTTTATGCATTTTTTTATAATTAATATGTTTTATGTACCTACTTTATTCTACTTACACGACATGTGGTCTAAAGAAAATCGACACTTTTCCCTACACCCTGTATACAGGGTGTTAATTTGATTGCGTGCCATAGCTCAGGGTCGGGATCAGTATCAGTAACTGAACTGAACAAATTTTCCCAAGGAACATAGGTCAAAATACGAAAATCAATTTTTTACCTCCCGTAGAAACTGCATCAGCTGATAGCGCATTTTGTATGGCAGGTCAAATTTGGTTTTTTGTATTTCGACCTATGTTCCTTGGGAAAAGTTGTTCAGTTACTGATACTGATCCCGCCCCTGAGCTATGGCACGCAATCAAATTAACACCCTGTATAGTCCAAAATATTTCTACTGACGTGTGTACATCAATTGTTTGTTCTTCTGATGTAATTGTGTGTACAAACGCATGATCTAATATATTTGTGCGTAGCTACTATTATACAACTTTTCTGAATTTTTGTTTGACGTAATTGTTTCCGAGGTTGACATTTGTAACTGAGCTAATGAATAAATGACTTAATTTCTTCTTTAAAATAAAGAATTTTAACTTAGCTTAATATACAGTGACTTTGGGCGTAAGCTGAGACGCAGATGGCGCAGCACAGCACAGAACATTATTTCTATCTTTCAGTTTTTCGTCGTAATAAAGCGAGAGGGAAGACGCATTCCACCCTGCCCTGCGCCATCTGCGTCCGTCCCAGTAGTCTTATATCCTATAACCAGCGGATGATCAAGACGCTTCTAACGATACCTCAATTGTCGAACTACAATAAGTAGTTTAGAAGTTGTGAGGGAACAGATAAACATACATACATATATACCGGTCAAAATCATAACCCTCCTTCTGGCCGTAGTCGGTACTCTAACTTTAGCGTAATACAGATGGATTATTGTAACTCTAGCGCTTAAAGTTAACACGTTAATTAAAAAAAAAAATGTCGCAGTGGTGCGTGGGACACATAGAGTTACCTAAATCGAGCTGAAGTCAATAGTGTACAATCCAAACGCATAGTTAGTAACGTGTCCCATCAAAGTTTTCTCCTTCTTACCACTGTACCCATACATTTAGCTCTAATGGAGCAACACCACATAAAGCCTAGTATTTAGGTACTTTCTACGGCGCGCGCGCATGCAAAATAGCCTACTTGGCCGCTCTTGCTTGTAAACATTAGATGAAAACTGTTTTTGCTTTTTATACACAGTAACCGAAGTAGGTTGCATTGCACAGTTTTGTGCTATTTTCCAACATTATACCTTAGTAAGTACTTATACTTATCTACACACTGTGGTAAAAAGAGATCTCCCGATAATCCCAAACGTGGATTCATGTCATGAACCTCAATTAAACTAATTGACAATAAAAAAAAAATACTAAAAATACATCCACAAAGTTAAAGAATACATCCACAAAGTTAAAGTTTCTTACAAGTAAAATAACATTATCAACTTAAGTACATATTAGATAATGGTAAACTGACTGTATTTGAAAAAATCTTGAATATGTGAGGTGAGAGAGGAGTTTAACCTAGGAATAACCTGGGCTATGAACCTCCTGGCTTCCGCACTCGGAAAAGACACCGAACTTAAAGAATACATAATTCTGCGATCTAGCATTAGGGGTCGTATTAATAAATCCCTCCAAAGTTTAAGATTGCACTCAAGATGTGTAATTTGTATGTGTAAGGCACATCTTGAGAGCAATCTCAAACTTGAGAGTGATTTATCGCTACGAAACTTAGGGCCTGTCTCACCGATTGCTGCTAAGCTTCAGATAGCCTCATAGCATTCCATAATACGTCCACTACAGGACAGGGAGCTCCCACCAGAATTGCAGCTGTTGTTGGAACACTATAAAGGGGTAGAACCTTAGTCACCACGCTTGTGAGCGTTACGGCGGCGGGCACAATGGACCGCGGTTGTTGGTGACCACAGATACACGGAAGGACGCTCCTGCCCACCTTCCGGTTTATAAACCCTAGGTATCTTGCTGGGATAGCCCCTCCAGACGTTCGGCGTCGGGTGGCCTGCTCCATTGAAAAACATGAACAGGAACTAGATAGCAGACACCCACTACACGGACATACTCCACCTCCCATACGCCTCAAAAGCCGTCACAGTTTTATTAGAAACACCGTACCCCTCGAATCAGATCCATCAAAGGCTAGGATTGAACTGTGGTCAAAAAGGTACCCCCCTGAAAGCCCATATATCCCCATTACCGAAAATCTTCCACCAGGATATGATCTTCCTTGGCCCATATGGAAGTCACTTAATAGACTGCGATCGGGCGCTGGCAGATGCGGAGAACTGAAGAAGAGGTGGAGCTTCTCTCTTCTCTGAGTGTGAATGTGGCATTTTGCAATCTATGATACACTTGCTTTCGTGCCCTACCTCCTCAGTTTCTTGCACCAAGGAGGACCTTTTTGAAGGCAACCAAAGAGCTATTGCTGTAGCCACATTTTGGGCTAAGTTACTATAAAATTATTTGCCATTGATACGAAAAGAAGAAGAAGAAGAACCCTAGGATGCCTCTTACGACACCCACGGGTAGAGATGGGTTGGTACTATTCTTTGCCAACACCACGTGGGACCCAGATAGCCGATTTGCTAGTTATTTCTGTCAGATAGTGAAACTGTTTTGTTTCACAGGTGCCTGATTTCAAAAATCTGATATACAACGTGTTAATGGAATAAGCGAAACCCTCATACACCCCAACTGACTTTTATTAAAATAAATCCATTCATGTAAAAAAAATCTTACAAAATATTTTTTTTATCTAGATATTGTTATTTTGAAGTTTCATCATTGTTCTAGTTTCTTCGCTGTTCTAGTCCGCGCACAACGCGCACGCCCCGACCACTTTTCCCGCCGCCAGCGCGCGTATCCACGGAAATGTTTAGAATAGAAGCGGCTAAAATTTTAATAATAAAAATAAAATAAAATATTACCCCTATCAAAAACCCGTAAAATTGGTTATACTCTCGATTCTGAACAAATTATTTTCTCAGTTTCGCTTATTCTGTTAACACGTTGTATTTATCTGGCAATCCGTCAGCTTACTATCGGGAAGTTTAGCAGTAAGCGATGAGACGGCCCCAAGTCTATGACTGCAATGGTCAGCATTGTGTTAATAGGCCATTTGGTTCCCCACATCATTCAGGTCAGGGCGTCAATTAGCTGACTTAGCTGACGCGTACTAATTTTGGGAGTGAGGAAAGAAAATCAGATTTTATTCGTTGATTAATTTATATTGTTCAGCCTATACAGGGTGTATGTACGATGATCCTTCTGGGTTAATCCCGTATTACCCCATTCTCGGTTTTAAGCGTCCCGTTTTCACCCGATTTCAAATTTTATTGATGAAGTCGATTAAAAGTCAATCTTGCTTTGAAGTACCATCAGTAGGAAAAGTTTTATTCCAAATTTAATTATTATACACACACATCTTAACATTAAAGATCAAGAATTCGAAAAACCATTATCGTGGAACCGGGTATGGGGTAAAACGGGATTAACCCATCCTTCTAAGGGGCGATCATGAAATTTGATTTACAAATGTTCTATTTATTTCAATAAATTCATGTTCATATTTCGACCATTGTTCCTTGGGAAAAGTTGTTCAGTTTCATGGGCAGATTCACACCCTTTATTATTATCACACCTTTCCGTTACACGTTGTATAAACAATTAAGATAAACAAATTTTTTTTGTTTTTTATTTGTAGTCGCTGTTACATCACTTTGGCGACAATTTGTAAGTGAGTGATTGAAATTTTTGTCACCCACACGTATGTAAACTTAAAGATTTTATTAGTAAATGAAAAATGATGTAAACTCTGGCAAAAATAACAAATCCTAACACAAACATTCCAAAAATCCCATACATCTCGCGTGTCGAAAGAAAATTATCATTCAAAACGTTACCAATCCGTAGAAATATTTTTGCGTTCACCGTAACATAGCTGTTTCTAAAAATAACTGGCGAATCTATAACTATGATAGATTCTTAATAACGGAACATCTTTATGAGATGCAGATGGTATACCATACTGCAGTGTAACCGGGATACATACTAAATGACAAACTATAAAACTATACGATTATGAATGTGATTCGATATGCTTGAGACAAGACAATGACTTGTCCTGAACTCTATTAATGATTTACATAAAGAAAGCAAAATAACGATGCAGTACTTGTAACTGTATTTAAAAAAGACCGGCCAAGTGCGAGTTGGACTAATATGAAAATACCGTTTTAGTTATGGACGCGTAGTCACGCAGAAGTGTATTAAATGCGCGCGAGTTGACACGCACTTGACTAGCTTTTTTTGTTATTTGTTGTTATTTTTTATTCTTATGCGCTACAAACATACCAATTTTAACGCTTGTAAGCGTTCGCCGTTTTTACGATAGAGCTAAAACAAAAATCGAGCAAAAATCGCCTAAAAAACCACGTATTTTAGCAGGGAAGCCTACCAATTTTTTTATTATTTGTTGTTATCGCAGCAACAAAAATACATAATGTGTGATAATTTAAACTGCCTACCTATTACCATGGAATACATTATTCTATTCTATACGAACGTATAAAAAAAGAATCACACTCTAACAAAACTGTCAGAGCACCGAATTGACATCAAACGTCAATTATGTCAAAAGTTAACTACATCGACATATTAGGTCTTTACCTATGAAATTTCCGTTTTGTATGGAGAATTTTAGGTAAACTCAATTTTCAGTACTAACGTTTTTGCTTTTTTCTTAGGAATTATGAATCCAATTTTTTTAATTTTTTTAAGCATTATTGGGAAGACATTAAGCTAACAGAAACTTAAACTTAATTTCCGAAAAATATTATCTGTAAAAAAATATAACAAATCTAATGATGAAATCGGACGACATTTAAGACAAACAATTTTCAAACCTTTAATTTTATAAATCAAACTAAAAATAAAAACTTTATTTTATGCGTAAATTGATAACCTTGAAGTCAACTTTCAAATATAAGACAAATGAAAAAATAGCATTAGAATTATAGGAATTATGATCTCATTAATCTGTAAGAAAATTTCGGCAATTTCATAGGTAAAGACCTATTATTATGTATAAACACCGGTAGGTTCATATAAATTCTTTGGTTAACTATGACTAGGTTGTCACGGGTCGTTGACGCTGGTTTCTTACTTCTTCTTACTTTATCGGTTCTAAGCTCCCATGAAAGTCTGAATCTGGGTTATATAATTATTTTAATGCGAAATTAAAACAGCAATAATCATGCAAATATCGGTCGTTAAATTCTAGCTAAATTTCTGAATTTAGTCAATTGTCCGGTCAAAGACGCGTCAAGTATTTGAAAGAACTCCCTTCTACCATCGGGAGTCCAGACGCACCGCAGGATATCACCCATACTTGTTTGATATTCCGCACATTCGCACAAAGCGCTTTGAAACATCTTTTATAATGCGCACGGCTAAAGAGTGGAATTCTCTGCCTGCGTCTGTGTTCCCGAGTTCATATAACCAGAATCTATTCAAGTCGCGAGTGAATAGGCTTCTTCTGGGTAAGCTCGTTCCATCGTCGGCCTCATCTCTGTCTTCAAGACTAGATCGAGGTCAAGAGTAAGCCCTTTTTCAATAAAATAAAAAGAAAGAACAAAACGCAATGTATGAGCGCGAGCCAATCAATGTAATCTCGTGACCAGGATGACGTTCTACCATAAACAATACAACATGTTAACAATATGTTGTTAGAAAGAACTTTCAAAAATACTGTGAGTCTGCACCAAAGATTTTGGAAACTACGCCAGGGGGCAGCATTTTTCTTACGTCAATGGTCTGCACACATAATTTTTCGATTTAGGAATCCGTTTGCGAAATATTAAATTTGAAAGCGCAATTTTTGTGGGAGTCTATGGTCCAATAAATATCAAAACAAATGTTTATCTGCTAAACTAAGACTACGGCAATTTTGGCTAATTTGAGTAGACTGCAGCGTCGCCACATTATTGCCAAGTTTCCTGGCATTTCTCCAAACGCCCAGCTCTATTCATCACTTAGTGCTAACGGTAAAATGGTAAAGCGCCCGTATTTGAGTTTGCACTGCTACGCTGCAGGTCTCTTTGAGGTAATTAGGCTGATGTGGCGAAAAAAATCTGATAAATTCACATTTTTAGTTCAAAGTGCTGGTGTTGCTTCAGATCTTTTATTCTGTTTAGATTAGAAGATTACGAGTATTTACGGTGAATTTTTAGAGTACCTGCCCTTTTTTATCGTCTATGGGCTTACTCTTAACTTCGATCTAGTCTTGAAGACAGAGATGAGGTCGACGATGGAACAAGCTTGCCCAGAAGAAGCCTATTCACTAGCGACTTGATTAGATTCGGGTTATATAAACTCGGGAACACAGACGCAGGCAGAGAATTCCACTCTTAAAAGTGTTCACGGGATCCAATAACAAAACTTTCGATTATGTCGATCGTATTGCCGAGATATTAATCAAATTAAATAACAATTTCTCCAATCAGGTTTTTGCATCGGTTGTATTTTAGCCGGTTGTTTTTACATTATTATATATATATGTCCCGTGTGGTACCGGCAAAGAATAGTACCAACCCATACATACCCGTGGGTGTCGTAAGAGACGACTAAGGGTTATTAACTGGAGGATGGGCAGTGGGCAGCAGCATCCTCTTTTGTATCTTACTTACTGCAGTCACCTACAACCGCGGTCCATGGTGCCAGCCGTAACGCTAACAAGCGAGGTGACTATGGTACTTCCCCTCCACATTGTTTCAGCAAAAGCTGGAATTCTGGAGGGAGCTCCCTCTCCTGTAGTGGGTGTTTCATGGGATGTTATGATGATGATATATATATTTTTTTTTTTTCAATCTTTCAATCAATGTATGTTGCTGTTTTCACTCTGACTCTTCCAAATCTAAGCCTATATCTGTCACCGGAAAATGAGAATCGTAAGTTGATCAACTTTCGAAAAATAATAAATTCAAAGGAAATTCGTAGATCCATAGGTCCGTTAGGCAGAGCAAACACAACCTACCCGATCGGTAAGGTTGTGTTGTGTTCTCTTTCGCCCAAACGCACGAGTGAGCGAAGCGAGCGTGCTGCGCGGGCGAGTTCCAGCGGGCTTAGCACGCTGCCCGAGAGAAAATATATCTTGGAGAAACGTCACTTTATTTGTGAAGTTATGTCACTTAATCTATCACCTCCAAACGCGAAGAAATGTCAGTGGATGAAAATAAGGTGGTATGTAAATGTATGTACGGTCAACCGCTCGTCGGTAGAAACTTTTTCAACTCTATTACCACGCCATAAGGTTTAAGAGTGTTTCTACTGATGTGCTGTTGAGTGTACTATCTCTACCCTTGGGTGTCGTAAGAGGCGACTAAGGGTTTACAAAACCAAAGGATGGGCAGCAGCATCTTTCTGTGTATCTTACTATCTTACATACTGCGTTCACCAACAACAGTGGTCGCCAGCCAATGATGTACACGAAGTCCCTAGGCCGGTTTTATAATGAGTAAATTTAAAAAATTCAAATTGCTGACTTCCAGCAACCTTCATATAAACAACAAGAAACAAGTCTAATTGTTTTACATTACTTACATGTACAGCTTTGTGCTACCTCTAGAAGATTTCATACAATTCACTCTACGATCCATCTTGGGATTCAATTAGGTTCTTTGCTAGATTTCCTCTCTAAACATTGCTCTCTGCATCCCTCAACCCGCAACCCTAGCAAGACTCAAGACGAATCGAGTGCACTTATTTACTTAGATGAAGGTAAAGAATTATGTGGATATGGGGTTTTAATAATATGTGATCATGTGCGATTTTAAAATTCTTTAATTTGAGATGAATTGAGACCCATGGACGAAAGAAAGTATTGAAAGCTATTAGTGGAATACATTTAGGTTCTTTGCTAGATTTCCTTGCTAAACATTTCTCCGGTGCATCTTTTGCTATGTGCTACAGGGTGTGCTTCTAAATCTAAACATACTGACGAAACTTCGTTATACAGGGTGACAGGTTGAGAAAAACTAAAAGGGCATGGATCAGTCGATAAAAGTGAATACGTTTCTCCAAGATACATTTTAACGGAATAAATGGGCATTGCTCCGGTGCATCTTCACATCCCGAAAACCGCAAACCTAGCAAGGCGAATCTAGTGCACTCATTTACTTAGGTGGAGGAATTATGAGGATGTCCTAACATTGTTCTGAAGTCTCCACCCTTCATCCTTTTTGGTGTAAAAGCGGAAGGGTGTGTAGTGGTAACAAATCTGGCAGAATTATATTTTGAATATAAACAATCTAAATTGAAAGTCGAATTTTCACGTCTTTCTGTGTATTTTGCAACATAAACCCTGAAATACATCGGTACATAGACCGTTGCATACACACATAACATTATACCTTTTCCCGTAAAGGTAAGACACGTTCGTCCACGTTAAGTATGCAGTAATTCATTGATGCAAATATAGGGTAAAGGTGTATTTACAATAGAGTTAAAATGCAAAAAAAAGTTTTTTCATCCCATCTATTCGAAAACCGCTGAACGGTTCGTCAATAAAGGCGAACAAAATAGCTGTTTTCTCCAAGAGACTTTCGTCACAGCTTTCGTAGCGAGTAAAAATGGGATTTAAAATTAGAATTTGATTTTAGGTCAACCATAGATGTCGAACCAAAATATTGTATGAAATATTATACTGGCCGGTTGTACTATTAAAATTATTATGAATATAAAAAAAGAAATATGCTTGAAATGTAAACAAGACTACCAACCAAAGAGGTTCTGTTCCTAATTGATACAAAAATGTCAATAACATTTTCAGTTGTTACAAATAATACTTAATATGATTTTAAGTATTGCTTCATCAAGTAATAATATTGTAATGGTATTTTATATTTAAAATTAATGACGAGTGTGTATCTCAAAGAGCCTCTTATTCTTTTCTCATAGAGGGAGATGAAAAGTAGAGTGTATTATGCGGCTGCAAAAATATTTTTACCTTGGGCGACCTATTGAATCCCTCGCTACGTTCAGGATTCTATTTTAGAATCCTTCACTTCGCTCTGGATTCAAAATAGCGCCCTCGCCTTAAAAATATTATTTTACAGCCTTGTGATACAATCTACTATTTTATTGTTTTTTTTTTTCCTGGTTAGAGGTAATACACAAAGGAAACATCCGCTTTTTTCGAAGGTTTGCCATCAGTTAGTTATTGTGCTTTTGTTTTAAGTGACCTGATTGGTTGCGGGGCTTGGCTGCCAGCGGCGGAAAGCGATGACTTACTGCATTCTTTTAAATATCACAAGTGGGCAAACGAGCAGGTGGGCCACCTGATGGTAAGTGGTCACCACCGCCCATGACACCCACTGTCTTATTAGACAGCAAAGCGCGTTAGCACGCTTTCACTGGCTCCCTTACCCTTCGAACCGCAACACATTGCTTTACGCCAGAAAAAGGCAAGGGGGTGGTACTTCCCCAGACGGACTTTACACAAAAGCCCTACCACCTAGGAAAAGGTCCTTTCGATGGCCGAACGTAGTACAAAATATTACAAATGCTATGATCTTGCCATATTTCCCTGACCTTTCATACAATCGCCTCGGTTTAAGTGGCAGGGTTCTTAAAATACAATTTAGTTTTTTGTTCTTTTAATCCAATACCCAGCTGTAGACATATTAAAAAAAAGCTGTAGAATGATAGTTTCATATCCTCTAAATTCTTTCGTAACCAAGCTGATCAATCACGCCGTCTTTGAGTGCAGTTCTAGTATTAAATGCTAAAACTATTCCGTTTTCAATTCCTTTGACTTTTGCACTCAATTTATCTTACTTTCCTTTATAACATTTACTATGCAAAACAATTATTCCTCTTGCCGCGGAAAGCAATTTATTCATTTGCCAATATACTGTAATTGCTGGGTAGGTAATCATTTCAGCATCGGTAGGGTTGCAAATTAAATATTTTCAATGTATTAAAATATTGGTGTGGCGACCACGATTCGGAAGACGTAGTGTGGGCAGCCCCCGACAAGGCGGACCGACGATCGTCAGTGTCGCGGGCATGCGAAAAGAAACGGCATGAAACACTGCAGCAATCGGCTGTGTACATTGTGATTCTTGTGTTTCGCTGGCCGGGTCTCTACTCATCATAACATCCCATGAAACGTCCACTACAGGACAGGGAGCTCCCTCCAGAATTCTAGCTTTTGCTGGAAAAATGTGGAGGGGAAGTACCATAGTCACCTCGCTTGTTAGCGTTACGGCTGGCACCATGGACCGCGGTTGTAGGTGACCGCAGTAAGTAAGATGTTAGATACAAAGTAAGATACTACTGCCCATCCTTCAGTTTATCTACTAACTACACCATATCGGTTATTAATATGTGAACATTAAAATTATCCAAACTAATATTATAAATGCGAAAGTAACTCTGTCTGTCTGTCTGTTACGCTTTCACGGCTAAACCGCTGAACCGATTTTGATGAAATTTGGTAAAAAGATAGTCTATGCCATGAGAAAGGACATAGGCTACTTTTTATTACAAAAATGAGACTGGAAGGGGGTGGAATAGGGGATGAAAGTTTGTATGGGAAATCAATTAAATAATTAATGTTACGCTTTCACAGCTAAACCGCAGAATAATTTTAATTTAAAAAAATTATAGAGATAGTCTAATCCATAAGAAAGGACACACGCTTCTTTTGATTGCAAACTAATTGATTGCAAACTAATATTATAAATGCGAAAGTAATTCTGTGTCTGTTACGCTTTCACGGCTAAACCGCTGAACCGATTTTGATGAAATTTGGTATGAAGATAGTCTATGCCATGAGAAAGGACATAGGTTACTTTTTATTACAAAAATGAGACTGGAAGGGGGTGAAATAGGGGATGAAAGTTTGTATGGGAAATCAATAAAATAATTTATGTTACGCTTTCACGGCTAAACTGCAGAACCTATTTTGACGAAATTTGGTATAAGGATAGTCTTAATCATAAGAAAGGACATCAGCTACTTTTTATATAAAAAATGAGACTAGAAAGGGGTGAAATAGGATTGAAAGTTTGTATGGGAAATCAATTAAATAATTAATGTTACGCTTTCACAGCTAAACCGCCGAATAATTTTAATTAAAAAAAATTATAGAGATAGTCTAAACCATAAGAAAGGACACACGCTTCTTTTGATTGCAAAATTGAAACTGGAAGGGCGTGAAATAGGGTATGAAAGTTTGTATGGGGCATCAATACTTTATTGTGTTTTAACTATCAACTATAATAATGTCTAAAAATCTATATGAAAGTCGTTTGTACTTTCATATAAGGAAGGATAGGGATAAGGATTTCGGTAGGGGTAGGGGAAGGGATAGGGGTAGGGATAGGGGTGGGGATAGGGATGGGGTCAGGGATGTGGACAGCAGTGGGGACAGTCGTGGGGACAGCGGTGGGGACAGCAGTGGGGACAGGGGTGGGCACAGCGTGGGGACAGGAGTGGGCACAGGGGTGGGGACAGCCATGGGGATAGCGGTAGGGACAGCAGTAGGGTCAGCGGTGGGGACAGGGGTATGGACAGGGGTGGGGACAGGGGTAGGGACAGGGTTGAAGAAAGGGGTGGGGATAAGCGTGGGGACAGGGGTGAGAACAGGGATTGGGACAGGGGTAGGGGCAGGGGTGGGGACAGGGGTGGAGATAGGAGTGGGGACAAGAGTGGAGATAGGGTTGAGGATAGGGGTGGGGATATGGGTGGGGATAGTGGTACAGATATGGATACATAGGGATAGATAGGGATATACAAGAACAGAAAGGTATAGATACAGATAGATAGGGCAGGATAGAGATAGATACGGATAAAAAAGGATACATAGGTATAGAAAAGGATAGCTAAGGATGAATGGGGATAGTTAGGGGTAAAAAGGGATAGAAAAGGATAGATAGGGATGGATGGGAATAGATAGAGATTTTTTTGACTTTTATGAATACCTCCTCGCTACTCATTCACTCCCTTTATTGCCTTCTTTTTAAGGTTCGCCTGTAACGTTTGACAATAAAAATTCCTTACTACCCACCAGTTGAATAATGCAGTAAGATAGCATTCAACTTGGATAAGTACAAATGCATCTTGTACGTAGGGATCAAGAAGGAGAAGCGTTCCTCAATAATATGTTTCAGTTACGTTCGAGTTCTGTTTATTCATAAAATCCACGCGGACGAAGTCGCGGGTAACAGCTAGTTATTATATAATTTACTTCCGTTACAGAGCCGGATTTAATCTAATTTCACGAACCGTATTCCTCGCGGTAATTCCCCGCGCCGGCATATTAATCGATTGCGTGACAATTTATAGCTCATTGTTAACAGGAGATTTACATCGCCGCTACTGGAACCGTTTCATTTGGGTGGGACACCCTATGCATTGCATAGCGCTGTTACTCATCGCCATACACATGCTGTGCTTCTAAACAGGCTGTGCTATGTGCTACATACAGGCTGTGCTTCTAAATCTAAACATACTCAAAGGCTATGGATCTATCGATGAAACTGAAAAAGTTTCTCCAAAATTTGGTCGCACCGAAAGTGCTAATTTTATTGGACAGTTTGTAAGTAGCAGTCGATTTTTTTTTTCAATGTCGGTGACATGTTTGTTTTTTATCACTATTAAACGAGCAATTCTTATTTAAAATAAAAAAGAAGAATGTAGGAATCGTTTAAATTTTTAATTCGTTCAAATTATTTTCTATATTTCACACACGAGAGAACCCCAAACTGCTTTTTAATTATTGTAACAAATAGTCCGACGTTTATTTCAAACGAAAGCGCCTGCACTTTGTAGATGCAAGAAAATAATGGGAGAAAAGAAAACAGTTCGTCGGTAAGAGGCGAGCTGTTATTTGTCACTATTTAAAATTACCCAAGTATACACGGCCCCACATCAGTAGAAACACTTTTGGACCTTATGGCGTGGTGATAGAGTTGAAAAAGTTTCTACCGACAAGCGGTTGACCGTACTACCCGGGAAAAGTTCCTCGTTCTAGAGAACACGGCAAATTAAAAATGACTAGTATTTGTTTTACTCTTCGCGGTAAAAAGGAGACAAATTTTATTCGGTTTATAATTGGACTTTAGATCGTTAGTTTTTTTATTGTCAATGGACTTACTCTTGACCTCGGTCTAGCCTTGAGAATTTGCTTTGGAAAACAATTAATTGAGATAGAATTAGAAAAGTTGGAGTTAAGTTGTCTGTCATGACATGGTCATGACCGTACTCGTAGCAGCTGGAGGGCAGGGAGATGGGTAAGACGCCATCCCGACGGGAAAGAGGCGTGGTCTTATGTATGGGTCATCATCATATCGTATGGGTTGCAAGGTCGATGACCGACCTCACACACCCTGGTGTCAGAGTTGATGAACTGCCGAAAGCCTCTGACATGGCTCATTAACCACCAACGCCTTAACGTGCCTTCCGAAGCACGGAATAATTTCACCTTTCGAAATATAAGGTGATTCATCCTGCAATGTCTAACCAAACTGGGGAGGTCGCACAAAGGGATTTTTGTTGGACAGTGTCCCCACCGGGAATCGAACCCAGAACCTCCGGATCGAGAGCCGAGCGCTCTAACCACTAGAACACGGCCACCACTAAGTGTGTATGTGACCACTATGTGTGTATGTTTGTAATATTTTATTCGAATGTAAAGTTGTATGTCATACAGGGTGCATGTAAGGGACAGGTTGGAAAATTCTTAAAGGAACTGTCCAATCAAGTTGGCAATTTTGTAAGGAGAGGCCATTTTTTTTTTCATTTCCTGAAAGTTTTATTCACTGAAAAATGTTCAGTTACGTTGACTGATCACGCCTTTCAGTATTTGCCAACCTGTCCCTGTGTAGCCGGAAATCTATTCATATACCTATCAATAACTGTAAACACTGTCTTTTCAGTATAATACGCTTGTATATCTTAAACGCTACTAAGCTTGTTAACTTCATCACGTGATCGTGTTTTAGTGTGAAAAGTAAAATAAATGTTCATAATTCGACCTTTGTTTTTGGAGAAAGTGGTTCAGTTTCATAGTACGTCTGAATGCACGGCTTTAGTTTTTTACACCGTGCTCAGTCAACGATACTAAGAAACTCTCCCGAAAAATCATTTATGGGAAATAAATAAAATGTTTGACCTCTAACAATTGCTCACTTTGATCGAAAATTATGTATGAAGAAGCCAATTTTTTTTTATTTCTCAAACATATTTCTTAGGAAAAGTTGTTCAGTTTCGTTGACTGAACACGTGCTTTCAGTTTTCGATACACCGTTCCTTACACTCATTATGTATGAAAAGTTTTCCTAGTTCTTCGCAAGTGGACTGGGGTGTGCCGTGTGGCTACCCACTTTCAAACCCGTTCCATTTCCTGTCTCTCAGATACGACATATTCGCACTTTCTTCAAGACATACAGCAAGTATTATTTTACGAGTGTGTTAAGTGGCCAGTTTTACTTCCTTTAACAAACATAGAGAAGGGTGTTCACAAAGAGATTTGAACCTCGCTACGCTCGGTCATAGAGGGATTTGAAGGCTTGTCAAGTGTTGCACTTTTGAAACGTCAAGTTGGAACCAGGTTTGTTTTGGTTCTTTTTACACTTCTGCTAATTTAAAAAGTTATCTGATTGTTCTCTTGACAACCTAGTATGACGTTGTCTTTACTTTCAGTCGTCTATGAAACTATTTGTTTTGATGTTGTCGTGAGCGAACCGGCTCTGTAGTTTTTATAATTTTACTGTTATTAAAATACTTATATCTAATCAAATAAGTGTTGTACACAAAAGCCTAAATGCTGAACAATACATAAATCGTACCGGCATGCGGATCTCATTCTTCTAGGAAACAGGACATCGAAGAATTCATATGCTTTCATTTGTAAGTAATATTTAAAAGCTTATTTTTGCAAAAAAATGTGTAATACTCATTAAAGTGACAACAAATTATATTAAAGATTAGGTAAATCAATTTAATAAAACCTTCCACAAAGAAATATACTGCAAATTACAAGAAAAATTCAAGAATATCTACATAACGCGAATGATTTTGATTATTCACCATTAGAGATGTAAATAGTGGTTATCGATAATGTCTAAAAAGTTATCGAATTAAATCAGATGCTCACTTCATAATTCTAGTACGGTCTCTGTAAATGATTATATCGCTACATGTTAATCTACCGAGTTATATAAAAACTGGCCAAGTGCGTGTCGGACTTGGTAGATTTAGGGTTCCGTTGTGTTGTCTAATTCCTCAATATATTGCTATTTGTTAGTAAAATATATTTAATAATAAACATTATCACCAAAGACAATGCGACTCTTCTAGCCAAAAAATTTGAAAAGTATTGTACATAAGTGAAACCTATGTCAAAAATTAGACCTAATCATCACTAACGTCTTTTACTATGGCACCAAAAAAAATCGGTCTCCGTGAAAAAAAGTATTGACCTTTGCAAATTTCAGGAAACGTGTGATTTTATTATTATTAAATTAATTGATTTAAAAGACATAATTTCAAATTCTGTGTCAAATAAACGAATGACAAAACTTGTATAATACAGGGTGTTCAATAATGTTTATTTTAAAAACATCTTACTCGGAGTAATGATTGGCATCACTAATAGGTACATAGGGTCTTCATGCCCTGACACCATGCTAATCTGTTGTGGGCTATTTTATCACTAAACAACTCGTGAGTGTTACAAGCGTGATTGTAGCTTCTACAGCAATTGAAATAAGATCGGTACACCGTCCAATGTGTCAAGCTTGACGTACTCTTGACTGTACCATATCATCCGTAGTCAATATTTATTTATTTCCAGGTCCCTTCAAGTTTAAAAGATAAAGTAGAACTGCATAGCAGCGGCATTGCAACTAGGCAATAAAACTAATAAATAAACAACACTTGCAGAGAGACTTGACTGAAAATGGTGACGAAAATAAGAGTTATTATTAGGTAGTAGGTAACTTTATTAGTAGATTCATAACTTTTTAAATATACTTCGTAACGTTCTGTAATTTTATTTTAGGTAGTAGGTAACTTTATTAGTAGATTCATAACTTTTTAAATATACTTCGTAACGTTCTGTAATTTTATTCATTTACTCTTCATTTGAATTAAATGAGAGAATAAATAAAGCAGCTTAATTCATTTCTGATGAATTCCTTTTTTTTATAATATTAACTATAAATACAGAAATGCGAAAAAGACACTCTACGCAACCCTTGGAATAGACTCCTTCACCATACGCGACCCGCGCCCGCGCGATTGCCGGGTTCTTTATCGAGCCTAGTTGTACTGCGTGGACGTGCGTAAGTCTCTGTCATTTTCAAATTCTGACGATTTGTGGTTTCGCGCTTGATGTATGAATTGTTCGGGGTGAGCTTTTATAAACATAAGTGCAACGACAAATGTTGGTTCTATTCATTTGATTTCTCTTCAAAGATCATTATTGTAAATAGCATACAAAACATTAGAATTCAAGACGATTTTTTTAAAAGTCACAAAATTTTGAATTCATCATGAGCGTCTAACATCTGCTCAAAGCCTCGTCAATATTTAATGTGTGAATGTTAATACTATCGTTTTAAAAAAGTCGAAATTCTACATTATCACACTCGTCATATCGAGTGCCTGCACATCTCTAGCTGGTCAAAAAGCGTTACAGCGACGTTTGAAAGTAGATAATCATAAACATGTTTATCTCTTTTTTTCTAATATGACTCTTAACATGAGTAAAAAGTCAAGGTATAGCCAACACTTTTCGGATCCCTCTATGACCGAGCGTAGCGAGGTTCAAATCTCTTTGGGTGTTCATGATTATAAGGCTTCTTCAGACATCGCTGATTCAGCTCAAGCTGATTTGTTGTTGCCAGTGACGGATGGTCATAATAAATAAATAAAAAAAAAAAAAAAAAAAAAATTATTTCAAATATAGGATAGCGGGAAATTACATAATAAGTCTTAGAGCACTATAAACAATATAACATATTATCTGAAATTCAAAAACAAAAGGTACTAAGTAGGTTAATGTTATAGTTTGTCTCAAGGGTTCCCGTACCAGAAATAAATTCACAAAAAATCCACACTAGGCTGAGCCTGTCCTGTGGTATTTTTAAGCAAGATAGTTAACACAACATAATAGTAGCGGTACTTGTTCTACTTTACAACAAAATTTATTAAATTAGAAAATCAAATTAAAACTAAATAACATGCGATTATTAAATTATAGATTCAAAAAACAGTCGCACAGTGAAGTACTTGGGATTACTGATTGATAATAACTTAACTTTTAGAGATCATATTATGAGTTTATCTAAACGATTGCGAAAATTAACATATATTTTTAAAAATATTAGACATATTTCTAATTGGTCACTGATCAAAACGATTTATGAAGCTCTGTGTCAATCTGTGATCTCATACTGTATCACTACATGGGGTGGTGCAGGTAAGACGCTTATGCTTAAAGTGGAACGGTCTCAACGAATGATCTTAAAGCTGTCTCTTTTTAAACCGCGTTTGTTTCCTACTACGGATTTATACATGGAAGCTAAAGTGTTAACTGTCCGCAAATTGTACATTTTAAACACTATCTTACTAAAACATTCCTCTATTCAATTTGCTTTAGAGAACGAGACAGTCGCAAGAAGAAAGCCTAGAGTATGTGAAACTTCTTCTGTTAAAACTAGTTTTGGGGGGAGATTCTTTAGTTTCAGGGGAAGTATACTTTATAACAGAGCAAATGAATTACATTCAATATATAGCCTATCCAAAATAGAATGTAAAAGAAAAATCGCGGACTGGCTACAAAGTCTTGATTATGAAGAAACGGAGCGTTTACTATCTATTGTATCATAAGTTACCTACTTTTCCCGTTTATGCAAGTACTCAAAAGCTTTTTTTCATACACCACACACACAAACACACACATACATACACACACACATACATACACACATACCTACACGCGCGTTGCCTTTTTATTTATTTTTACTGTTAATCTGAAGTTTTCAAAATTTTGTTTGAATTTATATTATTTTCCTTTTTATTTTTAATACGTCGCTGAAATTTTAGTTAATAAATTTAATGTTCAGTTATCAACTTAATACTAGATCGCACAATTGTTATATTTTTGTAGTTTGGTTCATTTTCCGAGTGAGGGAGCCAGGAGTCTCTTAGCACAGGGTTTTCCTAGTTTGAGCTCCTGTCTCCCACATAATACAAGTTCTTTACAGTAGTGTAAGTTTAATGTCTAAGTTGATCTTAATATATTTGTAGAAACTTTTTGTGGGAAAAAGTAAACAAATTTATTTATTTATTTAATGTTTAAAAAAAGAATTTTTCGGATTGAATGTAGGTCCAGTCTTGCAACTCTTTTTTTACTTTAAACTTAACTTCTTGAAGAGAAAAATGATGCACTTTGCATATCTTATTTATTTTTGTATAAAGTAATATGTACCATTTTTAAAACGGAACCCTTAAGGTGCGACTTTGTCTGTCTACAAAATAATACAAATAATATTAGTGTAAGCCCGTAAAATCTTAAGTTACACTTGCGAGACAGCTAAATAAGGTCTGACAAAAAAACTTCATGTCAATCTTTCCATTTTATGGAAGGCGCGGCAGTCCCAGGCTTGTTAACGAGCTGATTTGACGAAGTGTAAAGGGGCCTAAACCGTTTGCTGATGTGCTATAAAAATATGTTTTTTTTTGTTTTCTATAACACATTATATGTAAACAGTTTTTTTGTGAAAACTGGTAAACTCTGACGTATTCTATAGAAACACAGATAGATATTTTTTTGACTCCCGAACCGTGTTACTAAATTCCCCTGAAAAGCACGAAACGAAATGCAGTCTACCCGCAAAGTATATTATAATGCGCTCATCCGTGACAGTGAGCAATAAAGCGAGGATTATAGATCAGAGATATAACGTTATGAACACCGCGTATGATGATGTAGGTCTTACCAAATCAGGTGAAATAAAAAAATAAATAAAAAAACTTCTATTGTTCTTCCACAAACTTAAAAAAAAAACCGGCCAAGTGCGAGTCGGACTCGCGCACCGAGGGTTCCGTACCAACACATAATCATAATTGTATTAGTTGAAATTTCAGTAAGTTAATGTGCTAGATTTTTTGAATCCGACACGCGCTTGACCAAATTTTATTATTTGTTGTTATTTTACAGCTTATGCACTATAAACATACCAATTTTCAAGTTTGTAAGTGTTCCCGTTTTTAAGATAGAACTAAAACAAAAATCGCCTCCGCGACCATTCAACTTGACCCCTCTCTTATAGGTATGAATGTCCTTGAAACGCGAGCTCACCTCAATTGGTTACCATTAGTTGTGAGAAAAGTTGTAATATTTAATGATTTCAGACTTTTCCCTTTATTTGTACTGTGAGACCTAGCTTCTTGCCAAATTTCATAATTTTAGGTCAACGGGAAGTACCCAATAGGTTTTGCTTTAGTGCATAAATGTATGGAGACGAGGACATAAAATGCCATATCTTTTGATTGCGTCGTTTTAAAAAATTGAAATTTTCGGATCTTGTGTGGTTCATGGACCCTAATATATATGGTATAAATTTCAACCTGATACCTTTACCCGTTCGTGAGATAAAGGGTCTTGACAGACCGACAGACGGACAACAAAGTGATCCTATAAGGGTTCCGCTTTTTTCTTTTGAGGTACGGAACCCTGAAAAAGGTGAAAATGAAAACAAAAGGTAAAAAAAACGGCCAAGTGCGAGTCGGAATCGCGCCCTAAGGGTTCCGTACCTATCTACCATATGATATACTAAAAGCTTTTGCTCTTTGATTTTAAAAACTCCCGACCATCCAACTTGACCCCTCTTTTATAGAAAAGTTCTTGAAACGGGAGCTCACCTTAACTGGTTAGTATTAGTTGTGAGAAAAATTTAAAAATTTAATGATTTTAGACTCTCCCTTTATTTGTACTGTGAGACCTAGCTTCTTGCCAAATTTCATAATTTTAGGTCAACGGGAATCACCCTGTAGGTTTTGCTTTTTTGCATAAATGTATGGAGATGAGGACATAAAAAGCCATAACTTTGATTGCGTCGTTGTAAAAAACTGAAATTTTCAGATCTTGTGTGGTTTATGGACCTTAATATTCGTTATCAATTTTAACCTGATACCTCTTCTCATTCGGGAGAAAAAGGGTCTTGACAGACAGACGGTCAACAAAGTGATCCTATAAGGGTTACGTTTTTTTTATTTTGAGGTACGGGACCCTAAAAAGACAAAAAAAGGCGAATATTGGTGAAAATTCTTGGAAAGCTTTTAACACTGGTGAAACTTATTCCTAATCGACGGATTATATGGGATCTTAATAATTTCGTATAAAAGCTTCCAATGGTTAAATTAACAAACTTTTACACAATTTTATAAATATACAGGGTGTCTGGTTGGCAAAAACTGAAAGGACATGATAAGTCAACGTAACTAAACAATTTCCAGTAAAAAAAAAAAACTTTTCGGAATTGAAAAAAAAAATCGGCCTCTCCATACAAAATTGCGCAATTGATTGGACAGTTTGTATGGAGAGGCAACAATTTTTTTTTTTCACTTTCGGAAAGTTTTATTTCCTGAAAGTTGTTCAGTTAAGTTGTCTGATCATGCCAACCTGCTTACACCCTGTATAAATTGCTCCTTTTGTGTGGAGGGAGAAGTGTTTATTATTCGAATTCTAAAGTCCTATTACGTAGATAATGTATTGGGTGTAATTGATTTAGTTTAGGTTATAATGAATTTATTATAAAGCTATCTGTAGAGGTTTTCACATCAAATGAAGTTCGTAGAGACGGTAGCTTGTCGTCGAATATACTCCTCAAATTAGAAGCTACGCGATCGTCAACGCAAATATCGACCTTATTAACACGATAACAGCGATTACATAAGAGTGCTCTTCAACGTGGCTGTTACGACCAACGATGAGACGGAATTTTGGCAAAAATGAGGATAAACTTACTTTTTCGTATTAAATATAACAGATAAAAAAAATTGTATGTTGAACTTCAAGAATAAGGGTTTTTTTTTAATTTATTAGTGTAAAAATATTTCCAAATAATAAAGCGCTTTTGGAATATCTTAGTATTTTAAAATTTATGTAAAAAAATCTATGTATTTTGTTAAATATACAATACATAGACATAAAGAAAAAATGAATGTACCAAATGTAATCCTTGAACTGATGTTTCACATATATTTTTTTCAACTTTTCTTGTCCAGCTATAAATGAGGAGTCGCCTTTACAAAATGCCCATTTTAGGGTTATATTCGCCTTAAGTCGCATAGTTGTAGGATAAGTTATCTCCTGTGTAGTGTTTAATAGGAAAAAAATTAAAATTTTGCTATATAAGTACAAAACCAGTATGAGCTGCCTGAAACCAGAGACCCGCTCAAGGTCCGAGTGCTTCCACCGACGAGCGACCGTGTGTCCCTACTCTGGCTAAATCGTATGTAGAACGCGTCAGATCGTGTGTAGCGTCACATAGTGCAGTAGAAAAATGTATAAATTTTGCTTATCCGCAAGGTATTTTAAGAGCTAGCTGCAATATTCCGAGCTTTATGTGTGATAAAGGCACACTGGAATGGGTTATGAGGTTTTGCAAAATGATGAAGAATAAAGGTTATAAAATACAAAAATATTACTATCACCTAATACATTTTGAGTTACAAAAACTTAGGTCTTAGTAAGATCATGATGAATGTAGAGTTGTGAAAATCATACGCCGTACAAAAATCGTCAATTTTGATTTGTACCTTGTTAGGGTTCCGTACCCATACGGTGAAAACCGGGAACCTATCTATTCATATGCCTACGAGGCCTGTCTGTCAGCGGGGTATATCTCATGAAGCGCAATAGGTATACAGTTAAAATTGATTATAGGTATACAGTTAAAATTGTTTATAAATTTTGTTGCCGCTACAACTACAAAAAATAAAAATTTTAAAAATGCGGCTTTCTTACTAAAACCGTGTCTTTTTAGGCGATTTTTGCACGTTTTTAGGGTTCCGTACCTCAAAAGAAAAAAACGGAACCCTTATAGGATCACTTTGTTGTCCGTCTGTCTGTCTGTCTGTCTGTCTGTCTGTCTGTCAAGACCCTTTATCTCACGAACGGGTAAAGGTATCAGGTTGAAATTAATACCATATATTAGGATTCATGAACCACACAAGATCTGAAAATTTCAATTTTTTACAACGACGCAATCAAAAGATATGGCATTTTATGTCCTCATCTCCATACATTTATTCAAAAATGAAAAACCTACAGGGTACTTCCCGTTGACCTAAAATTATGAAATTTGGCAAGAAGCTAGGTCTCACAGTACAAATAATGGAAAAAGTCTGAAATCATTAAATATTACAACTTTTCTCACAACTAATGGTAACCAATTGTGGTGAGCTCCCGTTTCAAGAACATTCATATAAGAGAGGGGTCAAGTTGGATGGTTGCTAAGGCGATTTTTGTTTTAGTTCTATTTAAAAACGGGAACACTTACAAACTTGAAAATTGGTATGTTTATAGGGCATAGGCTATAAAATAACAACAAATAATAACATTTGGTCAAGCGCGTGTCGGACTCAAAAAATCTAGCACATTAACTTACTGAAATTTCAACTAATACAATTATATTTATGTGGTGGTACGGAACCCTCAGTGCGCGAGTCCGACTCGCACTTGGCCGGTTTTTTTTTTTTAGCTTATCGAAAAAACGGGAACATTCGCAAGCGTGAAAATTGTTATACTTATAGTGCTTAAGTCAAAAAAATTACAAAAAACCTGGTCAAGTATGCGTCGGACTCTCGCAAATTTAATAATATACTTCTTCGTGACGACCAGTATTTTCACACTAGTCGCACGGAATCCTCGGTGTACGAGTCCGACTCGCACTTGGCCGGTTTTTCTTTAAAACGTTTTACAAACATTGCTCCACATGACTTACCACAAAACATGACTGACTAAAATTTAAAATCATCATCATATCGTGTGGGTTGCAAGGTCGATGACCGACCTCACAAACCCTGGTGTCAGAGTTGTTGAGCCGCCAAAGGCCTCTGACATGGCTCATTAACGACTACATCCGTAGATAGTAGTCGGGACCAACGGCTTTACGTGCCTTTCGAAGCACGGAATCATCTAACTTTTCGGGCAATCATGTGATTCATCCTGCAATGCCCTAACCAAACTGGGGAGGTCGCACAAAGGGATTTTTGTTTGACAGTGTCCCCACTGGGAATCGAACCCAGAACCTCCGGATCGAGAGCCGAACCCTCTAACCACTAGACCACGGAGGCTGTAAATTTAAAAGAAAACTACACTATCCGCAAAGATAGCACCGTTTCAATTGGGAATCAAAAATTTTCATGGTTGATCAATATTCAATTAGTTTTATGTACCAGTTTTTTTATTTCATTAAATTCTTTACGCCACAGACCACCCAGTCAATTATTGTCTCATTTTCGTACCAAATAATTAGACAAGTTCTTTTCTGAGCGAATAAAACAACAACACAAAAAAATCTATGATATACCTATACTAAACATAACACAAATATCTTAATAATGTTATCCTAGTCTTCATTTGAGCACGAAACTAGTAGTAATAGTAGATAGTACTTGTTTTATCTGTAGCAACGTCGTATTGAGTTAGAAATTTGGAATCTCTGTATTGCATTATAATAATGATCATTTTAAAGTTCCAACAAAAAATTGTCTGAGAACCAACATTTTTGCAATTATCCGCTAGTAAACTTAGAGTAAACTGAATACCCAAGCTGACAACAAGAGCCGAACGAAATTATGTAATTGCTTTGTCTACAATTCCAGGACCCTGACCACTTGTTGGAAGATGGCAGCGTGACCTCGACCGCCTCGACCTCGCCATGGGGAGTGGTCTGTCCACCACGAGGAGTCGCCGATGGGAGAAGCGCCAGAGAGAGGTTCCTCCTCACGCGGAGTCCTCCCGGGTCCTCTTTCTGCTATACCTCATACATAGGACCTGGAATGTGGTCGTCGAGCATGTGGACTCCAAGAGTGCCAGGTAAATAACGTCACTTTCGTAGGTCAAAAGTTATCTCAAAGTAACGAAATTTAGTATCATCAGCGTAATTATTAAAAGCGTCTAAGCAAACCACTCGTGGCCGAGTGGTAGTTGCTCGTTGCTCTTTCGTTCCGATCACGAAAGTTAAGCAACGTTGGCTGTGGTCAGAACGCGGATGGGTGACCGGTAGTGGCACAAGAACTAGAGTGTTTCCGTGCTTTGGAAGACGTTAAGCCGTTGGTCCAGGCTATTGTCAGTGATAGTCCATTAAGCCAAGTCAGAAGTCATTTGGCGGCTTGAAAAGTCTGACAGCCGAATTGGCCACTAACCTGGTAAAGCTTAATCTAGGATTAGGTCTGGTTTACCCTCTTATTTGCGGAGGTTAGATGGCAGTCGCTCTGTGTAAAAACTAGAGCCTCCATCAAATCTCCTAGGTTAGGTTACCGACTCTGTAAAACCATAAAATTTTGGTAAAAACTGAATAAGGCTAGAGCAATGAATGATGAAAGTCTAAGAACAAGCTCTTCCCAAAAATTTTGATACCTTTTTGAGAAAAAACTCTATAATTACCACGCTAAGCAAAATTTCTTTATGCGTTTGCAATGTTAGCGATAGCATTAGGCACACTTAGTCGCCTTTGTCAGATACCTTCATATCCTAGATGGAAGTACTATATTTATAGCCGGCACAATCATTTTATGTTTGCACTTGCTACTTACTGGACATGTTATTTTTGCCTAGAGGTCTTTAAGACTGCACTCTGCGCACACTAGCGCCCTTATCAGAATTTAATTAATTTCTTTGAATTGGAGACCAAAATGAAAAATTTAAGAACGGCTCAGTGTTCTTTGTCAGGATAGCGTTATTTTAAACTATAACAATAAGCTTTATGTTATCCTGTTTATTCAAAATCCTTTGAACGGAACGCGGTGGCCACCAATTTCCGTTTTAAGGATTTTGAATAAACAAGATATCATAAAGCTAATTGTAATAGTTTAAAATAACGCTATCCTGACAAAGAACACTTAGCCGTTCTTCAATTTTTCATTTTGGTCTCCAATTCAAAGAAATTAATTAAATTCTGATGAGGGCGCTAGTGTGCGCGGAGTGCACTCTTAAACACGCGACAGACCTTTTGGTGTGGTTGGTAATGCGTCTGTCTTCTGTGCCATAGGTCTTGGGTTCGATCCTCGCCCATCCGCACATTTTGTATGAATACTGACGAATGTAGGTATTTATTCTCTGTTTAAGTGTTCTACATCTAGATATTAAAGTTTGTATGCATACTAGTTTGTCCCTCTCATTTGTCTTTAAAAAGTGAGTTTCCACGCTTTCATAGAATTTAAAACAATTTTCGATAAAGTATGCAGTCCTCTTAGTTTACAGTTTCAGCTGGGTACTTCCCGTTTGAATTCTAATCTTTTGTTTATGCTTTTACATAATTGTTTCTGTTTTCATTGTTTGTGTTCTAGCGACTCTATTCGATAGGTTTTTCAGCTAGTTTTGTTTACGAATTCTCTGGAGAGTAAACATTAGATACGCTACAATGTTTGGTGTACTTAGCTAGATGCATTTGGCATAGATATAGGTACAAGAGTCGTTTATATTTGATATGTAGATTGAAAAATTGCGCAAGACATTATCTTCTTAGAGCACTCCTGTTCTTTTCTGTGATCAGTGTTTATTTTTTGTTGAAATTTTTATGGCTCCTCTTAGTAAGTGTATTTTCTTTTGTTATAAGACAGTGTGACATATAAAGTTGAGGTATTATGGGCAAAACGAACATAGTATGTGGCATTTCAAATCAAAAGGATAAGTCGGAATGCTTTACTAGGTTGAAATTGCATGCCGCTATAAGGCCCATCCAATTAGGCCGCTTTGAAATGCCACATAGTGAATGTCTTCGTTAATCCACACAAATGCAGTTTTTATTTATTTCTAGTACTTTAGTAGCGATTTTAATTTTTTTTTGTCTTTCAATAATTATGTTCACAATTTTATTATATCAATAGTTTTCCTTTTGATGTTTACTTAAAGAGCTCTTTGACAACTGGCATGTCAAAATATGTGTTGTTTGCATTACAGATGGCGTGGGTCCGGCACGTGTGCCAGCTCCGCAGGTCCCAGGTTCGATTCCGTGAGTGTGGCCGACTCGGAGCCAGGCTCCTGCTACTCTCTTTGCAGCTGCAGCTACTGTCGGCTGAGGGAGTGTGCCCATCACTGTGTCAGGTACGTTCTTGCTTCTGAAAGCTCGGTTTGTCTTCTAATAGCAAGTTACGGCACAGACTCTGTGACTTTTGCGTGCGAAAAAGGAGTGAAGTGGCTTTGTACGCTCGGCAACAACGATGTGGAAATAAAAGCATTAAGTACAAGCTGAACTAGCGCTTAGCTACAAACGCCAGCTCAATGTCAAAGTGTTTCCACTGTCGTGCCTCTGTGTGTACCTGCTAGCCGGCGACACTACCTGCCATTTAAACTACTACTTCAAAATCGTACACTATACTTTCCAGTATCGCAGGTATCTTAACAGTAAAAGAAATAGTTTTAAATAATGTCTTCCAAGTTCTAATTATAAACCTTACCCAGAGACTTCGCAAGTAGGCAAATAGTATGTCAAAGATGTGTGTTTATCTTAACCGTAGATTAAAAATATGAGGCTAACGAGGTTTTCAGTTATTTTGCGAGCAGTTACTGTGCATTTTGTATTCAAGCTCCATTGCTGAGCAATTCTTTAAGTGAAGATATATTAGTATAGTATTACTTTTTAGGGAACTGGTCTCATTTAATAATGGTTAACAGCGCAACAGAATCAATTCATGTAGAAAACATCTATCTACGAGTATAAAAAAATGCCCTTAATATTTGAAATTAAGGATAAATCAGTTTTATTACGAATTCGCTGGTTTTGCGTGTGTAAGAATTGCTTTATTGGTTTTGTGTATTAATATGTTTGTGTAAATTATATGTTTCCTTCTGTTTCAGGTACGTCATTTCTCTTGCGCACATCTGGGATGTGGAACGATCTTCCCCTGTGGTTTATCCTGGTAGTTACGACATGGGGTCATTCAATAAGCAGGTCAACTTCTCAACGGCTGGCAACGCATTAGTACCACCCCCACCCCAGGTGTTGCAAGTGTCTATGGGCACAGATTAAACAATAGTAAACTAACGTGTATGGGCGGCAGTGACACTTACCATCAGGTGAGCTGTCTGCTCGTTTGCCTGCTCTATTTTAAAAAAAAGCTCAGCCAAATGCCGTTTGCAAATATAGATTTTCGTTAGATTTGGGATGTCATCCGACAAATAATAGTACGACTGACAATCCCGCTTCTAGAAAATGCATTGAAACTCGATCGCGCTGTCAAATAAATCAGGAAAGCAATTATGGCCTACCGAGTATTCTACTGTAAAGAATTACGTAAAAAATTTTAACGTACACGTAAGAGCAAAGAAAACGGGTCGGTAGTTTTTCCGCCATACATTTTCATACAATGATAGGCTAAAATTAATCGTCAATATCTTATACAAATTTAATAAAAAGACAAATCAGATTAACCAGATCTTTAGATATAAACAAACTGTTGTCAACAAATTCGTCAAGCATAGTTCACATCTAAAATGTTTAGGAAAACGCGTACATCGCTTTAAAAAAATTGATCACGTTGTTTTTATGGGAAATCTGAATATCATTGAAATCTGACGAAAAGCTCGCCTTTTTTCTTCTAATTGATGTACTGACTTTTTGGATATTAGAGAAATTTGTCCACAAGGTTCTTATCTAAAGACTAATCAGAAAACTAATCAGATTCGTATTTTTATCTGATTTGGATAAGATATGGACGATAACTTTAAACTCATCATTGTATGAAAATGTATGGAGTAAAAGGATTAGGCTTACCCAGGTTATTGACCATAACCTGGCTTTCAGAGTTTTCAAGCTGCCAAATGGCCTCTGACTATTTGACCGGGACCATGGGCTTAACGTGTCTTACGAAGCACGGAAACGTTCTATTTGTTGTGCCACAAGCGGTTACCCATCCGGGTTCAGACCACAGCCAAAGTTGCTTAACTTTTGTGATTGGAAAGAAAGAGCAACTACCACTCGGTCACATACATACATAACATCACGCCTCTTTCCCGTCGGGCTAGGCAGAGACCACAGTCCTCCACCTGCTACTCGGTCACAAGCGCTTCTTTTACATGGGAAGAAAATGTGATTTAGTTTTGCACTTCTTTTCGTATGACCCTTAGTAGATATGACCGTTTGCCCTTTTGTAGTTGACTTTACCAATAAGATTCTTCAAAACCATCGCAATATCAGTGTAAGTCCCGAACGATCAATCAGTCTGTGCCCCACAATCCATATTCTTAGTTCGATGAGGCTGTCTGTCGTCTTGGTCAAGTCTGCAGATTTATAACCAAACTTATTGCCATTAGGATCTAATTCTAATACTTTATCTTTTTTTTTATTTCTACATTGCGTCTTCAGTGTTTTATTCTGTTTTTCATCAATTAACTTAATCGAGAATCGGTCGTGGGTCAATATTAGTTGCACATAAAAAAACGATTCTATGATTCTTGTTTTGTCTCCATTACATAGTTAATACTTATGATGGAAACCCCAAAAAAAAAACGTACCTAGTTATCAAAAAAAGTAAAAAAAAAGAGGGACAAGTCAGTTATGGAAGAGCGGAGCCTCCTGACACAGGATAAAAAGCTTAAAAGGAGGCTTCGGCAACTAGATGGTAAGCACACTTCTGGTTAATGAAATAAATATTTTGTATATTTTTTTGTAAGTTATCTAGTCCCTGGGAACAAGACATGGGCTTTTTGTTTTCAACATTTTTTTATCTGTATCGTGAAAACCTTAAAAACGGTACAGACAAAAGTACCGTTCCGTTAAATCGGATGCTCTGTGCACGGGACTATGTTTAACAACATTAGTTACGCCGATGATATGGTGCTGCTGAGTCCTTCAATAGACGCCCTCAGGAAGTTGTTGAGAATTTGTGAGAGGTACGCAGAGGCTCATGGCCTACGGTACAATGCTACTAAGAGCGAGTTCCTAGTATTTAAAGCGGGTAGCAAATGCTATGACATGATTCCGGATGTCATCCTATGCGGAACTCCTCTTAAAAGGGTGGCCAAATTTAAGTACCTTGGGCACTGGGTCTCTGAGTCCTTAGATGACAAAACAGATATAGAGAGAGAGCGTAGGGCGCTAGCTGTGCGTGGAAATATGTTGGCCCGTAGGTTTGCAAGGTGTTCGAATAACGTGAAGGTTACTTTGTTTAAAGCATACTGCCAGGCCTTCTACACCTGCAGCCTATGGGTCAACTATACACAGAAAGCTCTGAGCTCTCTCAGAGTTCTATACAATAATATATTCAGGATGCTGTTGCGGCTGCCACGTTTTTGCAGCGCATCAGGGATGTTCGCGGAGGCACACGTTGATGGCTTTGCCGCCATAATGCGAAAAAGAACGGCTTCACTGATGCGCAGGGTGCGTGACAGTGGCAACAGTCTCCTGAGTATAGTAGCGGGTATGGTGCAGGGTCCTTTTATTAAACACTGGACCATATTGCATGTGCTTCCAAGACGAAGTACATATTTGTAATATAATTAATATAAGTACTAACATTAGTTGATAAGTTCTTATTATTACTAACATATTATGGATGTTTATCTGAAATAAAATAATTGAATTGAATTGAATTGAAAAGCTTCGTACCGTTCCAATTTCAATGGACGTACGGGCTAGTGGCACACTGCGAGTGACAAGCTTGACCTGTTGTTGACTGTACGATTGACAAACTTCAAACTTAGTGTAATTGATTATAGTGCATAGTCTCTAAATAAAATGAAATCGTATGATCTAGGTGGTTACAAAAAAGATAATAGAACACATTCGTGTCTTTTTTGGAATTTCTGTCTGTTTGTCAGTTAGCCTGTGTGTCTGTGCGCGATGAACTCAAGAACCACAGATCCGATACCAACAGGTATAATGTCTTAGGCGTCAATTTATTGCAGTATATACCTAAGCTTTGTTTCGTTGCAATAGGTCGTGCAGTGCGAAGCCGAACGAAGTCATGCACAGCTAGTCGATAATAAACCTACAAATTATAAAGGAGTTCCGGCACTTAATACTCAAAATGTATACAAAATCAAATGCGCTTGCAACACTCTAAGAAAAAAACTGTCACCTGTCATTGTCATCGGGCGGCGGGGGAGGAAAAACTATCAAGTACGTTCCAGTTTACGAATATTTCTCTTTGTGTGATTGTCACTGACGTAACATATTTTTTGTGACACATATTTTTTACCGTAACAGCGCAACCATATGAAAAACAAAATGATTTACTACGCGTGGCACACAAAATAATCGACACGAAAAATAAAAATGATATTATGACCCCAATCGTAAAATATGCATGGAACGGAACGTTTTTCATGTTCTTCTTTTTTTGTATGAACACTTGTTGTGTATCCGATATTTGGGGTTGCTACTTTTGTTCACTCAGAAACAGTTTTTTTTTTAATACACTTTGAGTATTCGTTATATGGAAAATGCCGGTCGTCCTTTGATTCAGAGTTGGTCTCAACAAAATATGGCAGTGTAGTTTTGAATTGAACCAACCACTGCGCACTTTTCGCCGCACACATTGTTTTTTGTCGCGTTACGGAACCCCTGTGCGCGAGTCCGACAGAGTGGGTCATTTACATATTTTAATAATATTTAAGAAAAAAATATCATTACCAAAAACGCTCTTTGTAGCAGTAAATAACAAAAGAGGTGTTTTATCTCCGGCCATCTGTATGAACACCTACAACGGGTGGTGGCTCGTGACATGAAACTGAACAATTTTTGTTCTACGACCTTTGAAAATATGCAAAAAAAAATTGCTCCTTCATACAAATCGATAAGCTGACCAAGCAAATTTGTATGAAGGAGCAATTTTTTTTTGCGAATTTTCAAAAGTTGTAGTACAAAAGTTATTCAGTTTCCTGTCCAGAGCCACCACCCGAGAGGTTTTGCGTTATTTAATAAACACGTTGTATTACACTTGAAAAAAAAAGTTCAAAAGTATATTAGTTTTACACATCAAATCTTTTTTTTTAATATCCAGTAGTTTTTAAGAGAAAAAAACATCAAAATTTCGCGTATTTGTGTGATAGGATAGGACACGGCAATGTGCATGTATCAGTGGTCCAATGTCCAACCAAGCAAAATAAAACTAAAAACATCTTGAAAATGTATTATCGGCCCTTTTATACACAAAAGTCATGTCAAATTAATAAAAATGTATCAAGATACATATTATGTGTAAACTATGCAGAATTAAACAAAAATCATAACATATAGACGAATATATAGAATCAAATGAATACCTTACATGGACATGGTCGGGGTCCCATAGTAGTCTGAAAGGTATCCTTTGACTATGAAAGTTGAAATCATTTCGTGAATCGTAGCTGAGATGGTTGTCGTAATGATTGATAGAGAAAGTTCGTAATAGATTAGATAACGCACAATGTTGCCCACTCTCCCCAATAGATGGGGTTGTCGGTATAATTTCCGTTACCCGCTCTTTTTCTTCATTTCTTCTTGTTAGCTGATAAGAACAGCCATGGAACTGCTGAAATTATCAGTTTAGTTTTAGTTGGTACTTAATGGCTTCTGCGAAAGCAACATTTTGATTAGAAAAGGTCAGAAAATATGTGCAAATATACAATAAACTATGAAAATTGACAAATTAAAAAGAAACGTGAAACTAACTTGGAATCAGTACATTTGTTTTTTATTTTATTTTCTCGTTTTTCATATTATTATGTTTAATCTGATTAATGTGAACCATGATATGAGAACAATAATTTGCCAATAACGCAACATGAGTCCAAAAATGTTCCTACAATCAATGAACACAGAGGCCTTCCAACAATAATTTTTAAAATTGTATTTGAAAAGAGATGCTCTGTGGTTTGTGTCCTAGACTTCCTGTGTTTTCTTTTTCGTCTCATTCTCCCACATTCATCCATTCATAAATCATGAGGTTTCTTGCAACCCTAATGCAAACAAAACACAGCGATCGCAATTCATGAAGCCGAGCTGCTGCAGACGTATTGCAGCCATCTTTATTAGAGCTCGCTTTTTGTACCTCACTTGTGTGCACAAGTATCTGATGGGGTTGATGTTATGAAAAATAAAGAATTTGAGAAAAATATGAAAATTGTTGAGATTTTGGTCGTAAAGATTTTGCTTGCAGCTGAATCGTCAGGTAGGTAATTCATTTTTATCAAAATTAGATGATGGATTTATTTTTATTTATTCGAACCACCAAGATGTAAAGAGTATAGAATATGCAGTTAGAGAACAATAAAGCCCATTATAGGTATTCGTAGATAAATAAAGTACTTATAAGGACAGCCGGAGTTAAGAGTAACATTAATACATAAGTTATGAAAAGAAAGTTAAACAAACAAGAAGGTAAGGACTGTCACTCGTGTTTCTCAAAAAAGCCTTTTGTGTATAGATATTTAAATATACACTGTATTGCTCACATAAAAGAAAAAACATTCACGGAGAACTTAACCCAATGTGGAAGAAATAAAAGCTACATTATCGATGCAAGCGATCTTTCAAAGGCAACCTTGGACGAAAATATAAATTTTTATGCATGCACGCAGTGCCCTAAATGACCTTGACAGTTGACACGAGCGAATTTTCCTTTTATAAAGAGCTATATACGTGGATTTTCTAAGAAACTTAATAGTAGAATTTCTTTCTTTTAGCTTTTCTCTAACCTGTGCTGAAAAACCATACTGTGGCATAGGCAGAAACAGTTAAAGCTCTAGAGAATAAAATAAAATTTAAAAAACTAAAGAAAATCAATTAAAGCGGATGCACTTAAAGCTGCTGCCAGACGGCGGCGTCTATCGGTAAATCAACTCAACCAATGAATTAGTTTGTTTCTAAAGGAAAAGTCAGCGTTAACATTTCGTCCTGCTAATCATGGATGCTTTATCTATAGGTACATACATTCAGGAAGAGGCATAATGTTGTTCGTTGATGACATAGTTCTCATTTTAATACAATACTGCGTGACTGCGCGTCCATAAATAGGACTGAATTTTTGGTTAGCGGTACGAAGCCGAGTCCGACTCGCGCTTGGCCGAGTTTTCTACAGTGTTATTATTCTAAGAAATTGAAACTTTTTAATACGAATACTGTGCATTTAGTTCGTTAGCAACGATTTTAACGCCACATTAACTATCTAATCCGTCATTATTTTAATTACCAGAAAACTGCACAAGTACCTTACTTAACTCTCTTCCTGGTTTCATTTCCTCTTTCTTATTCAATCAGCTGTGAAAATCTAACTGCATACACAGTTTCTGAGTATCGGGAACAATCGGCCGCACGTCAATGGAAACACTATGGCAAAACCTCTGGTCAAAGATTTCGGACCTCCTTGCTTTGCTCGGAATAGACACCGTCGATACCGCGCTAATTTATTTTACTATGGGAAGGTCTGCCAGCATGTCACATAGCCTTTGGCCTCTATGCCTTTGGTGTGCAATGTCACATCAGCATCGATGGTTATAAAATATTCAAATAAACCAACCAAATTAATAGAACGACGCTTTCATTGCATTATTTTCATTGGATTATGTAATTTTATTTTTAATGTTATTTTATTTTACTTATTTTTCGTGGTTTTACATCACACATGCCTAACTTTTGACGAATTGTTTCTTTATTTTTATTTCTTTTACTTTTATAACCCTTATTATTCTAATAGTAGTAGTAGTAGCCATTACTATCTAATCTATGGCGTAGCGTCGATTCAGCTTACACTGGTTTTTTTACTTATTTGGCGGAACCTGGATCATGGATGGTAGGAACCAAACTTGTTTACAATTCTATTTAGACGTTTTGCTTTCCTAATTAGAGTCTAGTTCTAGACCCCCGAAGCTAAAAATAGTGGTAAGAATAGCACTAAAACTTGTTCTTCTGGACCTCGGACCAACTATAATCTGGACGGATGTGTTTAAGTTGTGCTGCCATCTGTTTTCAGCGCTAAGAACTACTATAGACACAAAGATCGCCTACCGAGCCTTACAAGTATTTCCTTTCACCGCTCTCATCGGACTTGCTTTAGTGTATCTTAGAGTTGTTAGTACCGCCTTTTAACGGAAGGTGACGCTGCTATTGAATGTCTTATATCTTACAAAAATTATTTCTTAAATATATTACATAATTACAAAAAGCAATAAAGAATATTACAGAAGCTGCTAAAAATATCGACAAGATTGTTAAATAAGATAAATGGGTTCTTACAACAATTAAACCATTAATCAATCCTATTGAAGTGTGAAAGAAAACTTACATTAATTTATGATAACTTACATTAAGGTGATCCGTTTTCCATACAAAATTCAAATGACTTGCATTCTTACGCGGGACATAAAATTCTGTTAAAAAACGAACGAATACTGCTATTTTTAGTTAAACTTTTCGCTAATTAATGTACTGAAAGTACTATTTTTGTTAGCAATTTTTTGTTCAATATTACGATTGTGGGCGTGCGGTCAAAACTGTACGGTTGTGCGTCAGATTCAGATTCAGATAACTTTATTCAATGTAGATTCTTTACAGAATACTTATTGAATGTCATGCAGAATACAATGCAAATAGAGCGAGTCTACGCCGTTTCGGATCGTGCTATGGCAGCGAAAAAAAACCGGTCAAGTGCGAGTCGGACTCGCGCGCCGAGGGTTCCGATATACTTATAGTATTTTTGGAAGCAATAAAGTCCATTTTCAGGACCGCAAAACTAAATTTGTTTGTAAAGGTTTTTTGCAGATTTCTGAAAAACTGTGCAACTTAGAAAGATCGTTTTATTTTTGCTGTAAAGTTTATATAAACTTCTGTCAACTGTAATTAATTCAGATTTTTCCTTACTCAAACTTCGGAGATAATTAAATACAATGGATAAAACCGCAGAAAAATGGTCTGCCACCATAATAGCCCTGCGTCGTAAAGTTACAGCGCTTCAAATTGCAAAAATTCACTACTTCGTCCCGTGATAATGCAGAGCCCTGCATGTCTGTCTTTTAGATTTTCTACATCTTCAGAAGTATTCAGGAGCCACAAAGGCAGACAAAAAAACATGATTTAGTATATTATTTTAATTTTTTTTGCTTTAACTCAAAAACGCAGCGACGCACAGAAAAACTTGTAGGGACCAAATCGATTCGTATTGAGCTGATCTATCATCCCTATTAATATGAATCATGAGCAAATCATATACCCAAATTGCAGCCAGCACCCTAACTATTAGGAGAAAGTGGTTTTAACGGACGGAATTATTTTTTCAGACTTGGTTAACCTTTTTGATACACCTTGTAAGAGTTATTTGTAAAATTTCTTCATCATAATATTTCTTCATCAACTATGAAATTGCCGAATTTTTTTTACAGATTAATGAGATCATAATTCCTATAATTCTAAAGCTATTCTTTTCATTTGTCTTATATTTGAAAGTTGACTTCAAGGTTATCAATTTACGTATAAAATTAAGTTCTTATTTTTAGTTTGACATATAAAATAAAAGTTCGAATGTCGTCCGATTTCATCGTTAGATTTGTTTTATTTTTTTACAGGTAATATTTTTCAAAAATTAAATTTAAGCTTCTTAAAGCTTAATGTCTTCCCAATTATGCTTAAAAAAAAATAAAGATTTGTATTTTTATTCCTAAAAAAAATGCAAAAATATTAGTACTGAAAATTGAGTGTACCTTAAATTCGCCATACAAAACGGCAATTTCATGGTTATGGACCCAATAATTATGCAATTTAATAATACCGACGACGACAAGCCGTACAGGAGAAAGTAAAACCAATATCGACACAATAGCACAACTTATTTGCCATCCCACTAAATTCCGGTAAACCACAAATTTCCCTCGGCAAACAGTTAACGGCTGGAACGTCTCAATTGACTTTCCACTGGCATTGGATAAAGTATTACAAACTACAAACTACGTTCCAACAGAACATTGTGATTGACTTTCCCGGGGTAACGAGTTACGACTAGGTGGTTCTCAGTCGCTCCAAATCATCATCATAATCCTACTAATATTATAAACGCGAAAGTTTGTAAGTATGGATGGATGGATGGATATTTGTTACTCTTTCACGAAAAAACTACTAAATGGATTTTAATGAAACTTTACAATAATATAGTTTATACATCAGAATAGCATATAGGCTACAATTTATAAACCTGCGCCACAGATAATATAATACTATACTAGTACAGATGCCTCACGTCATAGAACAAATTTGTGCCGAAAATTGTTCGGGCTATTTTTTCTATAAGGTATTTTCTTAGAATAAATTGATATCTGGATGTTAAAATTGAATTAATGTCATAGTTTACACCTCTACCTACCAACCTAGTAGTAACATTTAGTTTAATTATTAGAAACAAAGGGGCCAAATCAATTCGGGCTATTTACTCCGTCGAAAAAACCGTAGTACGGAATGAGACCCCATGCCTGCGCAGACGAAGTTGCGGGCACCAGCTAGTATCCTATAATATTTCATATTTCTACATTTCAGATTTAAAATTGTTGTTTTTGATGGAAAAGCGAAGTTTTTTCTTATCTTTCTAAGTTGAGTAATGAAGTAAATATGACACCCACTACACAAAAACCTATGTAGTTTAATACTTATGTAAGTATATTTTGAAATGTATTTTTTTTTTCTTTTTCAAGTGTCGCCTCCTATCGAAGGTTCAGAGGTTCGAAGGTGCTAACCATTCAAGCTATGTACTTCGGACACTGCTGCGGGAAAGTGATCTTGTTCTCACCATGTTAGACTATTGACGTAAATTTTTAAACCACAATAGCCTCCTTCTCGTCAATTTCCTTTCGTTTTGAACTTTTAAGACCTGCCTTTATACACCGAGAATTTTCATTAGTTTCGTTCCCAAACCCTAGTGATTCTACGCATGAAAACATGCAACTTTCCCTAAGATTTTGTTTTATTCTCCATACTTAACCGGTCAAGTTGTCGATGTATTTTGTCCGGAAAGTAGAAAAATTATTGTCAAGTAAAAGTTTTCTTCTTCGTGACCATTTTTCAATGAAAATTATCCTTGTATATTATATATTATTAACCTGTTAAATGAGTTCGTATTTCTTGTTGCTTATAATGTGCAATATAAATCCAAAAATCACAATCAAACAAATCACAGGCAGAAGCCACATTCTTCCATCTTTGAGTAAATAATTTATAATACAAACATAAATCGTACATAATTCGACAGTGACGTGGCTTAATAAAATGGGTGCTCTGGAGAGCAGCCCGAACCAGTAACAGTTTCTGCGAATCTCATTGTGGAGTGTCACTCAGATTGCCAATAAGAGCGCACGACTCCTTTTCTTCTGGAAACTTTTAACTGTTTGCGCTTTTTTGTCCAGATTCATTGTTGTGTTTGACTTCATGAGAAAACGGGCGGCTATTGAGGGTTTTTGGGACAATAATATCATTAAAGAAGTTTTTGGATACCCACTTATTCCTGGAGAAACAAAATGTTTCTAAACTATTTCAGACAACAGCAAAAAATCACGATAAAGTTTTAGCTGAAATTCACGCTCTCAGTCTGTGAGAACCACACTATTGACCTGGATTAAGCCGCAATTACACCTTCTTAAATGCATAAATTGCTGCGTGACTTATTTCTGTTAATTCCAACATCCTTCTTAATTTATTAAGGAATTCGCTAGGGAAACTTTTATGAAAGGTACCTTGAAACTTGGCTCATAAACAGGAATAGGATTATTAAAGATAAATAAAATACCAAATTTTTTGGCCATAAATGACGAGGTTTTAAAAAAAATCGTTTTCGTCCAATATCGATAGGTCGTACGGCAGAATGTGATGAGTAGTCATTGCCTATCATAAAAAAAAAACTAACAGCTGTATAAACCGACCACAAACTTATTTTTACTTATTGACCTCATCCCTGTCTATGAGCCGTTTACACATACGTTTCCTATGCGAATTAAGGAAAAAATAACTGAACTTACTTCTGGATTAAGGAAGGTGTGATAGTGGCTTTATATTCAGTTAGGGCTTAATCAGTTTTTTCCTAGCCTACCACATCTTCAAAAGGATCCCACGCTCGTCAGTTAATAACTGTTCCTGATCCTTTATGAAGGCTTGATGCTTTGTTTGCTTTATGAAAGAATCAAGATTATCGCTTTCTGTGTTTACCTTGACACCTGGACTCTCGATATTCTTGCAATTTAAATTTGAAAACTCTTTTATAATTTATGTTCTTCATAATATGATATTTTTCTATTTAATTATTGTTCACCTGAATTTGTCCAAAACTATTTTAAGCCGACGTTACACAGTGATCAATTATGACATATCAACATTAACTTCTTTCTTCACTTTTGGTAATTTTTACTGGAAAATCTCTCCTTTTCAGTATTTTTCCTTTGACTTGAGTTTGACAGAAATGTTGCCTCTTATAACGGCCGATGGCCATATATTTTAAAAAGTGAAGTGAACTTCTTTCTTAATTTCTTTCCTCTATGGCGCAACGACCTAAAGTGAATCTTGGCCTCCGACACTAGAATCCACCACTGGTCCCGATCTTGTCCCGTAGACTGTCAATCGCCAGCCTATAGCTCGCGCAAGTCTGCACCAACTACATCGGCCCACCTGTATCTCGGGCGTCCAACCGCACAGCGGCGTCCTATCGGTCAACCCCCATAGGCTTTCTTGACGTACCGGTCTTAACTTCTTTCTTACTCTTACAATATTCTTAGGTGGTAGGGCTTTTGTGGAAAGTCCGTCTGGGGAAGTACCACTCCCTTGCTTTTTTCTGCCGTGAAGCAGCAGTGTTTTCACTGCTGTGTTTCGGTTTTAAGAGCAAGGGAGCCAGCCAAATTACCGGAACATGAGATATATCATCATAGTTCTCAAAGTGAGCAACGCGCTTAGCTGTCTGATTAATGTCAAAATATGCCATTAATAAGACAGTAGGTGTTATGGGCGGTGGTGACTACTTACCATCAGGTGGCCCACCTGCTCGTTTGCTCACTTAAAAAAAAGGTTCCATTAATTTCCTGGTTTTCTTCTTCTTGTTCTAAATCCATCAAAATGTTTATTACGTGCTTCTTTTTAGATTCTATTTCATTTGGTTTGGTTCTTTTCCGTTAAATTACACTTTGCTCGTTAGCCGCAGTAAGAGACAACAGCTGTCAATTCTATTGTTTAACAGAACGCATTAAGTTTCACAAGTTGATACCGATCTTTACTTTGCACTCCGAGGTAATGAGGTGGATCACTCGTAAACATCATTCTGGGGATGTAGGAAGTGAGACCGAAATTAGTTAAACTTCTTTTAAGGAAGTTACAAAACTACAATTGAGCCCTGTGACTATACTATCGAAAATAAGCAACTTTCCCAAACTCGTCGAATTTTGTTTCAAGCACCAATTTTAATTTAACTTACTCTGATCGTTTTGATATTGAAGATTTTATCGTGGTCCTTTCTTTTACAATAAAATCCACTAAGAAAGTGAAATTCTGCCTCTTTATGTAACTTTTTTATGCAAATGTCGATTGCAGGCATCAGCAAAATTGTTGGCTCTGTATTCGATTTGTCGTCCAACATGCTGCTTAAAGTTTAGTAATAACAGTATTAAAAATATATGTAGTATATACTCGTCGAGGTAGGCCCCACGTCGATGCGTGTTTTTGATATATTGCGTGCGTATGTAATAGTTGGAAAAACGCTCAGTGTATTGAAAATATGCTCGCCGCTCGAAGTCCCATCACCAGGGTAGCACCATCCCCCTTCCTACTATGTGGGACTAGGCGAGAGATGGGATTCCACCCTATGTTGTCGAAATACCACCTATTCTCACAAAGCGCTTTGACTCTTCATTCTTAATGTGCATAGTCACAGAATAACCATATAAGTACTTGCACAGCTAAGGAGTAGAACTCTACAAACAATAACAATCAACATACAACAACAACTATCAATCAAACAACAACAACAACAAACAACCAACAACACACAACAACAATATATCATATATTTATTATTATAATTTTTTTTATTTGTGTACAAGGTTTATATATTTTAATGAGATACCTATGTGTAATTTATTATTGTTACTTTTATGTATAATTTTTGAGTTTGCGCACGATCTATCTGCCTTCTCCAATACTATTCACGCTCGCCTAGGTCTGCTGGAAGTCATTTCTTTATTGAAATAAGTAGTACCTGTTGTGTCGTCTTTTTCTATGTATTGTCCATTGTGTTTTTTTGTGTGCAATAAACTATAAATACATGAAAAATAACATAAACAATCTGGATCTTATCAAGGCTATAGTGAACAGGCATTATCTAGGTAAGCATGTTACATCTTTGACCCCTTCGTCACTTAGCAAGGTGTGATCGGAGTCAACTGCTCATCAAATTTCTTGGAGGACCTTTTTCACATTAAAAAAGCCCTCTAGCCGGCCTGATTAACCTACTTGACAAAATTTTCAAGCTGTCTGAATCAGCACTCGTAAATTTTTTTATCGGTCGCAATCCAAAAATCCTATTGTATGCGTACAGTGACTAACTACAGTACCTATCTTTAGTGATTAAAATAAACCAATATGTTTAGTATCACGTGCTGTTGACTGTACAAGTTGAGCCAATCAGTATCAGAAGCAATCCAGGAGGTAAACGGAAGGTATAATTGGAAACGCTCCGTGTTACTATACTAGTTACCAACGGTTCTCGAATCTCACACACTTCTCACAACATCGCTTTGTACATTTTCGCTTGGATTTAACTTTTAATTTTAAATACAGTTATTCATACTACCGTTCATAGTACATAAATACATACACACGTAACCTTATTCCGGTCGGGGTAGGCAGAGACCACAGATCTCCACCTGCCACGATCTTGACATACTTCCCTCACTTCCTCTATTTAAGGGTAATCCTTCCTGAATGATCTTGAGACTGAATAACTTGGTAACTACTTTTTACATTAAATATAACATTTGTCTTAACAGAAAATTTAAATTAATTTGTGTAACTGAACGAAAAAATTCTAAAATGACCCTTTTTGTTCCATTTCTTCCCATTTGTTGGTTACAAATGGGAAAAAATGGACAAAAGGCGTGCTCAGTCAACGAAACTGAACAACTTTCCCTTTGGGGAATGAAAATTTTTTTGACCTCTCCATACTAACTGTTCGATCAGAGTGAGCAATTTGTATGAAAAGGTCAACATTTTTTTTAAATGTTTGTTTAGGAAAGTTGTTCAGTTTTGTTGACTAAGCACACCCTTTTACAATACAATACAATACTTACTCTTTATTGCACACAGAAATACAAAATTCGGTACAACGTCTCTTACAACCTTTATATTAGGAGTTGGCACTGTTTGTTTGTCTGGTAAACGTGTACAGGCTTTACCAGGATTTTCGGACAGTATAGCTACCAGAGTTTACAAACTACAATTTTAATAACTATGTTATATTTTCCTACCTATATAATTAGAGAATTAAAATTACGAACGAGAATGCGTAGTAGCACTTGAGGCCCGTAAACTTGAATCGTCCAAGTTCAACCCGCGAGCGTCAGTTCCGAGCTGACGGACGCCGCGTGCGCACGCTGCAATCTATAGGTCACAGATCTACGTACATCGATCGATATCACCGCTTCCATACAAAAGACATCAACGCGCGTCAGATAACTTTGGAAAATGTGTTAGTGTGTTTTTTATTTGTTTGTAACTGAAATGTGTGTGTGTTCGCCATTCGGAAGTGTTTGAGACTGTTGTTAGATATAACCGGTAAGTTTAGATACTATTCTAGTAATTCATTAGTATAAGAATAGAACTCGGAGTAATATATTCCTTAGGCATAATTATGAATATCGTTGCAATATGCTTTTATGCTAAGGCATGCATGTAAATCATGCTTGTCAATCAAAACATGTATTAGGTAACAGGCTCTGTAACTAATAATAGGTCTTTACGTATGAAATTGCCGAAATTTTCTAACAGATTAATGAGATCATAATTCCTATAATTCTAATGCTATTTTTTTTATTTGTCTTATATTTGAAAGTTGACTTCAAAGTTATCAATTTACGCATAAAATAAAGTTTTTATTTTTAGTTTGATATATAAAATTAAAGGTTCGAAAATTGTTCGTCTTAAATGTCGTCCGATTTCATCATTAGATTTGTTATATTTTTTTTCAGATAATATTTTTCAAAAATTTAATTTAAGCTTCTGTTAGCTTAATGTCTTCCCAATAATGTTTGAAAAAAATAAAAAAATTGGATTTATAATTCCTAAGAAAAATGCAAAAATGTTAGTACTGAAAATTGAGTTTACCTAAAATTCGCCATACAAAACGGCAATTTCATAGGTAAAGACCTAATATTTTACGTTTATTACTACTTCGATTACTGCCCAACAGTGGGACACACTAGAGCAGGGATTCTACAAGTGGGGTCCACAGACCCCTTAGGGGTCCGCAACATGTGAAGCAGGGGTCCACAGGAACTCCGTTAACTAAATGTTCTTAGTTTTAGCAATTAACTATTAGTATGTTTCAGTAAGGATACTACCTAAAACTAAGTAAGTGATTTTTTTTAATATGAAGGTTGTTAATCCTCCTAAAATATTGTTCAAAAGGGGTCCGTTAATTTATTTAAATTCTGGAAGTGGTCCGTTGCAGGAAAAAGTTTAAGAAACTCTGCACTATAGGCTACTAAATAATAATATCACAACTATGATTTTTTTTTAAATAATTTAAATAATCATTTTGATATTGAATAAGTAGAAGTAGAACCAGTTTTACTAAATTCTTAGCGAATAATGTCTGGCTACTACATTCAGCCCAGGAGGCAAATGTTGGATAGTATGATTTTAATTTTATCATAAAATAGTATTGATATTGGACAGTATGGAAAATATCTCCTTGCTCCAGGAAAATATTTGAGACTACCGAAGTCGCGGGCAATTGCAAGTCTTAGCATGGGTAAAACATTTAAATCGTGTTATAATAAAACTGGGCTGTATGTATGTAGCATGTAGGCCAAGTATGTATGTAGGCTGTATGTATGTAGCATGTAGACAAAAACTCCTGCTCCCAAAATCTCCGGACTCGACTTAAAGGAGACCGTCAAAACTGGTTGCGCTTATGAACGATTTCGGAAAATAACAAAAAATGCTGCTCCCATTATAATAAGCAGATACCGTTTGCTCGGTTTCACTTGCGATCTGCGTCGCTTGGTATTCTTCCAAAACTATTCTGGTCGATTCAGTTCGTGGCTATCCGTTTTATTTCACAATTTTTTTAAACAAAATCATGTTGAAACGAAACTACCATGTACAGATGAGAGCACATCAAGCTTGACACATTGTACTTTGTACCGTTCTTATTTCAATAGACGTACGGGCTAGAGTCGCAGTGCGAGGGTCAAGCTTGACCTGTCGTTGACTGTACGACAAGCTCTAGACAATACAGGACATATCATGACAGCTAGCAAGAAACCATTCAAAATCCTTCGATTGATTTGCATAAAATCTTAAATTTAAAATATGGTGTCAATCTGACTATCCGTTTAGCCGAAAGCGTGGAGGACAGACTGATCGACCGACCAAGCTACGAACGGACATTTTTGAGAGACTTGCTTTTTATGATTATAAGTGATATTTAACATACTCTTGAGAAAATTTAAAAACCTTTTTTTTTTCACGAATAGAATATCTTTCTCGCTCCGCTCGAAAGTAAAAATCAACTTCCTATAGAAACTGCACCACCAGTCTAAGAAACAGCGTAAAATAGAACTTACTAATTGTTTTAACATCAAATATATCACTCTCAATCTTTTAAATATATTATAAAACTTCGACCATACTCAGAACCTTTCAGATTAAGTTGTATCTTCTTTCTTTTCACGGTATAGGGGACGGTGTACTGAAAACTGTATTCATCACTGACTTACAAAAGAAGGAGAAAATAAAAAATATATAATAATTTTACCGAAAATTACACCTATGATACCTGGGCTACACTAGCATAAAAAGCGAACATTCGTTTATGTGAAAGCATTTCAAACGCGTCTTCACATTCCGTGATGTATGTGATGAAGGAACTTTCTTCGCGAAGATTCAACGCGACATGCAAACTTCACCGTTACACTGAGAATAGTAGCATAGTTGAAGCGAATATTTACTTTAGTAGTACATGGATATACGGAGTGACGAGACTTGACAAAATACGCAACAAATTCGTTCACGGTAGTCAAAAGAAGACCTCCTAAATACATTCGGAACATGGCAGGATCCAGACCCAGAGGGCAACCTAAACAAATAAGATGACAAGATGTCGTCGTCAAAAGATCTCAGCGCATGCGATGTCTCCGAAAACAATACGTCCGACAGAGCGATGTGGAAGCAGAAGACAAAGAAGGCAGACCCCACCATTAGATGGGAATAATAATGCTATGGAGAGAAGAAGAATAAATGGTACAGCAGCACTGCACTTACTTTCTCGCGATATACGAGAGTCATCATTCAACAGTGTCAACGCCGGGAGTCGAACCCAGAACCTCCGGATCAAAAGCCGAATGCTCTAACTACTATATTATAAAGACTTCGGATAGCAATGAGTAAATAAGTACCAACAGCAAACTTAAGTTTGTAATTCCATACAAATAATATGAAAATACAAACTTATCTATACTAACTAGATTTATGAAAAATTATTTAATGAAATATGCAGGCTGGAAGAAAACCAATTTAGAGTCCAAATTGTAGAACATCAAATCAGCTCAACGAAACCGATTTTGAGTAAATCACAATTTTAAATTATAGTAGTAAGGGAACACCCCTTATATGAATTTCAAGAGACCAAGTGATAATGCCGCAAATACCTTAAATGGAGATGCTTGGTCATGCAAAGTTTCATCAAGATTTTATGAGCCGTTTTTGCGAAAATTAACATTTTTCATTTTCGTTGTACGACACCTACCCTCAAAATGAGAGCCAGCAGGAAACCACTCAAAATCCTTTGATGGATTTGCATAAAACTCTTAAATTCCAAATATGGTGTCAATCGGACCATTCGTTTAGCCGCTAGGCCAAAGCGTGACGGACAGACCGACCGACGGACCGACCGACCAACCGACCGACGGACGGACATTTTTGGGAGACTTGTTTTTTATGATGTATAAGTGATATAGAACAGATTTTTGAGAAAATTAGAAAAACTTTTTTTTTCACGAATACAATACCTTTCTCGCTCCGCTCGAATGTAAAAAATAAGAGAGTACCAAAAATAATACAATTTTTGTGTTACCAAACATGAACACTGTAGATGATATGATAAAGTGGCAATGTTATAACAAATTTATTTTATTAATTTATTATTTTCCCACCCTTTTCCCATGACTTATTCTTGTATCTAATACAATCACATGTACGTCTTTGATAGGTTTCAGGGTCAATTGAGTACACAGTGACCACTTTTTTTTCATGGTCGTGTAATGTATTCGTGATTTCCAAATTTTTTTTGAATCCCTGAACAAAACTTATACTGATAATAAGAACATGAAACTGAACAACTTTTCCAAAGAAACGTGACGTCGTAAAACGAAAAAAGATTTATGTCGTCCTATACTTACAAGTTCCACTCATGTCGGTGCTCGGTTTAAATGGATTATATTTCGACACGCATGACCTTCGCATGACTAAGAACGCAAGTAGGCAAAAATGAAATGACATTTTCATCCCATCTATTCGAAAATCGCTGAACGGTTCGTCAATACAGGCGAACAAAATAGCTGTTTTCTCCAAGAGACTTTCGTAGCGGGATTTAAAATTAGAATGTGAATTTTAGGTCAACCATAGAGGTCGAACCAAAATATTGTATGAAAAATGATACTGGCCGGTTGTACTATTAAAATTATTATGAATATAAAAAAAGATATATGCTTGAAATGTAAACAACGAAGTTCTGGTCCTAATTGATACAAAAATGTCAATAACATTTTCAGTTGTTACAAATAATACTTAATATGATTTTTAGAATTGTTTCATCAAGTAATAATATTGTAATGGTATTTTATATTTAAAATTAATGTCGAGTGTGTGTCTCAATGAGCCTCTTATTCTTTTCTCATAGAGGGAGATGAAAAGTAGAGTGTATTACGCGGCTGCTAAAATATTTTTACCTTGGGCGACCTATTGAATCCCTCTCTACGTTCAGGATTCTACTTTAGAATCCCTCGCCATGCTCGGGATTCTACTCAAGAATCCTTCACTTCGCTCTGGATTCAAAATAGCGCCCTCGCCTTAAAAATATTATTTTACAGCCTTGTGATATAATCTACTATTTTCAACCTATGTTTCTTGGATAAGTTTTTCAGTTTCATGTCTTGTCAGAATTTGGCTAGGGATTCAGAACTATCCCTATTTTATGGTTTGATAGAAGCAAAATGTCTGGAAAGCTTATAATTGCTTCTTGTAATAATAATTTTTAATCTATACTTATTTAACTGTTAGCTTCCTAAAGAAAATAAATAAAGCTGCATTTTTGCAGGTACCTTTCAAACTATCGATTTGTTGCGCATAGGAATTCAAAACTTCACCGTCACTTCAAACTTTCGCAATTTCCGTCAACATAAAGGAACTATTATAATAAAAAACTGATTATTTTGGTCAGTAATTAACAATGTCTTGTAACGACTAATTGACTGTTGCATTCAAAGTAGCAAATCGGGCGTTTGATCATCTTTCGCAAACACAATTTCATGCAGGCCGAGCAGTGGTACGTAGTTACAAAACTACGGAAATTCAATCAAAAATATTAATATCTAAGGAATATTGTTTGACCCATAAGACATATAAGTTTAAAATTTATTATTTTTTTATAGCTATTATACCCTTTACTAAAACGACAGAGTGCATGCTGAGTTCGATTTAGAACACTTTGATAGTTTCGATTGAAAACACCGTCAACATGTTACATATATAGTTATGTAACCATTTTTGTTATAAAATTTTGTAGTTGTAGTGTAGTTCTTTTTAAAAACAACGGAGGTGTTTACGTCATAATATATGGGTTAGTGAGCAATGGATATTTACTGGGGTAAAATTTCTGCATTTTTATGGACGTTTTGCGAACGCTAATAAAGACCTTAGTCATGCCTTAGTGTAAGATAAAGATCAAAAATTAAGTCTTTAACAAAACTATTATGAGATATTTTCAATTTGTGCAAATAAGTTTTATGTTTGTTTTGTTATATATAACTCAAAAGACGTACTTAGAGTTCGTCTAATAGAGACGTACTTATATTTTCTCCAAAATAAGCCTACAAAGTATCAAGACCATGTCATACAAGCAAATTATTAAAATCGTCATTTTACAATGTAGGGTACAGCTAAGGAGTAGAATTCTCTGCAGCGCCTGTGTTACCGAATTCGTATAACCCGAATCTATTCTATTATAGTTGCGGGCGCTGGGCAAGCTCGTTCCATCGTTGACCTCATCTCTGCCCTCAGGGCTAGATCGAGGTCCTGAGTAAGCCCATCGAATATTAAAAAAATACGCCTTTTCTCTCGTATGCCAATCCTTCACCATAATCATAACATCCCATGAAACGACCACAGCAGGACAGGGAGCTCCATTCAATACCCCAGCGAAAACGCGTGGTGATGTACTTTTGAGGGGATTTACTATAGTCACCACGCTTGTAAGCGTACGTAGCAGCCGGTAAACGCTGTTATTGGTGACCGCAGTATGTAAGATAATACAATACACAAATAGATGCTACTGCCCATCCTCCGGTTCATAAGCCTTAAGTCGCCTCTTACGACACCCACGGGTAGAGATGGGTTGGTACTATTCTTTGCCAGCGCCTCACGGATCAGTTTTTATTATTTGTTATTTGTTTATAGCTTATGCACTGAAACATATCTATTTCTTTATAGCTTATGCACTGAAACATATCCATTTCTTTTGTTTATTCCAACGCTTACCAACAAATTTTGTAGCTATGTCAAAACAAATCGGCTAAAGCTGTCAGAAAAAAAAATTGTTAAACAATGTTATTCTTTCCATCACATATACTCTGGTTTTAGTGTAGTATGGCTGCAAAATAGCTTGGAAAGGTTAGAATAATAAAAAAAAAATGGATTGCACCTACTTTCACGCTTGTACAGTCACACAGCACATCAAGCTTGACACATTGGACTTTGTATCGTTCTAAATTCAATAGAGGTACGGTCGAGAGTCGCACTGCGAGTGTGAAGCTTGAACTGTCGTTGACTGTACCTGTTTCTATTTCTACGAAAGAGCTAAAATAAAAAAGCAAACAGGTTTCCTGAATGGGACTCCCCTATTCTTTTACTTTTCAATGTTTTCATTATTTGTTCTTATTTCAATAGACGTACGGGAAAGAGTCGCTCTACGAGTGTCAAGCTTGGCTGTACAATCAAGAGCTCGTCAAGGTTGCCTTTGTACCGTTTTTAAAGCAAACACTCTACGTGTACAAGTATCAAGCCTCACTTGCTCTTGACTGTACATGGATATTACAATTTGCTTAACGTTTGGGGTGGTCGTTACGTCGTATAGTTTACTATATTCGTGTATATGCTATCGTGCTTTTATCTCATAAAGTCAATCGTTAATTAAATTAACACGATAAACCTTGCTATAGATATTATGCAACTGCAAAATAGGTTACACGGTACTATTTTATTGCTAGTTTAATTAATTTTGTAGCAACTTTATTGACTAAAAATACCAAAAAATAAAGCCCCAAATTACTTTAGCCAAGTATTTCTGATTACCTTTATTGGTTGTTGGTTATACGTTTTAAATAATCTACCGTTAATACTTCAATATAGATGTCGCAGCCACATCGTATAACACGTGGGATTACAAACGGACCACCATTTTACATAATGGCGAGAAAACTTTAATTCGCTGTTTTACATAACGTCAAAAATACATTATACCCACATGACTAATTGTCGCATTTATAAGGAGAATCAGATGTTTTGTAAAAAAGCCAAACATTGTTCAGCTGGATTGTCATAACCTAACGCTACGTTTAACAAAACTGTTAACCAAATTAAGACGTTAAGCTGAATGACTCAAAATAAATAATAATAAAACAATTATTCATTGAACGTAATATCAAGTTTATCATCTGCCAAACTAGGAGTATTTCGACACGAAAATTCGCTGCTGGCACTCGCCGGCCGCTGCCGATAACCCTAAAATTCTCGGTAGCCAGATTGCATTACGCAAAAAGCTAAACGTCACCTGTTTTCCAAAACAGCTGATCCTGCTATCCGTCTGCGACATACACACAACATGATTTTACCTTCTACTAAGGTTAATGTAAAAACTAAACGTATGAGGTCATATAAAGTGCAAACAGCAAGTAGTAAAAATACTTAAAAAATATATTGAAAACTCAATTCGTTAAGTTCGCTAGAAAAACCTGAACTACCAGGTTTTTTCACTGTATAGTAAAAGTTCATTAAAAAACGTTAATTTATTCATTCGTGTCTGTTAATACCTAATCTAATCACTGCATTTTACAATTTATGTTGCTTTCAAGGATTAAGAACTTGTTTCCAATCCCCAAAAATAAATCAATAATCAGTTTCTTTTAAACTAGATCTGAAAGTCTATGAATATATGAAAAAGCATCAATTTGGCGTCGTATATTTTGAATAAATAACGTTATACATAAAATAACGAATAACGAGTGTAACATATGAATAACTATGCATAATGCTGCACTAATCGCATCGTATTGCATAAGATTTTCACATAATATGTGATATATGGTAATTTTATTCTCTTTTATGTAAGTTTTTAGTTTAGAAGTTTCCGGTGTCGTGGGTGTGATTATCATTAATTAGGTGTATTGCTTTCTACGCATATATTACACTGACTATCTTTGCTAAGTTTTAGAAATGTTATTACATACTGTGAAAGAGGATATTGTAACAAAATTATTATATCGTGAATTTGTGATTTTCTGTGTTCTTTCCCGTTGTTAAATAATAGTGTAATTTTTTTTACTACGAAGCCACATCGAATTAATTTCAAATCTAATGAATAGCGGTATTTTTATATGAACCTCGAATTTTTCTTTACCGACAACTCGACAAATTCGTTATAACACCTCAGAATTTCTTACCATAAATTATATAGTTTTCACCGCCCATTTCTTATTAATTTTCTTGCATAACCTGGCGTATAGCCCGTTACTTTTATAGTATATTATATGTTATAGTTTATTGTTGCCTGTGTGGGAAAACACCGGCTTGTTATGCGTCTAACGACTTGAAGAAAACAACTCATACACGTGTTAAAAGTTTTAACTAATTAGCCTTAAATGGTCGGCTCTTGTGTTTTGTTTAGCGATTTCCATGTTAAGGCATTATCCACAGTCAAAAGTAGCAATTTAGAAACTGATATTTTTTATATGTACATTTTCAGTTCAATAGTTAGTTTTCTTAAAACGCAAAAACACAATTACTAAGAAAATTACTGACACAATACTTTTTTGAAAAATGTACTTTTTTCGTACTGTAAACCAAATCTCTCAAAAAATATTATAAATATCGACACAAAATTAATGGTGTTAGAAAATCTTTTGTGAAATCTACTTTTTTGCACACCCTTGTTTCTATTCGTTCAGAATGTTTCGAGAAAAGTACAAAAATGAGCGAATAACCAAAACAGTGCGAATCCGCTTTGTTCTAACACGCGCATTCTGCCCTATTTTAGAATTGTCTATGGGCGCCGCCTTGAGATTATTTAAATTTGTTCGTCCTGTCCTGTAACATAAGTAACTAACTAACTTGACTAAATCGAACTCTAAACTTCATACTACATATCATCCACATTCATCTTGCAAATATTATAGATAAATGCAATTGTGTCAATAAATGAAATGAAAATAATTTTCATCTGCATCCTTATTGCTACTCTAATGTAGTAAAACATTAGTAAACGAATCTAATATATTGCCCGTAAATCAAACTTAACTCAAACCAAGACTTAAGTTGCACTTCAAACTTAACTACTCCATTGCAAAAACAAACTTGAAACACTGAGTGAATTCCAACGAACTCGGCACATTAAGGCCTAGATTACACAGCAGAAAACCACTAGCACTAACTATCTAATAAGAGCGCCTTAACTGGTGGTCAGTGCTATTGATGAACCAAACTCACTCCACTACACGCAACACCTGTAAAGTGAAGTAATAGATCATCAGATTGAAAAATAATTTATAGAATTTGACTCAAAAGAGCTACGAGTATATCCTTGTCCTGCACAAAACAAAATTTTAATTCAAAATATTCAGGCCGACTGAAATAATCTGATTGTCATTTATAAAGGACAACAGGAAGAACCACCATTCTGCCCAATGTCCTCTAAAAATCACATAAGATTTTTATAAATGATCGGGAAACTTAAAAAATATAATAGGTCTTTTTTATTTATTTATTTATTGAATAACATAACATATTTACTTTTATATAACACTGGGCAAAAGAGGATATATATGTGCAGAAAAAATAAAAATTTCAGCGAGCGCGACTGTTTCTTTTACAGCTTCTGGAATTTTCACTCTTATATTTCTACCAGTGCTTCCGATTTTATTTGTGCAGCAACGTAATTTAATTGAAGTTCAATAATTACGTGTTAAAATTTCCGATATCTTGACATACTTTTTCGTTTTACTCTGTTTTAAGCTCAACGGCCTTAAATCCCGCGAACCAGATCAAACGAGTTCGTCCTTATTATAAAGTATTAGAGGCGAGATTACGCTTACGTGGTGCCCCACATTTCTCTTATGGAATCTGTTTACTTGCTGACGCTTACGTGTAAATTAATGACATAGAAATCACTTTGGTAATTGATTTTCGAATTGCGTTGTGTAACTTTGTTGTGACATCTAATGATGACCTGCAAACTAAATACTACTTACGCATTGGGTCAAAATAGTTGAATTTAATCTGGGGCTGTTTTTATTCAATCATTTTCTCATCACTTAACGTTGGCATGTTTTTATGCTATAACTTAAACATAATTGTAGGCGATTCATGAACACGTTTCTTCATTCGTAATCACCTTAAGGGTTGAAAACCCGAATTATGGTTTCTGGGAGATCTTGACATCATCAACCACCATGACAATGGACCATGGGTTTTGGGCATACTTCAGGAATGCAGGAATCAGACACTGCTGTTAGCTAAATTTACATTTTAGACTTTTCATTTATAATTTTTATAAACCGCTTAAAAATATTTGTTGCATTTGACAGGCTTGATACTAGCAGACTTCTGGACTATAATAAAATTAACAACACTCGCTTATTTATTCACTAGAATCATCGGGTAATCGTCCCTAGCTCCTGGAAGCTGCAACTATTCTCGGACGATTCTAGTAACTGCCTGCTTCTGTGCGTCCGCGCCGCTGTCATGCTAATTACATCTAGGGCTTCACAACCATGGCAAATACCTTAAAAAAAAAACAATTACCTACTTATTTGAAGTTAATTTTGTATAAAGATCTTACGATCAACAAGGCCCAGTACTTACCTAATGCCTATAACAACGAAGAATTTTGTTGCACTGGGTTTGATGCATTTTTTTGTTTTGCATCTGCAAACTTTAGGGAGCAGTCGGTAAAAAACTATGACATGGACGTATACTGTCTCTTTCATTCTTTATTAATAAGAGCGAGACAGTATGCCTAGGTAAGGCTTTATCACGTGGTTATGAAGCCCCTGATGATTAGCAATCAGGCCATCACATCATACTCGCAGACACATCGCCAGCGCTATTAGCTATAAGTGAAAATAGCGGGACTATCATGTTATTACTTATTACATGCTACTTATAATTATGTAAGTTTTGAAATCGTTTACTGACTATCTCTGTATCCTTATTCAATTTGCTTTTGCATTGATTTGGAATCTCGAGGTAATATGACATCCGCACCGGATCATTCTTTGAGCCCGAACGCCGAACTCGATTGGTATAGGTTTGAAGCCGATCAAAAGGTGTGTAACGCAAATATCATGAAACTATGAAGCTGGATCCGAAAACGGTATCCAGATTCATAGTATTCGCATCTGAAACGTTTTGGTTGGCTTTAAACATACCAATTGAGTTTGGTGGTAAAGGGCTGGTAGAAACGCTATCCAATGCAATTCAACGCAGTAATGCTGTTAGTGCGATGGGCTCTTTTGCACCTAAATAACTCGGGGCGGTTGGTCTGATTAAATGAACCCATATTCGTTATGAAAGTAGTTGTTTTAGTGAAATGCCTTTTAACACCAATTAAATGATATAAGATATATTCTTGAATTTCCGTTCTGTATGAATCCGGAAAACTAGAATATGTGACGAGGAAGTCCTACTAGCACTGATTAGTAAACAAACTGTATTCGAAGCACGAAAACTATGTCGATATGTCGCTTGCGCAACTCCTTTATACGACGGATGTTAGGTTGTGAACCGGATTCACACCAGTTACTCAATATCATCATAAACTCGTGTTAAACTTATCGTTTGATTATGTCACATTGTCCTGGATTACAGAATTATAGACACCCATAAAAACATACATATCTACAAGTCTTTAAGATTCATAATTCAACAGAATTATCGAATCATCATCGTAAAGTCCAGTAGTTGTTGAGCCGCCAACGGCCTCTGATATGGCTAATAATAAACTAGTTCTTCCGTAAATCGTTGCCGGGAGCAAATGCTATGTCTAAATCAAACGGAAGAAGTTTCCACCGGGAATCGAACGCAGAACCTCAGGATCGAGAGACGAAGACTCTAATTACTGGGCTACCGAAGCTTTTTAGTAAATGTGGTGTAAACTTGAAACGTTATGCTGGTTTTATAATCTGGTGCAACTGTGACCCCCCTGGTCTTGCGGGTGGTTTTTATGGGCGTCGGTGATCACTTACCATCAGGTGACCCGTCTGCTAGTTTGCCTCCCTCTTTTATAAAACAAAAATTGTGAATGTTCTGAATATGCGATTTCTACTGTCGGCTAATCTTTATTGTCCTCAAATATCGTGATCTTTTAAGAATGAAAGTTGAGTTCAGAAAAATCCATTCATAACATTATTTATTCACCATTCAAATTCAGTGACCTACTGCTACTACGCTTTTCAATCTGCCTATCAATTCGCAGGTCTGCGCGATTTCCTTCTCACTGTCGATCTCTATCCACTCGCAGCGTATCATTAGGCCGAGTCGCATATTATCGTAACTGCTTATATCGGAATAATACCGTAACCGGCTCCCGTTCGACGATTATCGTGGTTCAGTCGTACAATAAAATTACTGCGCCAAATTCAATCGCTTGCGCTGGTTTAGAGGAATATCTTACTGCGAGAGACGGTTGCACAAGAGGTGATTAAGGCGAAAGATATTTTATCTTGCTTCTTGTTTATGATTTTAAAATTAAATGAAATTTGAATGCCCCTGATCACATTCTAGTTCAAAGAAAAAAAAATGTTTACTTTAGGACGAGCTCACCCCGAAGAAAGCTAGCTACTGGCAAGTAGAATATATTCGAGTAGTACGAAGTGATTTGGTTTTTTAGTTTTTCTTCTATTTGTGTGTAACTCTTAACTAACATTAACCCTTTAAAAACTTGAGTACCTAAGGAACAAAAACTGCAGTCAGCTATGATTTGATTGACTTATTTATTTAGTTGCGGCCGCATATGCGCCGAGTTCACACGCTATTTTAGTGAATCTGCGCTTAAAGATGTTACCAATGGCTAAATCTACTTTAGAATCCTTGGGAAAGCTCCTTATTAAATATCATAACCTAATGTTATTAATATTTTTTTCATTTTCATTTAATTTAATGCCTGCTTAATATTTGCGAAGTTTTACAAAGTGTTTGTAAATTATGAAAGTTATGACTTATTACTTAAATATCTACACATGATTTTCTATTCCTCATTTGGCTCGGTACTTCAGATGTTCGGAAAAGTAATAAAATTACGTATAAAAACAATGTTACCTCTAGTGAGACGCTATGTTCTGTACCACTGGCCCTGCAGCAGTCCAGTAGCGCGGAGTCGCGTGGTACCGTTTTAATGCGTCCGCGCAGAGTACTCGTTACATCCCACCAATTAGGTGCCACAAAAACATCACACTACACTCTGATATGTATTTTTTGTTTATAAATTATCAACTAGACGATTTCTGATAATCTTATTTTTAGCCATTTAGTTTAGCCCTTTGTTCTTATAGAGAACTTCTCGCCATCGTCCGTTATAATATAAACATCAAACCTTCTAACATTAATTACAAACTTACTTAACAATGTGTAATTAAATATCACGAACTTTAATCATAATATAACTTTTCCTAAGAAATTAAGAGACAGATATCAAATGAAAAAAATATATAAAATCGATTTTTTTTCTATGATATACAGCTTGATAATGAAACTTCTGACTATACTTGAGTATGGTACTTAGGACAACTTTCCTCTTATGGAAAGTTGTTCAGTTTCATGTCCTAAGTACCATCTTAAGTATAGTCAGAAATTTCATTATCACGCTGCAGAATGCTTTATCATCAGGTTATGCAAATCCTTTTTTTATTTTTTGTTCGAATTTCGTTTACGTTATTTTCTTTGGTAAAATTTTGTTCAGTCTCTTGATGCAGATTTGTAGGATGTACGTATGATACGTTATACTATTTTTGTTACACTTTGTAGTGCTATAACCTATTAAGCTGGCTATTAGGCAGGTGGTCACCGTAACAGGCGCGGTTTTATTTTTATCCCGGTGACAGGAACAAGGCGCATTCCTGTTGCAATGTAGAGCTAAAAATCGTTAGAATTTGCATTTTTATTACGACACATTTTTCTATTTCTTACATCCGTATGTATTATTTATCTATTGATACAGACTTTGAAACAAGGTGCACACTTCATTTTGAAATTGTGATAACTTACTTCTATAATTTTTTTTGTCGTTAGTTTATTTTCACATATTTCTATCTATACATTGTTCGTGGAATAAAATTGAATAAAACTCGATCTAAGTAGACCGACTATCTAGTCAGGGTCGCGAGAAACCCTGGATACGAGCAGTACAGGATCGGTCATCTTATAGATCTTCTTTCGGGGAGGCCTATGTCCAGCAGTAGACGTGTCCTAATACTTTCTTAATTTATTTTGCTGGCTCAGGGATCCAAAGAGGATCTTGGCCTTCGACACAAAAGCTGCCAGTCGTCCCGTCTTTGCTCCTTCTTACCCCATTCGGGTCTTTAGGTTCTTCTGCACCACGTCACTCAAGCAATACCTGGTAAGTCTGACCGGTCGTTTTACTGCCAGAAGGCTCAAATACTGCGTGTGGTACCTACTACCGCAGTAGTTTCATGTAGAAGAGTGCCTAATATATATTTTTAGATGTAACTAAAATTTTATATGGCGCTAAAAAGTAAGATAAGATAGAATATAAGGTTAAAAGTAAAAACAAGAACCTATAAAAAAATGTCAGTAGTGAAGGCTTTATTTATTTATAAAATTTTATATGGCGTTAAGATCGCGGTAACATGCTTTCGTGTTGATAAAAAGCGATCCTATTAACATTTTGCTTGCTGTTGTAGTTCTTATCCATCAACTCGTGCGCAGACACGCAGCATTACCATAATTCATTCAACTGATTGACAAGTAACTACTACCTTCTTTACATAGAATACACGGCAGCAAATTATAACGTGTTTGCTCATCATAATGTTGAAGAGACAAAGCGAAGTCATCATCATCGCATAGTCAAAAATAAAAATAATAATCTAGATATTTTTTATTCTCTTTTAACTTACAAAAAGGAAGTTTTTCAAACCATGCATAACCTAATATAACCAGTATTCCTTCAAATGTAAAATTTTGTAAATTACACAAAAATGTTTTTACTTCATATTTCTTTATATCATGAGTAGTTTAAAATATGTTTAGATATTAACTCATTATTCTTAACTTCATTTCAGTTTGTTACTCAAGTTTGTGAATGCCGTCGTCACCTATAATTAGAATGACATTTAACTACTTTTTAAGATTTTGTTAATTTACATTGTATTGGTGACTTAATAAAAAAAAAACCTTATTTTGTTTTCGACCAATGTTTATTTACGTTGTCGACTACCTAACCTAGGGGATTTGTCGAGAACACTGGTTTTTACACAGAGCGACTGCCATCTGACCTCCGCGACCCAGAGGTAAAAGCAGACCCAATCCCATATTAGGCTTAGCCAGGTTAGTGGCCAACCTGGCTAACCTGGCTGTCAGAGTTTTCAAGCCGCCAAATGGCCTCTGACTTGGTTTAACGACTGCTCTCATTGACAGTAGTAGCAACAACTTAACGTGCCTTCCGAAGCACGGAAGCGCTCTAGTTGTTGTGTCACTAGCGGTCACCCATCTAGGTTCTGACTATGGCCAACGTTGCTTGACTTTCATGATCGGAAAGAAATGGCAACTACCTACCACTCGGCCACAAGCGCTTCAGCGAAAAAACGAAGTACATAAAAACAATTAAAACATAAATTCACTTTTCAACTGAACCCTTATGATTCTACAAAAGACTTTGTATTAAATGACAACTTTCCTTCTTTATAAAAACCTAGTTGTAAAGTTTCGCGTACATGTAATTTTACATACTGATAGTAACACAGACTTTGCAGTCTACCTCTTTTTTTATCCAGAAGTTTTTATGTTCATGTACTATTTTAAAAGCCTATCTTCTTTTGCATTTGTTTGCCTACATTACTTTTTGTCTTTTCAAGGTTCAAAGCCCTACCGACCTAAACCTAGCTGGTGGGTTAGGTAGTTAATGCTACAAGAATTATAATATTCTTTTTGCTATAACTGAGCAGATATTCTTATGTAATAAATTGAATGATTCTACCAGCTCTATCAAATTAGTATGTCCATGTGTCAAATGTTGGCACGCGCGTGCGCCTGCGGTCACTACTATCGCTCTACCAACCGCCAGCCATTACTAGTGACATTACACGTAACTATTCGACGAAAATAAAAGTAGGGGACTACCTGCCAGTTGCTCAAATCATCTTTAAAGTTAAAGAGCATTTAAATCTATTGCAGTCACTTTCTTGGTTATCAAAATAGATAGTAAAAAAAATAGATTTAACACATTTTAAACTTTTAAGCTTAAACACTTTGAGCTCTTTTAAAATAGAAGCTAACCGAAAAATACTATACAAAAGGGTATACCCTAATCCTAAAGGATCAACTTATCAAACTCAAAACAAAAACAGAGTCATGTTTTTTATGATAACAGCTAACATCAGGAGCCCATAAAAATCTCATATCATATTCAAATATATTTTTTCAATATACTAGTAAATTCTTTACAGAATATTTATTGAACGTCATGACATGGTCTCCTAAGACACAGGCTGCGTCCTAATTTGGGGGACCCCTGTTAAAAATAATGTGAAATAAAATATTTATTATTTTCATTTATTTTTCCTATGATTATAAAATATTTTTTTCAAATACAGGCTTAAAATTTTACGAGTCCAATGCAGGACTATGGGAGCTCCCTCCAGAGTTCAAGCAAAAACGCATGATATAATTTGGAGAGGAAGTACCATAGTTGCCACGCTTGTTAGCGTTGCGACTGGCACCATGGAACGTGGTTGCTATCGAACGCGATATAAAAGATGGTACCCTACAAAGAAGACTGCTGCCCTCAGAATTATGACCTCCTTGCTGCTGCCCCTGCTCCAATTCATAATCCCTTAGTCGCCTCTTACGATAGTCTAGGTTGATACTATTCTTTGCCAGCACCAGACGGGACCCGCAATTACTCTTCGCAATGCAAGGGCCAATAAGAGTAATTTAGAAAGCCAGAAAAATTGCTTTTTTCAGTTTTACAATCAGAGTTAGGTATATATTCTAAAAATGTTGCATTGATAAAATATAACTCTATAATTTTACGCTGTCATAGCATGCATTTGAGACAGTATTAGACTGCTGTTTTCGATGATTTAATAAGTCTTCTGTAAATAATATAATAACATTCTGATTTCATTTTAACATTTCCTGTGATCGGATAAATCTACAAAATAGAAAATCGCATCACAGCTAATGCGTACTAGGTGACAGCACTAACGCAACGTTGAAATGCGTATAGAGGTCGCAGATTTCACAACATCAGGCAGGACCACAGTAGCCCAGTTGGTAAAGCGTCTGCGGTACTGACGGAGAAGACGCAGGTTCGAATCCTGACTGAGGTTGTGAAATTTTGCCATTTTCTACTTTGTAAACATTCTCTTGTAAGTAGATTATCAATATTATAGTGTGTGTGTAAGACGTAGCTTACTGTACCTGTAACTGTGCGGCTGAGATCAACCTCTTTGTGTGCTATGTAGTGAGTGGCTTACTGTTTTTATGTTGGTTGCGATATGTGATTGCTCTGCTCAGTGCGCGATAACTCCAACCTCGCAGCTGTTTTGCGGTCGGGGGAGATACTTAGTAGCGTACTAGGTATTTTTAATGTTTTTTCTCAATATTAAAAAGGTAATACCTGGCGTAAGGGAGGTCGTATCAAAAACTGAAATAGCTTATTTAGTTCACTAAACATTTGTTGGGAAATTACGATAAAAATTTGTCTTTTCCCTTTCAGTTTGCGGTACATCGTACATATATTACACTACATTATCATAACATCCCATGAAACGTCCACTACAGGACAGGGAGCTCCCTCCAGAATTCTAGCTTTTGCTGGATAAATTTAGAGAGAAAGTACCATAGTCACCTCGCTTGTTAGCGTTACGGCTGGCACCATGGACCGCGGTTGTAGGTGACCGCAGTAAGTAAGATGTAAGATACAAAGGAGGATGCTGCTGCCTATCCTCCAGTTCATAACCCTTAGTCGCGTATAGACTAACCCACACTCCATAATTACTACAAAATATTTGCACTGAAAACCATGAAAATCGTAGCGAACGTTGTTACTGTCATTTTTTGACTCAGTTTGAAGACAATTTGTACCGAGTAAAGAAATATTTTCTTAACTTACTAACTGGCGTGATAGTCAAATCACACTTAGGATCAAGCCAAACAATTCACTTTTAAGCTGCAATCATACCTTCCTAAATTCAAAGACTAATACGGCATATTGCTGGTAGACTTGGTTTTGTCAATTCCAATATCTTTACTTCAACAAGCAATGTGTGCCAAATTAGTTTCTGAATTAAGGACTTTACCCTATTTTTTCAAATATGCTTTCGTTGGATAGATGTTTTCGACAGAAACGGAGGTTCAGACGTTGTTAGTAAAATAAAAACAAATGTCTTTCCAAGCTTGATCTGACTTTAACTTACGATAAATTCTAAACAAAATACTACATCGGTTTAGTTATTGTTTTAAATTACCATAGAACCGATAATGTACATTCGAAACGGGTCTTTATGCGGCGGCCATTCATTTGGCTTAAAATATCCCTGGTCAAATAGTCTCCGGGAAAGGCAGGCCGTAAACCCAGCCAACCCAGTCAAGTCAGCCGGTCCAACCCCGGCTCATTTCAATGCATTCTTAGCATAATGGCCTCCACTTCGTCTTCATAATTCCACGTAACTGCATCGCCAAATGCGAACCTTAAATAATGGCCAGTTTACCTGATGAGATTATCAGATACACGGCCTGGTTATGGAAAATTTTGTTTTTTTTAAATAAACTAAAAATGCTTGGAAATTATTACGGAGTCAATCTTTGTTTGAGTTGTTTTTTTTTCTGACCTGTCTTAATTAGAGTCTTGCCAAAGGTGTAGTCTTGAATAAAGTCATGAAGCAGAACTCAAATTATTTTATTTGGTAACACGAAATTCCTCCATATATAAGTGAGTGAATGCTCTGGAAAGTGGCGCCCCTATTATTTTCATGACTTTTTTGCCAGACTGTAGTCACAAATTGAAGCTGTTAATATTGCTAAACCCCTTCTCATCAACTATATTTACATTTACCGTATTACCTAACTACTTATCTGCATTCTCCTGTTAGCCTCAAGTCTTTATCTAACCATCTTAAACCATGAAATTAAAGGTCCTAAACCCTAGCCCTCTGGAGCTTCACGTCGCCCTAATTTGAATATAATAGAAAATGGCGGACGACGCACAAAATGGCGGCCAATTTATATGCTAAAAGGCAAAGGCAAAGGGCCGCATCTGCCGGCTTTTAAGGAAATAATTGCAATGGACATGGCGTTCTCGGTTTTATGCATTTATGCAAGCTTATAATAGTTGCATGCGATGTTTAAATTATGCGCGGGGACAAAATATGGCTGAGCCGTGATGTGGATGCGTACTGCTCATGCTTGTAAGTATGTGAATATTCAGTCTGAGTCTCTTCAGGGCTTCATATAAAACTATTAATGAGTGAGTTAGAACATTGAACTCAGATCAAATAAAGCTATGAATAATAGAGTTGTGGCTGTCTAAAGTACAAAGGTATGGTTGCCATGGTTGGTTATGATCGTAAGACATGTGTCGTTTTGTAGACTATTTATTGAATTAGAGCAATTGAACGCTTTATAAGGTGCAGGCGCCGCCATTAATTACTGACCTGTTAAATCCTAACTAAAACATGCCATTATTAGGCGTCTGTTTTTCAGAGCTCTGCAGTCTTATAAAATTATTTAAAATTAATAAGTACAATTATATTTTAATGCAATATACAGTTTTAATGCATAACGCTGTTCAATAACGAAATAATCTTACTTTGTTTTTGTCAGGTGCACTTATGAGTACATTACCTACATTCGCTAGTTCAAAGTTTATGTCTATTAAATCATAATTAAAAGGTTTGATGTTTTTATTATTTCACATTTCATATTTCATATTTCATTTATTGCATTCAAATGGTACGAGTATAATATAACAATGGTCTTACATGTAAATAGTCTCACATTTGATACCTTTGTAGGTGTTGCATAAAAGTCCTTTAGTACAATTTAAAAAAATAGAATTTAATTTAATATTAGTCACATAGTTAAATAATCAATGTTAAAATAATCAATGTTACATAACGCATTGATCCAAATATACGTCTTCATATTTTATTATAAAACTTACATAAATAAAATCAGCACCGATCGGTAGATACCACTCAAACGTGGTATTAACTGCCCATAGATCATGAATCATGATCTTATGAGACGCAGGCCAATAATTTTGCTCAATATAAAATATCGAACCATAAATTAAACCTGCTTGCGTAATTTTAAAACTCCTAATACTGTAAAATGTTAGATTTTACGATACTCCTACACACTTTATAAGCCCCAGAATCTTGCTGATCAAATGTTTTTCAAGTCACTTAGGCGATTTCTATGGCGTCACTTCAACTTCCCATACAAAATGAGTCGATCACGTGACCACTTTGGTATGGAGTCGTAAAAAAATATTCGGCTATTTTTTCTCTTCGCGTAAGTTGCTGATTTTCATGAGGAAAATCAGTGGGCTTCGGGAGCGAAACCATTGAAAAATCACGGTATATAACACAAGTATATAGTCTCTTTGCCACACCCTTACAGGGTATGTACACACGGCCGCAAATCAGTAGAAACACTTTTGGACCTTATGGCGTGGTAATAGAGTTGAAAAAGTTTCTACCGACGAGCGGTTGACCGTACATTATCAATTACTATTGTATGTACACTTTGCAATGAATAAATACTGAATATTTTTGTCTCCCGGCAGTTTGCAGTTTTTTGCAATGTCAGAGGCCTTTGGCGGCTCAACAACTCTGACGCCAGGGTTTGTGAGGTCAGCCGTCTACCTTGCAACCTACATGTTATGATGATAATTATTGCCCTTAATTTTTTTAATTAATTAAGTACATTTAACGTGAAAGTTTTGTAGCTAAACCTAAGAAACATAATAGGTATATAAGTGAGAAAACTCTGTTCAAAAATGATTTTTCAGCTGGAAATAATTTGGTGAACGATTGTTATAGTAAGGATGATGAAGGATAAATTTCTATATGATTTGCTCATGTCTGCCTCTTTGACTGATGATAAGGAGCATCCTCTAGAAGATACAAAAAATATTGGCGGACATCCACACCCCTGCGTTTTTGAGGAATTAAGTTTTAACTATTTTGAAATTTGAAAATGAAACGTACACCTGGCTGACTGTCTGATTAAATACAATGTATAAAACCCCAGAAAAATGGTCCGCCACCATGCGTTGTAAAGTTACAGCGCTTCAAAATGCCAAAATTCACTTCTTCGTCCCGTGATAATGCAGAGCCCTGCAAGTCTGCCTCTTCGATTTCCTACATCTTCAGAAGTATTTTAAACAGGAGCCACAAAGGCGGACAAAAAAAACATTATTTAGTATCTTATTTTTTTTTGCTTTAACTCAAAAACGCAGCGACGCACAGAAAAACTTGTAAGGACCAAATCGATTCGTATTGAGCTGATCTTTCATCCCTATTAATATGAATCATGAGCAAATCATATACCCAAATTGCAGTCAGCACCCTAACTATTATTCTTAAAAATGTTTGTACATTCTTTACACATATACCCGAGCATCTTACGCTTTCTTCGAGTTAATTACAATGCTACAAATAATTCGCCAAAATAGCAACACCCACTTCATTCCGTTAATTCATCATGTTAATCTGAGGCATATATCAGTTAGCTAACTACCTACAAGTCGGTCGGATTATACTGCTATTGTTATATAACACGATTTTAATTACAGTTTTCGTGATTTTATTTATGAGCAGACGGTGGTAGTGTGATGTAAAATGTCGGATGGACTTGATCTAATTCTAGTCTCGTTTTAGAAGGCTTCAAAACGTCTGTCAATAAATGATTCGCTATATAAACTTGAATTGGCGAGATATTAATTATAAGGCATCCATACGAAGGAATTAAAGAATTTATATATGGTTTTTTTTTTTATTTAAGTAACATATTAAAACAATGACAACAACTTTTTAAAACAATGTAACAAAAACTAAGGCGAGGTTGATTGATAAATATAACTTTCATCAAATCGCGTGGGTTGCAAGGTCGATGACCGACCTCACATAACCTGCTGTCAGAGTTTTTGAGCCGCCAAAAGCTTCTGATATGGCTAATTATCGACTACATGAGTAGATAGTATTTGGGACCAACAACGTACCTTCCGAAGCACGGAATCATCTAACTTTTTGGACTATGAGGGCAGGAATCCCCTCATGCAATGTCCTTACCAAACTGGGGAGGTCGCAAGAAAGGATTTTTGTTGGACATTGTCCCCACTGGGATCCGAACCCAGAACCTCCGGATCGAGAGCCTCCACTGTATCTAATTCGATTCATACTTCCTTTAATCTTTATACACTTTACAAAAACTCTTAAATGAGACTAAACGAGTTTAATAATGCGTGTATGATTGCTGAGGGTTGAATGAAGAATAATAATCATTGGAAAATATCTACATTGTAGCAGGAAGTATGTAGTTTTGGCCTACCTAAACGGAAAAGGCCTGTTTATTTTCGTATGTACAAAATCTAATGATAAACTTCCTTGCCTCAAAATCGCGTAAAAAATTGTACTTCCAGGAACAGAAATTGAATTCTTGCGTAGACTATCTCGTTGAACAGAATTTAATTACGCTGTGTAATGGGCTATGCGTTCGGCTGCGTTTTTTTAACGCCGCGTTCCGTTCCGACTGCTGCCGTAGAAACTGCATTGTTGCGGTCGACGCGAATATTAAACACTCACGCGCACTCGCTTACTGAAAACTAATGCGCGAACACTATTCAATTATGTTTAACTAAGGGGTCCTTATTTATTAACAGTTATTAGTCTTAAAGTATTTTATTGATTAATTTATTGCAAACTTCACAGCATAAAAAAAATCGACAAACATATTAAAATTGTGTACAGCCAATTAAGAAGTTCAACATATTACAAATTACCTTAGACAGAGGCGGTAGAAAAAGGAAAATAACATTGCATGAATTGAAGTAAGCCACAATTTAATAAACGGCCAAGTGCGAGTCGGATTCGCGCTCTAAGGGTTCCGTACCTATCTACCATACGATATACTAAAATCTTTTGCTCTTTGATTTTAAAATCTCCGCGACCATCCAACTTGACCCCTCTTTTATAGAAAAGTTCTTGAAACGGGAGCTCATCTTAATTGGTTACTTACTATTAGTTGTGAGAAAAATTGAAATATTTAATGATTTTAGACCTTGCCCTTTATTAGACCTAGCTTCTTGCCAAATTTCATAATTTTAGGTCAACGGAAAGTACCCTGTAGGTTTTGCTTTTTTGCATAAATGTATGGAGATGAGGACATAAAAAGCCATATCTTTTGATTGCGTCGTTGTAAAAAATTTAAATTTTCAGATCTTGTGTGGTTTATACTCGTAGACCTTAATATTCGTTATCAATTTCAACGTGATACCTCTTCTCATTCGCGATAAAAAGGGTCTTGACAGACAGACAGACGGACAACAATAAGGATCCTATAAGGGTTCCGTTTTTTATTTCAAGGTACGAAACCCTAAAAATAAAAAAAAATATGAATTCAGAGTGTATTTGAAATTCATAATATCCCATGAAACGTCCACTGCAGGACAGAAAGCACCCTCCAGACCTCTAGCAAAAATAGGTGGTACTTTGGAAGGGATTTACCATAGTTTACACGCTTGTAAGCGTTGCGGCTGTCGACCGCTGTTGTTGGTGTTTGGATGGTACGATAGGTACACAGAAAGATGCTGTTGCCCGTCCTCCGGTTCACAAGCCCTTAGTCGCCTCTTACGACCCCCACGAGTATAGGTGGGTTGGTACTATTCTTTGCCGGCACCACATGAGTATTTTAAGGATGCAATAAAGTCCATTTTTAGGATCGCAAAACAAACTTATATTCGTAATTTTTTTCCTGTAATGCTTACATCGTCCCTCTCATCACCAACTGGCGTATCTTAAATTCTTTTTTCGGAATAGCGATTGTCAAAAACTTGAAAAGAAAGGGGTAAAACAAAAATTTCGAGCTGAATAGAGTATCCTTGAAACAGAAGTAGAGTGATTGTCAAAGTTTAGACTCAGTTTGGACATAATTTAAGAGAGATTTGGGTTGTGGCTGCATATTTGAGAGTGTCGCGGTCACTAACAGTATTACTAACAATAAGAGGGGTTATTTCTTGCCAAGGGTTTGTCTCTTATAGTTGCATTTATATAATTAGTCTTTCTAAAGCTGCAGGAAACAGGTAAAAAGAATTGCACCTATGATCCACATTTTGCAACTACGTCAAAAGCAATAGCCTTTAAAGCTGTCAGAAAAAACAAGTTTGTAAAACAATGTTATTCTTTCCGTCAAATGTACTCCGGTTTTATTGACATGGCTGCAGAATGTGTTGGTAATAAGCGTTGCAATAAAAAAGAAATGGATTTTACCTACATAGCTTTACGTAGGCAATTATGAGAGTGAAAACTTACGTGGTCAGCCAGAATGTGTGACAAAAGACGCATGTAGGTTTAACCACAACACTGGCTAAAAGTTTGAAGAAGGAAAGTTTCAAGGAAAGTTTCAAGACGACGATTTGTAAGAAAAAAAACTAAGTGCAAGCATATGTGAGTTACGGAGTCCTACATACAAAAAACGATTGCAAAGCATTGATTTAGCATATCAATACGTCTAAGCGTGACATGGCATTCGAAACAGAACGAGTAAAAGTAGAAAACGAAAAGAAAAGTGAGTTCGCGTGCATTAGTACCGATGATTGACTCCATACAAAATATGATACGTAAAATATTTCTTTGTTGTTTATTATATTATAGATGGAACTTTCTCTGTAAGCCGTAATGACAAATCCAAATATAATAAGAATATAGGAATAAAGTATCGAGTATCAAAAAGAGTTACTTAATGAGAATTAAGTAACTCTTTTTGATACTCGAATGTAAAGATCTATCCATCTCATTTAATTTCAATAGTTGATGGTGTGATGAGTCGGCAGATTCCGAGCTTTTAGCATGACTTGTGATATTTAGCGGAGAAAGTAAGTGACATCGCCAAACTCGAACGAAATTATGTTAAAGATGAAATTCTCACTTGCGCGATGTTTGGAGGTTTAATATTTTCTGCTTTGGTTAAAATATCATGACAACCTGAGTATTTTAAAGACTATTTTAAATTCTTCTTTTTCAAGTCTGTTGGTGGAGTAATCACCACACATAAAATGCCATATTATTTTTGTTTAAAAAAATATGGTTAGGTGCTACTTATTACGTACCTAATACCTTACTGTACTTTATCTCAAGTACTACCTACATATTAGTTGCGGGAGAAGGTAATTTGCATAATATTATTCACCATATGTATATCTATCTATTATCCATCCATGTTAAGACAAATTAGCAAGAAAATATATAATCCTGCTAATATTATAAACGCGAAAGTTTGTAAGTATGGATGGATGGATGTTTGTTACTCTTTCAGGTAAAAACTAGTGAATGGATTTTAATGAAACTTTACAATAATATAGCTCATACATCAGAATAACACATAGGCTACAATTTATAAACCTGCGCAGACAAAGTCGCGGGCACCAGCTATCTCTTATAATTTAATTATGTAATGCGCGTAGTAGCTACAGTGCAACTAATCGGTAAATCCAATAATTACAAGGAGGCATGTTCCATTAGATTGCATAAATGTTATGTCTATATCTGCTCTTTATGAGTGCATTCAGTCGTAAGTAGTTCGAATTTGATATGTTGAGTTCGTGGTCTAGATACATGTGTACCAATTGATCGGTAGACAACTTTATAATCGACAAGTTAAGAAGAAATATTGTATTGTACTGTAACGTGCTTTCACTGCTAGCCGAAACCATCCCCTGAGAATTTTCACAATCTAGTAAGATATTTGTTTTGGGTTAATAGTCCTAGTCGGTTCGTATGGCGCGTAAAAAAGTATTTTTTTATCTACAAAAATACAAATCTGTATACCTAATGAATGTAACTGAGACAACAAAACAAAGACATTAATGTGAACAAAGTGCTCAATTATTAGCCGCCATTTTGTTTAACGTGCGGTCGTTTTACAAATGTCATATTTATTTTAAAGATCATTGCAAGTAATAAAAGCAGTAATAACACACCAAGTGAATACTTTCTTTGCTGGGAGCTATGTATGACATGGTACAATTTTCTAGTAACTTAAGAAAAAATAGTAGCAATTCGCTAGTAATTTTATTAAACGTTTAAAATTATCTTAATTTTTATAAGAATATTATTTCACATAAGCCAAAATCACAGTAAAACAAATACACTGTTTTTACGGTTCCGAACCAAAATAATAAAAAAAGGATAACGCGTCTTCGTCCGTCTGTCTATCACACCTGTTTAAGTAACCCTTAGAGTATTAATACTACTGGTAATTAATACTCTAAGAAGTAACCATTGACTAACCATTCACTCTTCGACTAGTTTGGAATAGTTTTAATATATGCTTGCCCAACTTTATTGTAAACGATATAATAAAAAAATATTAATATAATTAATTTGCTACTTTCCAAAATAGATATTTATATTTTTTTACGACACTTAGTTTACAATTAATGATGATTATTGCTTCTTAAAATACTATAGGTATATCGGAACCCTCGGCGTGCGAGTTTAACTCGCACCCGACCTGTTTTTTTAGATACATTAAAGTAAAACGTTCAAAATCGAGCAAATTACGATTGTAAACAATTCACTTTTTCTCTATCTAAAATTGAATTTAGACCTCATTATACAGACCACAATACATTGTCTGAATGGCTTTCGAAAGCCAACCTTATTCAATCGTAATAGAAGTCGTTTTCGCCGCTTGATGTTATGATGACTGTACAATGATCACCGCGCGCGCAAATAGTCCAAATCAAACTCTATAATTTGTTCAATTCATAGAGGAGCAATTTTTCAAATCTCTGTCTTATACTTTGATTAAACTGAAGTAAATGTGCATTATGGTTTATTTTTATATAACTGGGCACGCGAGAGTATATTTATATCGTTACTTTTTATTGGACTATTACTCTGTGGGTAGCCCATTATTAAACAATCAGTTTTCGAGTTACTAGAATTACTTTATTTGGTGTTTTATAGTACTAAGAAAACTTTTTCTTTTCATTACGCAAAACTTAATCACAGATTACGGAAATCATTTGTTATTTAAGGCAAAAAAAAAAACCAGCCAAGTGCGAGTTGGACTCGCGCCCTAAAGGTTACGTACCTATCTACCATATGATATACTAAAAACTTTTGCTCTTTGATTTTAAAAACTCCGTGACCATCCAACTTGACCCCTCTTTTATAGAAAAGTTCTTGAAACGGGAGCTCACCTTAATTGGATACTATTAGATGTGAGAAAAATTGAAATATTTATTGATTTAAGACTTTTCCCTTTATTTGTACTGTGAGACCTAGCTTCTTGCCAAATTTCATAATTTTAGGTCAACGGGAAGTACCCTGTAGGTTTTGCTTTTTTGCATAAATGTATGGAGATGAGGACATAAAAAGCCATATCTTTTAATTGCGTCTTTGTAAAAAATTGAAATTTTCAGATCTTGTGTGGTTTATAGACCTTAATATTCGTTATCAATTTCAACCTGATACCTCTTCTCGTTCGTTAGAAAAAAGGTCTTGACAGACAGACAGACGGACAACAAAGTGATCCTATAAGGGTTCCGTTTCCGTTATAAGAGAAAAATACTAATGTTTTCACCAGTAATGAGAATTTCATTTAATATCTATTTTTAGAAAATAGTTTTGTCTTATCTTCGATCTGCTATTTTCCAGTCTAAATTGCCGGAAAGAAACAAAATGGTTCCTCTTGTTTTGAATCTGCAATAACTTATTTGGTAATACAATATACAACTTATCATGGGTAATAATTTAATGTATGATAATTGATATCTCGTGAAAATCCACTGCAGAGGATATATTCTAATAAACTCACCCTTTTAGACCATTACATGAACGAACCTAGTAGAGTAGGTAAAGCCACAATCACACCTAGCTGAATTCAAAGGCTAATTCGGCATGCATTACTAGTTAAGGATATTGCAATTAACATAACCAAGCCTCCTAGCAATGTATGCCGAATTATCCTTTGAATTCAGCTAGGTGTGGTCGGCTTAACCTGGTAACCCTATACATGTACTGTGAGTATTAGCAGCCAGCTGATCAGGTGAGCAGGTGTTGGGATAGGTCACGCTCGAGCGACCATCGCACTCGTTGACTAACCCTCGTCTCGCCATATGACGACATCAATGCTATTATATTACAGAATAATATCTAGGATAATAAATGGTGGGAAGGAAAGGTTATTAAATTTGTAAAGTTACAATTTAAAAAACGTTAATTTTACTCATAAATAAATATTAAAATTAAAAATCCAAATATGGCTTATGCGGTAAAGGGATAGTGAAGAAATAGTGAATCAGACTAGACCAGATCCGGAGCGAGTGGTCGAATGTAAGCTTTAAAAACAGACGGTAGAGTTAAGGGACGGTTAATTTTGTGCATGTTCAGTAACACCAAGCCACTTACTACAAAAACCACAAAAAGATATGTCTTTAACAGCTATTCTATCAGCGTAAATACGATAATAATTATTGATAAAATTAGAGATTTGGTCAACTTGATTGAAATTGATCAAATCCCGGGAGAAGACAAGATTACCAATTCTATATTTTTTTCTAACCTAACCAAACCGAATCTAAGCTAATATAATGAAACACAACCTAACTAATCATAATCAATCTAACCTAACCAAACCTAATTTATGTCCTAGACGGATAAACTCACGTTTTATACTGACGGCATATTGCCGACAGGTTTCGAAGCGATTAAATACTCTTTCTTTAACTGAGTGTGAATCTGAAAAGAGGTTTAGATAGAAAGCGGTCCTTTTTGGATGTTTTTCCGTTTTGTAAATATTCATCACGGGAAGTGGATAGGTGATAGCCATCGAACTACGGTGATAGCTTAGGTGATATTAGGAAGTTAAGTACGAAATAATGGAAGCGCTCTGAGCGTTTCAAATTTTTTTTATGTTACAAGTGAGTAAACAAGCAGGTGGGCCACCTGATGGTAAGTAGTCACCACCGCCCATAGCACCTACTATCTTATTAATGGTATATTTTGACACGAATAAGACAGCAAAGCGCGTTGCTCAATTTGAGAACTAAGATGGTTGTCTCAATGCTGGTTATTTCACTGGCTCCCTTACCCTGCGAACCTAAACACAGCAGTGCAAACACTGCTGCTTCATGGCAGAAATAGACAAGGGGGTGGTACTTCTCCAGACGGATTTTGCACAAAAGCCCTACCACTCTTTGCAAAAACCTTAAATGTGTGACTATCTCACCAAGACATGCGTCATAGACACTCCATGCAGTTTCCTACCGTGGAAACAGCCGGCGACAAGAAATGCCTGTCCGCGTGAGGAACGGTGCCTAACTGCTTATAATCGGCGACATGAACGCGCCGCCGCCGGAGTGTGTTATATTATGATTGCTTATTAAAATGGCTCAAATGTTCGCAGTGTTTGATAAAACGGTAAATATTTGTCTACCTTTCTTATCCAACTTTAATTGGAATAACAAAAGTATGGAATGAAGGCCAGGTCATAAAAAAATAATTTAAACCTCGAAGCGTGTATCAGGTTGATGAGAGTGGAAGAAGCGAAGGTAGTATGTCAAGATCGTAGCAGGTGGAGGGCTGGGGTCTCTGCTACCGCGACGGGAAAGATGCGTGACAATATGAAAGTACACGTATGGACAAACCTGGGTATTCTATATCACTCTATTTTTTTTTTCTATGTATGGGCTTACTCTTGACCTCGATCTAGCCTTGAGGACAGAGATGAGGTCGACGATGGAACGAGCTTGCCCAGAAGAAGCCTATTCACTCGCGACTTAAATAGATTCGGGTTATAAGAGCTCGGGAACACAGACGCAGGCAGAGAATTCCACTCCTTAACTCTTTGTCAGTCTGTTCATTACGCATTCAAAGCTAAACTAAACCGCTTTTGATGAGATGTGGTATGGCTACAATTGAAGCTCTGAGGGAGGAATCATAGGCTACATTTTTTAGACTACGCATAAGAAATATCAGGTAACAGCTAGTAATTGACATATATTTATGTTTTTGAGTCATTGTATTGAACTTTATCACTATAATTTTAAATGAGTAAACCTACCACTACTGCTTTAAAGTCGTAAAGTCTAGAGCAGGTCAAGGTTGACACTCGCAGCATGACTTTGGCTTCTACAGCCACTGAAATAACAATGTTATACAAAATCCAAGCTTGAGCTACTCTTCTCTGTACTCATGATAACGTCCCATAAAACGTCCACTGCTGGGCACTCCCTCCAGAACTTCAGCAAAAATGCGTGGTACTTAAGAGGGGATTTACCATAGTCACCACGCTTGAAAGCGCTGCGGCTGGCAACCGCTGTTCTTGGTGACCGCAGTATGTAGGTAAGATGGTATGATACACAGAAAGATGCTGCTGCCCATCCTCCGGTTTATAAGCTCTTAGTCGCCCCTTAGGACACACAGAGATGGTTTGGTACTATTCTTTGCCGGCACCACACGAGCAAACTTCTCTGTACTACGATGTAATAAAATTTGCCTGATTTTCATTCATAACCATATTTTTAGTTGTTTCGATCTCAAATCAGATAAAACTACTTTATGTGGGAATCGAGCGCAAATCTAAAGCCTTGTCGACTTAGTAAAAATTTTGTAACACCCACTTACTCCAATTTTCCAAAAACACTTGCATAAAATTCTCATAATTTGCATAGCAGTTAGTTAATTAAATATAACTACCTGTTATATTAGGCGGGTGTCGTAACGGCCCGTATGTCATATCACCGCTATATCTGTCCACCTTATCGACCCGTCAGCTATGTTAGCTCATATAACGTAATTAATTGTTTATATTAGCATAAATGACAGGTTTTGATTTATGTTACATAATAGCCAAATGAGCAGACTGAAAGGTGTAACACAAGGACTATAAAAAATTTCATAGCTAGGCTGCTGTCAGATCTATAAAAGAGATAAATGCAGACCGTATACGGCGTACAAAATAACTCTGGCTGTGACCGTTAATGCGCATAAGTCAAATAAATTGTCGCAGGGGTGAGCGCGGCATATGGGGGGAGGCATGCAAAACGTTCATTGTCTCTCCGACTGTAACCCATGCGCAGAAATTAACCGTCAAACAAAGCCAAACTTATCCTGTACATGCTATACTTCCCCGGGTCATATAAGTATAGGCTGCCACTGAAGTTATGTAAAAAAAGTGAAATTGAACGAGTTAGGTTATGTGGGTACGAACTAGCTAATCACTTCTGCCGTAAACGTATAGCACACGGCGGTGTAGCTATATACGTACGCGAAGATATACAATATACACAGCGCAATGACCTACAGAGCATGGCCGTTCAATATCACTGCGAGTTGACGTGTATAGAAATATGTAAATTAAATTTGATTATAATTGCTGTTTATCGTACGGGAAAGGGTGATTTTGACATGTTTTTGCATACTTTTGAATTATTGTTAGCTAAGTTAAATGACGAAAATAAAAAGTTTCTTCTAGTCGGCGACCTAAACGTGGATTACTTATCGGACAATAACTTAAGAAAGAGGCTTAATGATGTGTTGAAATGTTACGGCTGTGTGAATGTTGTTGGATTCCCAACACGCGTGTGCGCTGACAGCCGCACCTCAATCGACTGCGGAATAGTTCCCCATTCCTGTGATGTTACTGCTACACCTGTGGATACTGCAATTAGTGATCATAACGCTCAGCTTTTCATGTTATCTACGGAACAATCTCATTGTGATAAATCCAATTCTTTTCTTGAACGAAGATTGTTTAAACAGGATTCAATTAATTCATTTTATATTGACATCGAAAATTATAATTGGAATTTTGTTAATGACATTTCTATTGACATAAACACTAAGTTTAATAAATTAATTACTATTTTGACGTATTATATTGACATTCATTTTCCTATTAAAAAATTAAAACTGAAAAATAAATCTATTGTTCCATGGATGACAAATGAAATAGCTGAATTAATGAAAAAATTTGACGATCTGTCACAATTCAGACGTCAATATCCGAATGAAAAAATTATTTCGAATTGCATAGAACATTATGCGAATATCATTAAAGCAGAAACGCTCAAAGCTAGGCAAACCTTTCTGGAAAATAGACTGAAAGAAAGTAAAAATCCTTCTAAAGAAGTCTGGCGCGTGGTGAATGAAGAAGTGTCCAACATACAGGGTCACAGAGAAATAACTCTAAAGGATACTAACTTTAAGCCTATCCCTCCTAACAGCGTACCGGAACATTTGAACACTCATTTCCTCAGCACCGCTTCTAAGTTCATGGTACAAATTGATGAAGTAAAATCACTTCAGTATTTAGATAATTATATGTTTGATGCAGATGTTCCTGTTTTTACCTTACCGACTGTCACGCGTGCCAATCTAGACCATATATTAAAATCATTACTGAAAAGTAAAAACACCCTCGACGTCTATGATATTTCGGTGAACATACTCTTGTGTATCTGGCCAGTGCTATCAGGGCTGCTCGTCGTCCTGATAAACACAATGTTTTCGGAGGGCGTGTACCCTGATGTGCTGAAGAGCACGAGAGTATGCCCCGTATACAAAGGCAAGGGTGATAAGTCTATTGCAGACAGTTACCGGCCTATATCGATTGTACCTAACATTTCGAAAATTGTTGAATCGATTTTATCCCGACATTTAATGCAACATTTTGAAACAAATGACCTACTGACAGACAGACAATACGCATACAGAAAACAAATGTCAACGACAAACGCGGCTCACAAAATATTTGACTGTATTACAACCAGTATTGATGACAAATACAAAGTTGCAGGAATATTTTGTGACCTGTCAAAGGCATTTGACGTCATTAATCATAAACTATTGTTAAATAAACTTTTGAGGTATGGTATACAGAACAATGCGCATAAACTACTGCAGTCGTTTTTACAAGATAGACTCCAAACCGTGGAAGTCAAACTAGGCGGTAAAACTGTAAAATCTTGTACTGGCAACGTGACAGTGGGTATACCACAGGGCTCAGCGCTTGGAAATACCCTTTTTCTGGCATTTGTGAACGACCTGCCATCTATTATTACTGACGGTCTCATAGTTCTGTTCGCCGATGATACTACAGTGGTAGTAACTGCACCTACATATGATTTACTAAATCGTAAAATCAGCAGAATATGTGAGCAGTTGTCCCACTGGTTCTCAACAAATGGCCTATTGTTAAACTTTAACAAATCAAATATAATGTTATTTTCTGGTAGACTCGTTCAGATGCCATCCTGTATCCAAAGTCCCATGCCATTAAGTGAGCACTGTAAATTTTTAGGATTTACCCTGGACGCTAACCTTAACTGGAAACAGCACATTGAAGTACTTTGTGATCGATTGAGCAGTGCAGTTTTTGCTTTGAGGAAGCTCAGGGCACTTATATCTATTGATGCACTGAGACAAGTGTACTTCGCGTATTTCCACTCTCTCATGACTTACGGTACGATTTTGTGGGGGAACTCTACGGATGCCGGACGGGTAATGAGAATGCAGAAGCGAGCGCTGCGAACAATGGTTGGAGTGAAACCAAGGCACTCGTGCAAGGCGCTGTTCGCCGAACACAAAATTATGACACATTATTCTCATTACCTGTTTGAGGTCATAATGTTCACCCGTACAAATCTGTCGAGTTTTGGGCGAGTGGAAGTACCAGGAAGAGAACTTCGTAGAACTGGGTGCCTTAGAGCTATTCCCCGACGCACTGCACTGCTCGAAAAAAATCCGCGCGTGCTAGGGCCATCCTATTACGAGAACCTACCTGCTGACATAAAAAATGAACCCTCTGACGAAACATTTAGGCGTCGACTGAAGGATTTTTTATTGGATAAAGTACTGTACTCTGTAAAAGAGTATAGTAGTTTTATTAAATAAATTTTGACATTTATGACATAAATATTTAATGTTAAAATAAAAGTAATTTAATAGTTTATTTGACATTTCCTTTGACATTATTATTATTGATTAAAATACACTTAAGTATTTTATGTTTATTTTTCACTTATTTTGACATTAAATATTTTAATTACAATGAATTTGCTTTGTTTTACCTGTCTTTTGACATACTTTTATTTTGTTTTGAATTATTTTTATTTTATTTCCAATATTATTGACGATCATATTATTCATTGACATCTGAACAATCTATGTAATTTTGAATTTGATAATATGAAATAAAGAAATCTAATCTAATCTAATCTAAAAGCTAATTTACATTGATGTTGTGTTTTGATGCAGATAAATAGACCAATGGATAAAAAAGCGACTGCTCTCTTATCGTGAAGGCTTCACTGGATAGAACTAGTATTTGGTCATATATAGGTCGAGTGTCTCTTGATTGCAATGCGACATTTTTGGTTCTGCTATCTCTACTTCATCATCATCATAACATCCCATGAAACGTCCACTGCAGGACAGGGAGCTCCCTCCAGAATTCTAGATTTTGCTGGAAAAATGTGGAGGGGAAGTACCATAGTCACCTCGCTTGTTAGCGTTACGGCTGGCACTATGGACCGCGGTTGTAGGTGACCGCAGTAAGTAAGATACAAAGGAGGATGCTGCTGCCCATCCTCCAGTTAACCCTTAGTCGCCTCTTACCACACGGTATGTATGGGTTGGTACTATTCTTTGCCGGCACCACACGGGACTGTCTCTACTTAGGGTCATGTCATTAATGGAAAATAGCAAACCATCATAAATATTTTTATTTATTAACAATCAGCTCGCTCCTGACCTCAGTCTAGCTCGATTTGAATTAAATTCTTTTTAAAAGCCACACAAATCTATAAGCTAAATTACATCACTAATGAAGACTAGTAATAAATTTGATTAAGACCATTACGTCATTTGCTGGCTGACACAGGCTAAACATCTATCGATACTTCTAACGAGGTACCCACCTCAGTTTTTGCCCAAACCAGCTCTATAACCATTAATCATTACTCTATTAAGATCAGACATCACGATCGATAGAACAAAGACACTTGCCTCACATATAAGAACTTTATAACATCGAGACAGATTAATTCGATATTTAAAAGTTCACTGTTTTAAATTTGTACAAAAAAGTAAGCTAGTCAAAGCATGATTTAAATATAAGCTTACCCATAAAAAATACAGCCTTATCATAATTATGTTCCAAAAATGAAATGCTGACATATAAGGAAGAAGACCGCTAAATTTCAGTGGAATTCATTCGGACACGACTGTCGAAAGAGCCCTAAAAGTTGGGTAAAAAAAGTCAACCATGAGATACCTCATGATAATGAGTCCAGCCTAGGTTGCCTGCGTGATGATCTTGATGCCTTCCTAAAGTCTTTGAAAGAGATCATAATAAATAAAAAGCCGCTTGGAGACTTGTGCCCAACACCGGGATCTGGTAACTAAGAACAAAAGGATAAATGATTTTAAAATTAAAAAATATATAATTTAAATAAAATTTATAAAACATGATCTGACGACGCGGATGGTGGGAATTTGCTCAGGACCGCGTACATTAAAAACAGCAGTTACAACGCTGTGGGATTCGATAAAACTCCGTTTTAATTTTTATGACAGTCTTCTCCTTAGCTTGGCATTAAAATTACTAACCAATCAAACTGAACCTTCCTTAAGACAAGACAATAGGTGACTCAGATCACATGCTTACATAAGACAAAAGTAGCTGCGAGTGATGTAGGTACAGCCAACAGCACGTCAGTAGAAAAACTTTGAACTTTACGGCATGGTAATACAGTTGCAAATGTTTCCATTGACGTTCCGTTGACCGTTCATGTAAAATACAGGACGGGTATGCACCCTACATTCGGTCGCGAGACGCAAGCTTGCAGAAACCACGCATTAAACTGACAGAACAAAGAGTTACATTACATCATAACCTTCATAGTTAGTTCATACTTTATCAGCTAGCTAGAGGCTGGGCGCAAGAAAACGAGGTTCGTACTGCACACCACTTTTTCTCCCACTATGTAGTTTAGGTGACGTCATTAAGAGATTTTAATATCCAACAATGAATAAACGATTCTGATTTTGACACGACGTTAAAATATGGAACTTTGAAATCTTTGTAAAAAGAAGGTAATGTGTAGAGGAGAACTTATGTTTCAAGCAAGAATCATTCAGCTCATTTGCTAGATTTTATTTAAAACTTTTTTTATTATTGCTTTCTTTCTTAATGTATCCTTGGTGTCAATACAGAATAAATTGTACTTTTTTAATAAAGTCTAATGTTTCAGTGAGTACGAATGGTGTGGTGCCGATAAAGACCCGTGGGTCGTAAGAGGCGACTAAGGGATTGTATACTATGTGACTAATATTAAATTAAATTATATTTTTTTTAATTGTTCTAAAGGACTTTTATGCAACACCTACAAAGGTATCAAATGTGAGACTATTTACATGTAAGACCATTGTTATATTATACCATTTGAATGCAATAAATGAAATATGAAATACGAGCCCGATCGTACATTAATTTTTAGCCGACGCGGCGTCCTACTTTTGCCTAATGTAGCATTAAATTATTAGAGTTCAATTGATGATTAAACGAACTTACCTGTAAGTGAAGTTCTATCATAATTATGCGAAGCGCCTCGTCCGAAGAGATTAGTATACCATTTATGCGACAACACGCCTTTTTGACTTTTACTTGTGCACTCAAACTACCAACTAACTAAAAGGAGTACGGGCTAACTCTGGCTGGTACAAATTGTGAACAGGAGCATGGGCAGCAGCGTGCTTCTGTGTATCGTACCATCTTACATTCTGCGGTCACCAACAACCGTGGGCCATGGTGCCAGCGGCAACGCTTTAGCGTAAGCGTGGTGACTATCGTACTTTCCCGTTTCCTGTCCTGCAGTGGACGTTTCATGGAATATTACGATGAAGATGATGATGATGTATGAGAATAACAGGACAAAATAAAGAAAGCGAAGACAATAAAAAAGGACCATAGAAAACTAAAACCATACTCAATAAAACATGCGTTAAATTAGCGGACTGTCGAAAACCGTCGATATCCGACATCGCTAGTCATCCGATGATACGTAACGTAGTCCAACTCTTTGCACTGTTTGTTACTAAACAACCAAAATATCTTATTAGGTTAACATCCAAGGGAATCTATGATTAACTACACTGATTACTGTTTTATTTACCGAGATGTTTGTGTTGTAATTTTTGTGGTTATTAAAATGCTATAAGTAATGTGTACACCTACGGCACTTTAATTAGTTTGCCCAATTATTACTCGTTATGAAAAACCTAATCTTATTTTATTTTTTTGTTGTTACAGGTAAGGATGTAGACCTTAACTCGACAAAGTTGAACAATTACCAACTTTTTGCAAAGCAGCCCACACGACCTCTCACAGGTAGATACATTTTACAAAATAAATCGCATTTGCATTGATATTACATAGGTATTCCACACTCAAAAGTCTAACTAGGGTTTTTAAGCCTTTCTGAGATTCACGCTGTGGGCTTAATGCATTTCTGGATATTTTTCACATTTTTGTCGACAATGCCTTTATGAATAAAATCGGGTCATCAGCGCTACTAAAGATATTGCGTTTTTCATCTATTTATTTGAAGCGTCTGCGCTATTCTTCTGCTGGGGTTAATATTGGGAGCCTCCATTATTACTCCTGTTCTCTATCACTGCTAGGTCATCAGTGTACCTCAAAAGAATGGATCTATATCTGGCTAAATAATGATACTGCACCAGATTCTTTTAAGCTAAACTCAGCTGCATTACACTCGTGTCATACCATCATATGACATAAATCCTTCTAACTTAAATTTCAATACAGTCTTATCTTGAAGAAAATTTATTTGTGTTACCAATCAACAAACATTCCAATGGTACCGGCGCAGGCGTCTGGCTGGCCGTATCCAGTATCAGACATCAGGTCAATACTATTAACCTTACCATGTTACTACCAACATACATCGATATATCATAACAGTCACAGAAACTTTAAATCAGGATTTAGAAATGGTATAATCAAAGTTGTCATATCTTATAGTAGAAAAGTTAACAATAATAAATGATGATAGCTTTAGATTAGAACCGCAGAGGAATGCAGTACTTATAACAAAATTTTATGGTAAAGATCTCGTTTTACCATCGATACTATACTATACATAAAAAATGCTACGATTTCTTAGAACATTTGAGGTGGTCAGTGCATTCAGCGATCAGTTACCTATCAGTTGAACAGTTGAATATCAATGGTGCGACTTGAGCTTGGCACGCGCTTAACTGACTGCGATGACACCGCTAGGTTCACGTTACAATATTGACATTACTCATAACACCACCTATCGTCGCCGGCGGTACGACCGTAATACGACCATATTTGTATGAATGGTATGTTAGTGTATGGAATTCCAATTTCATTCTCATAACTTGTTCGCAGGTGAGCTTGTTATGATTCTTGGACAATGTGCCACTAAACTTATCTTTCCTCTCTTCCATCCGATCATTTCTTTATGCTTATTATAAATGAGTCAAGCGATTTAGAATTTTCTCACAAATGTTATTCCGCTTTTTATGCCTCTTAGGGGATTATTTTTTATCCTTTCTTAATGTATATTTTATAAATATTTTTGTTAAAATTAAGAACTGAGCAAAATATTGTGCTTTTATTTCCCTAGCAGGATAGAGTTTTGTACCTATACGACGCATGGTTCAAACCATGTTCAAACAAAAACATATAAGGAGGGACCTTCGCGAGCTGTTTTAAAATCACGGGGCTGTGAATTCAACAAGCGCACGAACAAGACAAGTTTTCTGGGCGAGAGTGGGATCCATTTCATCAAATTTGGTTGAACTACAGAATAACTTACTCAATATGAGACATAGACGTATTCTTAAATTGAATATTTTTGTCTTTAACCTGCGACAAACTGGGACACCTCACTATTTAGCTGAGAAGTTAATTTGGAATGACAGACAAGCAGGCGGAAGACCTCAACGTTATCCGTCCCTACACATCTCGCCGCTGCCACGCTTGACGTTATATCGAGGCAGCTTCCGATTCGCTGCTTCCAAGTGTTGGAATGACCTGCCTCCTCCCCTGAGAACAATTCAATCTCTAGGTATATTTAAGAAGCAGTGTAGGCAGTGGTTGGTTTTAAAACAAAAATCAGAGAGTAATTGGGTGGCATTGTGATGTAGGATGATATCCAGTGAATGCATGACTTGATGACCTTAACAAATTATCTTTATTCATATTAGGATGTTTTAATTCACTTTATGATGTTAATAAAATTTACGTCATAGATTATATCAACATTAACCATAATGAGGTGTTACTAAAGAAGGGTCTCAGGGGGATACTGAAAACCAGCAGCATGCTGAGTGTCCTTCCTTTTCACCAATCACATATTGTATAACTTAGAGTAAGCATAATTATTTACCATTATATTTATGTTGTGCATTTGGTGAATAAAGTTCTTTTTATTTATTTATTTTTTATTTAACTTTCTGTAGCTCGTTCGTATCGGAGCTACGTTCAAAAGTTTAAGAACTCAAACTTGTACTAATTCTCGTTGAAAACGGTTAAGGTATTTCGTGGAAAGCGTCACTACCGTTAGTAGTATTTATGCCACATTATATCAAATTTATTTTACGCATAGTATGCTTGAGTCGTGCTTCTAATCAATTACATTTTTTAATCTTCTATAAAGTGAGTGATAGAGTGATAAACATTTTACATTCTCCAACAATTTACTATAGTCATCTAAAGTCTAGCTACAGAGTCGTGAAAGTGTGAGTTTTGCACAGAAGTTCCTGAGAGTATATAACTCTGAGATCCAATATAGTGTTTCTGCGAAAAGAGCTAATAAAATATATGCATTTGTCTCCGACTATCTCCCAACATTTAGCGGAATACACGGGCCATTCGTTTCCGCCTCGTTTCGATACAAACTGCGTGTTCCGTGTCCCCATTATTCCGCATTCCCGGGGATCGCACGCGCACGCGACCAAACAACGCTATCAATTCAACACTACACTACTTAGGAACACAATATCTCAGAATGACGACACAGGCATAGAATTTGGACTAATATCGATACACAACATCGCTAATAAGGTAAACCATACCACTGATCATTGGTAAATTCGCCAATTAGACCGAATGTCCAATATTCATGAAAAATATATCTTTTTTTTGAAGCAGGCTCGCAACTGTCCCGAACATTTTTAGGGTAATCACTAAACAGTCTTTAAAATAATCTTTGTCACTCAGTGTTTGAAGCTTGACAGCTGACTAGAAAATCCTAAAAATGAACAGAAAATAAGAATACTTTGAAGCTTGACCGCTGACTAGAAAATCGTAAAAATTAACAGAAAATAAGAATACTAAACCTCGTGTTAAAAATATAGATCGTATTCCATGCTGAAGTACTCGTATAAATTCTGTGTACAATATCGCCTTCAGCAATATACATTACCGTTTCTGGTGACAGTCTGCTCTATGTCTTCGACTTGCTGTAAATATCGAGGCTTTGTGATAAAGGTTTATTTAGAGTCGCTTAGAATTCTGCAAAATGGAGTAGAAGGTGCCAACAAAACAAAGTTCGATCGAGATTATTTAAATGGCGGACATAAAAAACAGATAAATACTTACTCGTACTAACGTATATAGGATGCTTACTAATCAATTGCGTTTCTTTGAGTATGTCACTCGGACCATATAACGGAACAACTTTCCCTGAGGATGGTTGAAATACGAAAAAAAAACTTACCTTTCATACAACCATAGAAAAATAAGGGTAACTAGAAGGAGGATTAAAGAAATAAGTTGTCACAAGGTAGTGAAGGCGTCGTTCTATGGATTTGACGGGTTATTTTGAATATTTCCTAGTGATCATTGATGATTTGACATAAAAATTTGGGACACGTTGGCAGATGTCATCCCATAGTAAAATAAATTAGTAAGGTATCTATTCCGAGCGAAGCAAGGAGGTCCGAAATCTTTGCATACAACATGCATAACAGCTGATGCAGTTTCTATGGGTGTTGAAGTTTTTTTTTTCGTATTTTGACCTATGTTTCTTATATTTCGGAAAGTAGTTCAGTTTAATGGTCCAAGTAACATACTGAAAGAAACGCAGTTAATTAACAAGTACCCAAGTATTGCATTAGGATTATTATTGCTCTATCTACAGTTCTACAGTAAATACTCGTAGGTGTAAAACCAAATTAAATAACACAAACTTTGTACTACTTAACACTATATACGACGTATGAAATTCCAAATTCTCCATTCAGTATCCATGCTTAGTTTTTGTTAACCTTATTTTTAAATTTCTTTAGCTAGCGCCCCCTAGAGATTTAAGAATAACAGGAAAAGCGCAGAGAAACCGTTCCATATTTGAAATTGAAAAGAAAGAAACAATAATGATTAGTTCTCATGAGCTCAACTCGGGCATTCCGCTCATGAGTGAGTGAGTTTATGAAAGCTGCTCGGAAATATGGGCTTTTGTTCTTCGCTAATCTTTCTGCGCTAATAACAGGGTAAGGTATTATTGTTATCAATTTTTTTAATTCAAAATGTTCAGTGCCATACTGTTGTACAATCAGCATCATCAAGTATTTAAGGTATCCATATGGGGTGGAGGCGCTGGATGCGAGCAGCGCAGGACCGGTTGTCAGGGAGATCTTTAGGGGAGGCCTATGTCCAGCAGTGGACGTCTTTCGGCTGATATGATGATCCATATAGTTCCAGATATTCTTAGTGACCATAATTATCTATACAACACTAATTTTCAAAATATTATTGGCTTCCTGTAAGACAAAAGGTGCTCATAACAATATGAAAACTTTTGTGTCATAGGATACTATGGTTGCTTTGAATGTATGGTTCGAAAAACACCTGAAATACTTAGCAAATTTTTAACCGACTTCAAAAAGGAGGAGGTTCTATGTTCCACTGTATGTATTTTTTTATGCTGATTGTACTACCTATTATATTATACAGGGTGCTCTTGAAATTGACCGTCGGACTTAGGCGCTGCGGTAATAGATTTGAGTATGGCAGTTAGAGAATCAATAGTATTTATCACAGAAAAATAAAGGTACTTAGAAGGAGGATTAAAGAAATAATTCGTCACTAGGTGGTGCAGGCGTTTTTCTATGGATTTGACAGGTTATTTTGAATGTTTTCTATGGATCACCGATGGTGGGGTTGTGACATGTTGGCAGATGTCATCCCCTACTAAAATAAATTAGCAAGGTATCTATTCCAAGCGAAGCAAGGAGGTCCAAAATCTTTGGTATTTATGGACAGATTATCCTATTTGATAAAGTTTGAATACAACAAGTTACTTAAATTAGTTTTTTACACAAAAGAACCAAAAGTCAAGAATAACTCGAAAACTGTTAAGTTTTGCGGACAAATATTTTGCGAGATTTTTACCTAAGCTTGCTGTCACAACCCAGTCTTGCACTGGGTACTGTAGTAGATACTTCATATTTCTCATTTGCTAGCTATAATAGAAAACTTAATTCAATATTGATTATTTTGTAACACCTTTGGTTATGTCGTAGTATTCAAAATAGTGATTATGTCGTGATTATTGATTGCTTTAAATGCCTTACATTATATTCTGGGAAGTAATAATGTAATAAAAAATATACACTGCAAATTCGAAAGTATATTATTTGTAAAACTTGTTTAACGTCCTCACCACAAAGCAATAAAAGATCAAAAAGTCATTGGATTATTTAAAAAAAAAAAATATTAATCCCCTGGGAAAATCCAATTCTTAAAATCGTTACCTCACGTGGTATGGTGGGGAAGTGCCCAAACAAATTATTACGATTCAGGAACTACAGTTATTGTATTTAGGCACCAAAATGAAAGTATAATTAAGTAGTTTGTTAGATAAGTGACAACTTTTACTTGGTTGAACAAGAAGTAATCAATTTAGTTGACATATTGTCAAGGAGCAATAAAACCAGTAGCTGAATGGCTCATTAGAGTTAAAGAAAGTGGAGCACCTACGCCAAAAATATTTGATAATCGTGCGGAGTGGTGTATAAGTTCACCTGCGAGCATTGCAAAGTTTTATCCGTTTCTTCGTACGTGCAGTAATTTGTCGAAGCTTAATTTGGGGGGTGGGCTCAAAATCAACATGTTGCTGTGTCCATACCCATTTCCAACAATGCTTTATACCTATATTGGATTCGTTTATTTATTTTTTTATAATCTAATTTCATTAATTTGCAAAAGAAATACAATTGGAAATAAAGTGATTTATCTATGAAAATACGTGATACTCGTGATAGATTATTAAAAAAACCGGTCAAGTGCGAGTCGGACTCGCGCGCCGAGGGTTCCGATATACCTATAGTATTTTTGGAAGCAATAAAGTCCATTTTCAGGACCGCAAAACTAAATTTGTTTGTAAAGGTTTTTTGCAGATTTCTGAAAAACTGTGCAACTTAGAAAGATCGTTTTATTTTTGCTGTAAAGTTTACATAAACCTCTGTCAACTGTAATTAATTCAGATTTTCCCTTACTCAAACTTCGGAGATAAGGGGGGGGGAATGGTATTTTTTTTGACATTTTTCATCATAACTTGAAAACTAAGAAACTTAAAAAAATACAAAAATATATTTTAAAATGTACAAGTAAAGCCCTTTCATATGATACCCCACTCGACCTAGTAGCGACAATTTGAAATTTGGCCCCCCCTATTTTGGCCCCCTTTACATTAATAATCATACTTTTTTCAAAAAATTTTCATGTGCAATTAAGTTGGGCAACTATATTCTAAAACTATTCCAAATTTCAGCTCGATAGCGTAAGTGGTTGCTGAGATATAGAGGTGTGACAGACAGACGGACAGACAGACAGACAGACAGAGCGGCACCATAAGGGTTCCTTTTTTTTACCATTTTGGTATCGGAACCCTAAAAACCTTCCAAGTGCGAGTAGGACTCGCGCCCTAAGGGCTCCGTACCTGTCTACCATATGATATAATAAAAGCTTTTGCTCTTTGATTTTAAAAACTCCGAGACCATCCAACTTGACCCCTCTTTTATAGAAAAGGTCTTGAAACGGGAGCTCACCTTAATTGGTTACTATTATTTGTGAGAAAAATTGAATATTTAATGATTTTAGACTTTTTCCTTTATTTGTACTGTGAGACCTAGCTTCTTGCCAAATTTCATAATTTTAGGTCAACGGGAAGTACCCTGTAGGTTTTGCTTTTTTGCATAAATGTATGGAGATGAGGACATAAAAAGCCATATCTTTTGATTGCGCCGTTGTAAAAAAATGGAATTTTCAGATCTTGTGTGGTTAATGGACCTTAATATTCGTTATAAATTTCAACCTGATACCTCTTCTCGTTCGTGAGAAAAAGGGTCTTGACAGACAAACAAAGTGATCCTATAAGGGTTCCGTTTTTTTATTTTGAGGTACGGAACCCTAAAAAGACACAAACTAAACCTTAACCAATGATTTGAGAAGGTAGAGAAGACGTCGAACAAACAACTGGATTAATTACGTATATCGTGGAGGTACACTTTGACCTTGAGCGGGTCTCTGGCTGGTGTCAGGCATTTGTAGCGTAAGCTGGTTCAGCTTATACTGGTTTTGTTTATAAGTGCTTGCTGCTACCCTTTGTCATGCAGTTAACTAAAAGAAGGCTCCCAACCAAGGAATCTGACCGTTAATATTAGCCAAGACTTTTGAAACTCAGAAAAGCTCATGTTGCAACAAGAGAACACCTAGGCCACACTGATGCTTATCGTTTCTGATCAGCCAGGAGGATTCATTGTCCACTATAGTTTAATAAATGATTTGAGGTTATTTTGGGAAAGAGTTGAAGCTTTTGAACTTTAATTTTCACTTTTCAAAATAGACTTTCTGCACCTAAAATTTCTAAACTTTAAACAATGAAAAATATTCAGGAAGCACAGACAAAATCATAAGAACGATTATGAAATGCATTATAGAAATAGCAGCACCCATCCGCGACGAGCTTACAGAACAAGTTACTCCTACCGTCGCCTGCGCCGACGCAGCGCACGCCGAGTTATGTCAACACACGTGACGTGACGTAGCGGGGCGGCCCCTTTGATACCATATGCCAGTCATTCACGGCACTTATTATAACTGTAACCTAATCAAGCAAACTTCTTGCACGTCGCGAATGTGTAGCAAGAGGAATTCCTAGCATAAGTCAAGCTTCACGTAATTAAACTTTAATTTAAATTATTGCGCTACGACAAAATATGATAAACTTCGCTGATTGACTGACACACAATGGTAACGCTCAGTCTAAAGAACGTTTACGCTCCGAATTTTAATCCGAAAATTTAATCCGAAGTATCCGTATTAATACTTACCCGAACATTAATATATACTCGAGCTATTAATCCAAATCCAAGAAGATCATCGGTCTCGAAGTTGGATCGGATGCAGTAGGTACGTAATATAAGGTCCTAATGAAATAGTGAACATAATTTTAGTATCTTACTCAGACCATGAAACTGAACAACTTTCCCCAAGGAACATAGGTCGAAATACGAAAATAAATTTTTGACCTCCCATAGAAACTGCATCAGTTGATATCGCATTTTGTATGGAAGGTACAAATTTGGTTTTTCGTATTTCGACCTATGTTCCTTGGGGAAAGTTGTTCAGTTTCATGGTCTGAGTAACATACTAAAATTATGTTCACTATTTCATTAGGACCTTATATATCTAGAAACATGAAACATTACACACAAAGGACTCCTGCGCAACTTAAGAGTAAGAGGTACATATTAAAAATTCGTTCCCTGAGGGGGAAAAGGACGAAAGTGTGTATGATATATGGTATGGAAGTTGGGTTAGCAGGAGACCCAGTTCTGGCCACTGACCCGATTTTGGCCATTTTCACCTTCAAAGCGATGGTAACAAGGCATAGATAATGAAACAAGTAAATGGTGTATGGTAGTTAAAATAACAAATTATGGCAACACAAATGCAGTTGTCAGCTGTCATATGACAAACTTCATTAAGATTTTATCAGCCATACAGTGTCGATGTGCGTGAAACGTGTTAATTTCTTAGTAAAAACAATAAGGACAGTGGGTGAGTAATCAGTCATTATATCTGGAATCTTAAATTATTTTTGAAATGTTATTGTTTGTATTACCATAAAACCGTATTGTCTAAATAGTATTTTAGTTATTTACTGGTTAAGCGTACGAGAAGTGAGGTTATAAGCCAATGGCCAAAAACGGGGCGCATATTATGCGATTTGCCATCTTTGGCCAAGTCACTGGCCAAAAGTGGCACACGCAGAAACCCCAGTTCTGGCCACTTAATGTTCAACGAGGTCTTTTTTTGGTTTTCTACGCGATGTAAATGTTTTTAATTATATTCGACATAGCAAAAACGTCACATTGGCTTACCCAAACATTTAATGCAATTTATTCACGTTATTGTTAAAAAGTTAAATTGAATAATGGAACAGTATTATTATTTCACTTATGAAATTGTTCAGCAGTGGATGTCTTACGATTGATATGATGAATGTGACGTGATTAAATGTGACGTTAATGTTATTTTCAGAAGGAAAAGAAAAAGAAGAAAGATGTCTTCAACAAGCAAAAATAAAACAGACGCAGTAAAAAGAAAGTTATTTCAGTACTCGCCGCATAAAGTAGGCTTGGCTTTAGACGCAATTAGAAAAGGAATGAAGGTTTCCACCGCCAGCAAGACGTATAGTGTTCCTCGAACCACCTTACGTCATAAACTTTCTGGTGATGCACCTGAAACTTCTGGGCATGTGGGACCACAAGCTGTTCTTGGAGTTCATATTGAAAATGAACTGGTACTATGGATAAAAGATTGTGCTCATGATGGATTTCCAATCAATAAAGAAGGTTTATTAGACTCGGTTAAGAAAATCGTTGAAGAAGGAGAACTTAAAGTACCTTTTATAAATAACAGGCCTTCACGATCCTGGTTCGAAGGATTCATGGCGAGACATCCCGATCTCAGCCAAAAACATGCCGAATATATAAATAAAGCTCGTTCATTAATTACCGAAGAAAAAATAAGAAACTGGTTCGATGAAGTCTCTTCACTATTAGGTCCTGAAAATCTTAAAATTCTAGAAGAACCCTCCCGAGTGTGGAACTGCGATGAAACTGCTTTCTTCCTGGCACCAAAAGGAGGTCTAGTCTTAGCTGAAAAAGGACTACATGTCTATAACACATCAAAGAACAGTGACAAAGAAAATATAACGACACTATTTACAGTTAATGCTCTTGGCGAGTATGCGCCTCCTTTAACTGTTTATAAATATAAAAGAATGAGTAGTGAAGTTGTGCAAAATGCACCAGATGGCTGGGGAGTTGGAAAAACTGACAAAGGGTGGATGACAGGAGAGGCCTTTTACGAATTTGTAGGAAACGTCTTTATTCCTTACCTCAAAGATAAAGGAATAAAGCTTCCTATAATTTTATTCCTGGATGGACATAAATCTCATCTGACGATGCAACTTAGCAAGTTGTGTCGTGAAAATGGAATCATTGTGGTTGCCCTTGTGCCAAACACTACTCACATGCTGCAACCCTTGGACGTCGCGGTGTTTTATCCCTTGAAACAGAACTGGCGTAAACTCGTTAAGAAGTGGCGTATAGAAAACGATGGAAAAGAAATAACAAAGTTTAACCTTCCTGCAGCCCTTCACAGCTTACTGATCGATAGCGAAACTTTTGCAACAAATATAAAAGCAGGATTTAAGACATGTGGTTTGTATCCATTCGGGCCTGATTTTGTGAATTACAAAAGAATTGTTAAACCACACAGTGAAACGAAAGAGAACCATGACGTTATCGTTACGAAACTTGCCATTTCTGAGTCAAGCTATCTTGCATATCTAGAAAGTAAAATTGATACGAACTTGCTTAAAAATTTTTACTCTACATTGAAATCAGGAAAGGACTGGGATGGAAATAAGGAGGCATTAATGCTTTATGATACTTGGCTGGCTTTTAAAAATGACAACACTGTTACGATATCGCGAACCAACCAGGCAATCATATCAAAAGAGGTCGAAGATCCTTGCAGAATTGAAAACAACCCTCAAGAAGAATCTTGCACGTCTCCGTCCCTTCTCGATCGAGATAACGATAAAGAGACTGACACTCAAAACAAAGAAAATCTCTGCAATCAAGAAAATACTACTCTTACAGATGACAGTGCCGTTAAAGAGCCACGTGCACCTTCTTCCCTTCCTAACAATCATGACAAAGAAGGCACTCATTACGGCGACAATATCTGGAACGTAGAAAAACCGACCCTTAAAGATAACAATACCTTTAAAGAGCCTTGTGTATCATCCTCCCATCATGTTACCTGTGATCGTGAGGGCACTGGCAGTCAAAACGAGGACGACAACTGTAATAGAAAAGATGAGAATACATGTAACGAGCCTTGCACATCATCCCATCTTACAACCTGTGAACACAGAAATGCTGCTCTACGTACTCCAGAACTTATAGATACTCTGGATGAATCCCAATCTATCAAAGATCCTTGCACTACTAATAATTATAATGATTGCGATCAAAATGACGTTCTGATTCAAAATAAAGAAGTAGAGATAAACTCAAAAAAATCTATTAATTACACGGCAAGAGACTTAGTGAGAAAATGTGTATTGTATCCAGGGAAAGTGGTACCTAAAAAAACTAGAAAAGCGATGTACATTCCTTCAGTTATCACTTCAGACAAATGGCGGGATATAATGGAGGCAGCTGAAAATGAAAAGCAAGAAAAACAGACCAACAAAAAGAAAAAAGAGACTAAAACTAAACCTAAAAAGAAAAAAATGGCTATAGAACTCTCGTCTTCCGAAGATGATAGCGTAATTATGAAGGCACATAGTGAAGAAGATGGTGAAGTTATGCAGATAGTCGAAAATGAAAAGAAAGAAAAACGGAACATAAAAAAAAGGGAGAAAAAGAACAAAGCTAAAAAGAAAAAAGTATCCAAAGTAATCTCGTCTTCCGAAGAAGATGGTGAAGTTGAGTATGTCGAAAGTGGTGAAAGTGAATGGAATGAGCAGAGTGATCCTAATTCAAATGATGAACAACCGATAGCCCACGAAATTAAACCAGACAATCAACTGAGAAAAGATTCAGAGCAGAGGAAAAGAAAAAGATCCGTAACTGAGGACAGTGGTTCCGAATCAAAAATACCTTTGAATCAGGCAGCAAATTCTACAACTAATAAAAAAATTAATAAAAATTTTAAAAAGGGTTGTTACGTAATTATTAAATATGAAGGGGAATATTTTCCTGGTAGAATAGAGAAAAAAGAAGAAGGATCCTATGAAATTAGTACGATGGTACTATCTACCGGAAACACTTTCAGATGGCCGGAACGGCCAGATAAAATATGGTATACAGCACATGATATTGTGGAAATCATAAATCCTCCAGCTAAACATAACAACAGGGGCTTTTTCAAAGTTATGGAGATGGAGAAGTATTTGCCTAACATATACAATATATAAAAGAACGGTATTTAAGTTCAAGTTAATATAATTTCAGTTATTTTTGAAGAATTTGTTTAGAAATTTAAGTTTTAAATTAACATTTTGTTGTTCTTCTCTGTGATCAAAAATGTGTTCTATGATATTACTTACCTGTACTAATACCTAAGATGTACCTAAGACTAGAGTTTAACTGGTTTCTGATTAAGACAAAAATTTCTTAAAATGTGTTAATTAGCTTAAGACTGAAAATATTTTAATTGTATTCAATACCTAAGTAATGGTTTATCGCAACATTCCTATGTTTGATCTCTTACATTCTAAACTATTAGACTGCAAATTTGTATGCAAATATTTAATACGTACTTAAGTTTGTTAAGACTATAGGAATTACTTAGTTCGTTAAAGATATGTTGCTTGCTAGTGATAAACCTGCTTGTAGTGGGTGTTGAAAATAATCTTAAATGTTGTTATTCAGCGTTGTGCCAATAAATCGTGCAATAAATATGTACTGCGTTTATTTTGAGTTTCTTGATGTTTCATTTTATTATGGCCAGAACTGGCACAAAGCATGGCCATAAATGGGTAAAATGTGGCCAAAAATGGCACTTAGACCACTACTCGGCTTTTATCTTATTTTTAAAGAAAAATACTAAGAGTTATATTACAACAAGGTTCTTTAAGGTAAGGTTAATATATTTTTGATGACTTATAATGAAAATGATGTCCAAGATAACTACAAAGACGAAAGGACAAACGTTTAAGTGAGAATAAACTCTTAAAATGGCCAGAACCGGGCCACCTGCCCTACATACGGGGCACAGTTGTGCTCCGTGGTTATACATGAAACAGTTGAAACTGAAATGTGTAAAAACGTATTAATAGCAAATACCTTGATACTCGTACGCAATAAGAATAAAGTAATTGTACGAGTAGCTTTGTTGATGCCCTATTACTTTCCTTATATTCATATCATTGCACATTAGAAAGAGACGATAGGCACCCCATGCACAACCACCACCAAGTTAAGCAGAGGTTGAAAAGCCGTAACAGCTTTTTTAAATCCTCAAAGCCACTTGTCGGCGACCCATCCACAGAGAGGTGTCGGTTGTGGAAAGAGGAGCACTCACTCACTGAGTTTATTCAGCCAGCATAAAGCCCCCCTGGACATGACCTACCCAGACCGATCTGAAAGTCTTTAAACAGACTACGGACACAGGTTGGTCGGTGCAAAGATAACATGTGTAGGTGGGGTTTCACTGACAGCTCCAATAACAAATGTGAGTGTGGTACCTCCCCATAAACAATGGAACACCTAACTTCCTGTCCCGCATATCCCGACACATGTACGCGTGATGACTTTTTTAAAGCTACAAATGACGCAGTAAATGTGGCAACGTTCTGGGCTACAAAAATTAGAATTTTGTAATTGATCGACACGCTAAGAAGAAGAAGATTGCACCTGTCTTAGTGGCAGTTTTATGTTAACTGTAACATAACATAACATGATGGTGGTATATTACCATTCTCTCTATCTTTAGAGTCTAAAGATCACGGTACGGAAGCGAAACATTAACGTCACTTCCGAAATACGGCGGACTATAATGATCGCTTACTTGCAGTGGTCACCTAACCCGGTATTATACTATACCGTAAACAACGTGTTCTTAATGATATCAATAGTTTCCGTTTTCCTCTATCATTTGTATAACAGATGCTAGATGGTTACAGACTTTTGATAGCGCATGAGGAATGATAGTACTTAACTATGTTTAATAAAGTGCAGTCAAAAAATATTATCTTTAGTAGACCTTGCTAAAATACTTTTACGCTGCCATAATGCAGCACGCCCGAAACGATATTTTTGAATTGTGTTCTGCATGTTATGAAATTCAACTAATGAATCTGAATCCTTATCAAGCAGACAAATCATTTGAAACTAATTGCCGCTTTTAAATAGTACCCATTCTACTTTAGGTAACTCGTAAAGCATTTGTTAATAAAAAGCCACAATTCATAACAAATGATTCCATTAAAACTAACGATTGTAAGATGGATCGTGGGAGCACCTCTATGTACGAAAACAATTAGTCTCTCCTCATTCAAACAATCACAACTATTTCAGCTCACGCGTTTCAAGTGACAGTTACATATTTTATTAACTATTCTTTTCAAAGTAAACAGAGAAGAAAACAAGATATACCATACTAGATAACTCTCGTCCATGCTCTTACAACTTTCTGAATTAGGTGTGATTTATTAGAAATTGACCAGATAGCCGAACTCAACATCACTTCTTCTCATTTAAGCTGCTCTCTGGTGGTGGAACTACTCTAAGGTGGAGTAACTTGCACGCCTCCACGTATCCTCTGCAACCTCCTTCCATCCCATCACCAGTGGGGAGACTAAATCAGCCCGACATCGCTGGCTCGGCTATGTAAAAAGAATAGAAGATAATTGTGCGATATTAATATCTTGGACGTTCAACTGGTAGACGGCACGTCGGACGTCCTAGGTATCTCCGGATCGATCAAGTCCGGAAAATCCTGTTCGAACTTCAAATAGCATATTGGCAACAGGGAAGCACCCAAGGGTGCACCCAACAAGGAAGAACGGCTCAAAAAAACATCTTTGGGTCGCTAAGCCTACATAAGTAAGTTAATAGAATAGTTAAACGTAATGTTTGTAAAAAAAATTACCAAAATAAATACGTTACACGGAAACACTGTAAGTAGCAATCTGTAAAAATAAAATGATAAAGGGCTTTTAATTTTACACAGCAATGACAGATGCTGGCAGTAAGAAACTCTAGCGTTGGTCCACCAAAGTTCTCATAGTTTGTGCTCTAAACACCTATTTCATTACCGCTATTTTTTACTGACTTGTCAACAGAAGCATGTATTTGCTTCCGACACCCGTAACTCTAAAAATCATCCTTATGTTCCCCAAATACAGTCCATATTCAGGTAAAATAGCGACCGTTTTTATAGATGGTCAACCACCTTTTATTCTTTTATGGGTGCCTGGTAACGGTCAATGTTGATTTAGAAAAAAAACTAGAAAAAAGCATATTACGGACGTGACGTCGTCACAATCATGTTACGGGCTGTTACATAAATTTTTCATCAACAGCGTTTGATAGTAACTGTTCAAGAACGATATCTATTTCTGCTTCAGCTCCGTCACCTCATCAATGTGACGTCTGTGAAAGGCAATGGATTAGGATGTAGGTACTTGTAGTGTAGCACGGTTGTCGTGCTTTTTATAAGGTGTAGTAATTTTATGTCGTGTCTTCTTGTCCGTAGCAAGTTCATCGTGTGGTCCGTGAACCGAAAATGTATAGTCATCATCGCTCGGATTCGTATCTAGTAGTCACGTCCCAAATGTAATGTATTCCAATCGTGAGTGGCCCAAATTAAAATTTTGTATCTCGTTATGTATCTGTAACAGTTTACTGTGATATAGACAATTATTTTTTGTTTAGTTTTGGAACATAAGTACACTCCATATTAAAATTTCTATTAAATTGGATTATTTGATTTTGTAAGAAATAAGTAGAAAATAAAAATTAAAGCGTCAGGTCCGCTGGTAACAAAATTGAGGTCCTAGAGACATTTTTACTTTCGAGCGGAGCGAGAAAGGTATTGTAATCGAGAAAAAAAAGTTTTTCTAATTTTCTCAAAAATGTGTTCTATATCACTTATACATCATAAAAAACAAGTCTCCCAAAAATGTCCGTCCGTCGGTCGGTCGGTCGATCGGTCGGTCGGTCGGTCGGTCCGTCAGTCGGTCTGTCCGTCACGCTTTGGCCTGGCGGCTAAACGAATAGTCCGATTGACACCATATTTTAAATTTAAGATTTTTATGTAAATCCATCGAAGGATTCTGAGTGGTTTTAGCTGGCTCTCATTTTGAGGGTAGCTGTCATACAACGAAAATGAAAAATTGCGATTTGAGCAAAAACGGCTCAAACGATCTTGATTAATCTTTGCATGGCCACGAATCACCATGCAAGGTATCTTGCGGCAGTATCTGCTGGTCTGTAGAAGTTATTACTAAAATGTTAAAATGTGATTTACTCAAAATTGGTTTCATTGAGCTTATTTTAATGTTTTTTAATTTGGCTTCTGAATCAGTTACGAGTATCTACCTGACTGGATATTCTATTAGATTTTTTTTTTACAAAAGTCTAGTACACTACATAGGGTGTACCAAAAACTGAAAGTGCTTGCTCAGTAGACTGAACTGAACAACTTTTCCTACGAAATATGTGTTGGGAAATTCTATGCAAGTATCTTACGGTAGTGTCCATTGATCTGTGAAAATTCATATAAAGGGTGTTCCAGTTCTGCCAAAATTGAAGCATGCGGTTTTCTCGAAATAGTTTACGGTTAGTTTGTCTCAATGTTAGACAATTTGAGTTCATGAGAACATTTTTGGGAAAAACTTTAATTTAAGTTTGTATAGAACTACATGTATAGCATCACAAATTTAAGTTTGCAGTTGATACTTTTTAATTGCATATCGCGAGAAAGTAAGTGCAGTGCTGCTGTATCATTTATTTTAATTGTTATTGTTGACAGATCTTACTTACTCTTTGTACCCCATATCTGAGATATAACACAATCTGCAGTTCTTAATATTCTCAGAGGTTGTCAGACAGCGCAGGGCTTCCTTTAATGAGAGGTCTACAACCAACTACTGAGTTAAATGTAGACAATTTTGCGCAGGAGTATCCTTGGGATTAAACTAGGGGATGAAAGTTTGTACGAAAGTCCAGAAACAACTAGATTTAATAAGGCTTTTTACAATTAACTCGATGACGAGTGTGACAATGAGTGTGACAACATGCTAGTAACCTATCTCACTCAACTGAACTCTAAACGATCGCAGAATGGAACAATGCTGTTTCCCATCAGCGGGTTTCCTCCTTCGGTACTGACGCTGTGTAAAGTGTTACACGAGAACTCAATTAGCAGGGATATTTTACTTCTTATAGTAGTAAATCTTGTTTTGGGAAAGTCTCAAGTTGTTTTGTCGATAGAAGATCGATTTTTTACAAAAACCATATTAGAAATTTAGAGAGATGAGCAAGTGTTTTTAACATTGTATTCGATTGTAAGTGCAGCAACATGAAATATCTGGACCGAGTGTCCTGGCGAAGAAAACCTAGGAGAGCCGACCCCAAACAATGGAAAGAAGGCTAGGAATAAGAGAAGAAGAAGCAACATGAAATATCTACTGATTTTATGTATAAAAAATATAAAATACATTTTCATCTCTCTATAAATAAGAAGTGTTGTACTGCCGAGGGATAAACCTTTAAAAACCCTGCCAAAAATGTAAATCACTTAACAACTTAGGTCTTCATAGTACACGATTTGAAAAGGTTGTTCTAAGAATCGCTCCCCGCCGCATTGTTCTTGTTTCTCGTATTAATTTACTCGTCATTTGTTCATTCATTCATCTTTTATCAATTTGCATGTTCCTTTTTTCCCACTGTATATCGTGTAGGACTTCTTGTTTTAGAGATTTTTTAAATATATGATTTTGCAGTCACTTATCAAATTACATCATTGTTGTACTCGTAGCAGGGATGACATTGGGGATTGGGGGTAAAAGTTTTAGTAACAGTTCATCGATTTTCAATATTGGAAGAGAAGTAAAGATATTACGCCACTATGGAATTTGATTGGCTACTTCTAGGCTACTTGAACAAAAGCTTGCATTTTGACACCTCTTTTGTGGTCAAACATGACGTCATGAGATCTCTAAGCGTACACTTTTAAATAATTTATATTTGTATATTATTAATAATCGCTTCTGGAAAACGACTTGAACGTGTACGACAGGGGCGAATAATCGATTTAGCTAGGCCTTACCGTTTTACTTAGTAAACCTTATGATGTAAATATCTATTGGTCTATTAGATTATTCTTGAGTGCACAGGTACTACTAACATAAAAAATAAAAGTATGAATCAAATAGCTCTTGTTCATCAGCCAAACAATACACAGAAATGATCACTCACCCTTGACGTATTATAATTTTCATCTCCAAGTGGACTACTACAGATGTGGCTTTCTATCTTCTAAACGCTGTTTCAATGATAGTAATTTACTTATCATTAGCTTATTATAACGTTGCGTTAGTGTGCGTGCACCCGGAAGTGTGAGTGCTATGCTACTACATAATGATGCAGTGATTATTGCCGGTGAAAAATGAAGGGCTGATTTCACTTACTGCTTAACGTTGTCATTACTCACTTTTCGAATAACAAGCGTTTATTATCCGTGCCAAATATTTTCTCCGGCAATAGCCAAGGAAACATCACAGACCTAAATATGTTGAGCAATAAGTCAAAGAAACATCACAGACATAAATACGTTGATCAATAAGTCAAAGAAATATCACCGACCTAAATATGTAGATAAATAGTGCTTAGTATCCCAGAATTGGACTGACAGGCTTTTAAGATGATGATAGCATTGGTAAAGACCTGTGTTCCGCAAATCTAGCAGATTTCGAATTATACCAGGTTTTATATTAAACGGATGAGGGTTCTTAGTTTTAATTTTAAATAAGTAATCGTGTTTTAAATGAAGTGTTTAATCTATTAACAACCGCTGTCCGGAAACAACAGCAATAAAACTAATAGCATCTCTTAGACCACATCAAGCGTTGATCTAGTCGAGGAGTTAACTGACGCGCGAACTTTACTGAGATTAGCCGTCGTTAAGATAAACGGCTTGCTTTTTGCTTGATGGAGGTTGTGGGTAAAGCATGATCACTTACTTGATCGTCTACTGCTGCCGAAGATTATACAATGAGAAAACTTATTTTCATATTCAGTGGTAATAGATAATGTCTTTTGCGAATTATATTTGGACAAAATTATTGTTTTCTGGCATGTTCCTGACTATGAGCCATTAGTGCCATTACGCAATAATTTCAATTATTTACAACTCAACTATTACTTTAAATTTCCCTAAAAATAAACTATAAGAAGCGGCATTACAACTTTTAATAATTATTAAGAGGAGTTTAATTAAATTTCATTACGACTTCAAACATAAAACGATACAAGAAGGAAACTTTTAAATGTCGGTTAATAAATTGTCTTTACTTAAATTAACTTCAGTTACTGTTATTTCCGATGATTATACTTTTAGAACAGTTTAATGTATACTGTTAAAGTCCTGATCACAACTTTTCTTTTCCTGTTGTGGTTAATAAAATAAAATGACTTGTTTACTCATACCGTTTCTAATCTCTAACTTAATCCCGTGTTATATATCCTACTGTTCTGTTATGATATGAGCAAGTTTACATCGGTGGGGTAGGGACTAGATCTTCAGCTATTGGTCATTTGGCTCAAGTTTTACTTTGATTTGGCTCACATCGGTGTATTGTTGTTTTATCAATGCCCAAAGTCTTTTTATTTTCACAACAGTTTAGGGGTTAGCTAAGTAGCCTCTTGCGATTTAAAAAGGAAATCATTCAAAAGAGTAGGATACTGGCTACGGGCTGGAGTATTTCCTATCATTTTCTTCTTCAACCAGCATTCTTATATTTCTAAATACAGATGTTTCCATTTGGCTTGACTTGGCAAGTCTTCTGATATTAAATGATTAAGCCATCTAAATATCTGTTTCTAGTTTTCGATCAAGCCTATAAATTACACCCATTATTTTTTTATCTTATAACTTCACTTTATTCATCACACGAGACAGATATCCCGTATTAGAGGGACTAGTGACACTAAATGAATCGGCATGGCGGCTATTCAAAGGCTTGAAACTTAAAAAAAACCTAGCAACCATTTTTCAGAACGGTACTTGACTACTTGTTGATAATTCTCAAAAACCGAATTAACTTACGCAAACACCTCGATCTACATCGCTGGCCGTAAAAAACCTTACTTAATCGCACTCGCTTTTAAACAAGTAATGTAATTTATATATTTCACTTTTCGTGAATACACTAGCCTAAAATGGTGTTAATCGTGGGAACCGGCGTCGGTCGTTGCTCTTCTTAAGATATGGATCTTACATTTACGACTGATGGTGATCGCTTCCGGTAGACGTATTGGAATACAGTTATGTTATATTTTATCAATTTCCTTTTAGTAACTTGTTTCTTTTATCGTGCGATAACATTACTATTCTATTATGAGATAATTGAAGATTGATCTTAGACAATCTTCTAGTAGTGAATGTGATAAATAAAAAGATAGTTACAATAACTTTTTGTTTACTTCTTCTTTATAACATGTTTTTTTTATTAAATATCCTTCCTTTTCCATGCATAATTAACATTAATGGCAAACTTTTTATTTACGCACCTCCAGAATAAAATCTATGAAAGGTATTTGCTTTATTACATATTTTGTAAAAGTATTTTTAAATTTTACATTAACAGGTTTGTATCATCTCCTGTTACAAAACAGGTATAGGTAAGTTTGAATAACTGGATACTACTGATTCCGGGACCTCCACGAGGCCAATTAAAATGCAAATATCTCCATGTTCCAATTAAACCTGGCCACAATATTTAATACCAAATTAAGAAGCGAACACTTAGATTTTGCTCTCTGTTCGTTCATCCTTCTTTAATTCCTTACTCTAACCCGTTTCTAATCCAGCCAGGTTATAAAACAGCCAACAACGTATTGATGGGGGTACTGGCTTAGCATCTGACCTTTTAAACCTGATATGTATAGGTAAAGCTATTTTTAGATTAAGCTTTAGGACTTTAACTTCGGTAGAAATGTAATTCCTCATATTTTAATAATTATTTTATGTTAGCAAACTTCTATACGCGAACAGTTTCAAATCAAAGCCTTGATTGGAATAATGTAGCTTGAATGACAGCAGCTGTACATGAGAGCAGGACAGAGCGATACGTGTATCATTATCACCATAGAGAAAATTTTCTCTATAGTATCACGCATCGCTTTGTCCTGCCGGCTCAGCACGCTGCAGTTGTCAGTTTATCTAGCCCCATAGATTAAAGACTTTAGGCATGGTCACATTTTCTTGACATCCAAGCAGTGCAACACATTTTGAAAGACAAGAACGGCTACATGTATACGTGTATAAAGCTCTCTCTGTCTAAAATATCATAAACGTAATTTGTGGATTTGCTGAACATTTTCCTCCACTGACGTTTCTTCGCGCTTGGAGGTGATAGATTACATGACATCATTCCTCAAATAAAGTGTCATTTCTCCGAGATATATTTTCTCTCGGACTGCGTGCTAAGCGGGCTGCTGTGATGCACGCTGCTGTCATTTTCATCAAACTACATTTTTTGGATGTTCACCCCTTGTGTTCACCCGTGGCCGCATAGACGGTACAGACAATACTTATAGAAATATCTTCCCAAGTTGTAGAATTATCTTCATAAGTTTTTCTACGTTAAGTTGTTACAGATATTTCAGACTACATCCCACATCGTCGACCGGCTAAACTGAACAATCAGATCAATTAAGTAAATCAATCGTGTGTCGTTTCGAGGGTCTTGAGCTTATATTACAGTGATGCGCACTTTCTATCGACGATAATCGGTGGGTGTAGTCACGGTATGGACACAACAAGCCGATGATTGCCGGCGATAACTACGCCTTATTACAAGGTAGTAAGGAGGGTATTAGCTTGCGCAAGAAGAGGCGAAAGTGTCGTCTAATTGCGGTTGGTTCGATTGGACGTGCAAGGTGGTGTTAAGGAAATTGGCCAAGCTAAATATGATATAACACACTGAAATACAAAAACCATTTCGAGATATTTGTATATCATACCATATTTTGTTATTTTCGAATAGAAAAGTAATTTGATTGCGGCAATATATTCAAAAATGCTGCGGCAGTTGTAACATTCATTTGACCACTGAGTGACGTCATTCCACAAGTAAAAAAAATCAATAGATACGAAAACTTATTATCTGTGCTCTTTCTGTTAAACGCCAACAGTCGGTAATGCATCTCTGTCACAAAGTAGGGTGACCAAATTATTTTAGGCTTGGGGTTGTATTATTATTGAAGCCCTCTGGAAGAGCAGCTTCATTTTCAATATTTTATTTGGCAAGATTTTATACTTTCGTCTCTACCTGAAAAGTTGTGTTTCGCTCGGCAATAAAAAAGTATTTTGCGTCTCGTGCATTGAAACCCTTGCAACGCTGAGGAATCATCTTTGTTTTGGCTCGTGGCTCAATCGTAGAATCATAGAGGTAAATCAAGTCAAGTCCGTGTGGTGCCGGCAAAGAATAGTACTAACCCATCTGTACCCGTGGGTGTCGTAAGAGGTTACTAAGGGCTTATTAACTGAAGGATGGGCAGCAGCGTCCCCCTGTATGTATCGTCTCATCTTACGTACTGCGGTCACCAACAACAGCGGTCACCAGCCACAACGCTTACAAGCGTGGTAGCTATGGTAAAAACAATTGGATCGGAGTTTTTTCAGCAGCAGCATTCTTTTTGTTTGTTTCCAAAATAAACCTTTTTTAATTTTTTCTTCTTCCTTTCTTGCTTTCCAGAAAAGTCCGAGTACGATGCGTCATCATCAGAAGCAAAGCAATAAATAATATTTGACTTGTATTTTATGACTTATTGTTTATTGATAAACAAATTTTATTAAAGGTACGACTTGTAACAAAATTATCGAATAAATAAAAGGTTTTATTTCTTAATTCATAGATTTAGTTCCGACTTTACATTTTTTTACTCACACGGAATAGGAATAGGTTCAAAAATATGAACTGGCTCTTAAACTTTACCTCATTTATACGTTTCTTAATATTATGTCCCAAGTCTTTGGTAGGTTTACTGAAATAAACTATCAATACTTACAAACATCAAAAGACTTAAAACCAATATGTTGTTCATTCTCACTACGTATTGAACACCACTCGTACATCAGCTGTCTTTCTGTCCATCTATACGTGCGTTATTCCCTTCTGTCCGTCCGTGAACAACAGGCCGATAAAGGTCTTTGTTGGTATTCTTGTAAAAACTCAACATCAACCAACTGCATTTCGGCCTAGTCGCGAGCCCCCTACTTTTTAAATGAAGTTACGGATGAATCGAGAAAATAGGTCGGTCTATCAATGAATAAAACAAAACAAAATTTCACCCAAATTCCAAAACAATACCTTCTAATATTGACTACCAACCACTTGAATATGAGCAAGAATACATCTCTCTCAGCGAGGTGGTTTGCTTCACTACTACTACACGACGAAGTTTTGTATTCCGTGGACGAAGGCGTTTTTATTTATTGCTCCTGTCCTCCTGCTTCGATCGCACTGTGCAATTCGGTACACTATTGCTGTCACTTTCTGTTTCGATGATGAAGAAAGTGACAGCATAAAAATTCAAGGAAATTTAACTTTAATGTCGCTTATGCGACTGGCCGTAAGAGGCATACCAATATCGAAAAATGAAACTCTTTTAAATGAATTCCAACCCAAGGTAAAAAAACTTCACATAATACCTCTCAATAATCACGGCACTAAACTCCGATGCTGACCGTAAATGTGGCTCGAAATATCGCGAGGGAGCGCAGGGCAGGCGTGCAAATTGTTCATTGGCTCCCCGCGTGTCGTCCATAATGTTAGTTGGGAGTTTGGGACTAGTCTATCATAATGTTCTTTGGGACAAGTTGTTCAGTTTTATGGGCAGTTTCCGCAGATTCACATCCCACAGTACTGATGTGGTTGTACCTTTTGTTTTCCTGTATGTTCAAACATCGTATATTATAGCCACCCTACTTCATACGTAAAACAATTCGGCTTTTTCATAGAAAAATCAAAGGAATAATGCATACCCATAGAAGAATATTCCGCAAATAGCATAGCTATCAATTTTGCAGCCATTTACGCAACAATATTTCACTGTTTTTGCAGAAAAATGCGTGATTTTAAACAACATTTAGCATGACATAAAAATAAGTCAAAGACGGGGATACCAGTAATGTGTAAAAAATATTACCAAAAAGGTTGATGACCAATGAAGAAGTGCATAACCTGCTTGACCATAAACAACACAATTAGATCAAATAAAATTTTAGAGTTTAGTAGCTAAATCACAGAACCAAAAGCACCTGAAAAATTTTGACGATTTAACTGTAAAAAGGTTTTCTATATAAAACCAAGCATAACTTGGCTAAAGATTTTTCCTACCAACCCGCGATTTCGTTTTGGTATGGCAATCGTTTCATCGTCTACTGTGAAATGACGTCATCAACTTTAAAACTTAAAAAATTAATATAAAATTAATAATAGTATTTTAGGCGGAAAAAAACAAATTAGTTTCCTAAAATAGTCTAAATTTTCAGTTAAAAATATAAAACAAATCATTTTTATTTATTTAGCTTAGCGAATTGTGTGTGAAATATGATTATTAATTACGGAATTTCAATTCAGAACATCGTTGGGCTATTTATGAAAAAAAAATGAATTAAGTTTTGCAATAGACAATTTGTAAATTATTATTTGCCCACATTGCGCCTTTGCCCACATTAGTTTTAAGTTCCTTTTCCTGTACAATTTATTTCTTATTATGTGTGCAATAAAGAATCAATCTATGTATCTAATTTGCAACTAATAATGGCCCACACGAAATTTGCTGTTCTTCTTTTAGGACCCCGAACGTGGTGATTTAAACGATATTACAAAAAGAAAAACTTTTGCATAAAATGATGTTATGTTTTAGGCAAATGTTTTAGTTTTACTAATATTGTTTAAGTTACCTTCATCAGGACCCAGGAGCTAAATTTATACAGTGACTGTAAATGACCAAACATCAACCTTTGTTCCATAATAATTAGGAGCACGGAAAATTTAAATAAACTGTAAGGAATGAAAGACACTGATACATTTCATTACTTGTATTTTAATACTGTAATTAATATAGTTTCCCTATTATTATTTAATATAAACTTGTATATAAAAGCTACTGGTTTTATTTCACGTACATAACTCACTATTGAAAACTATGAATGCTTTTACAATGAACTTTACTAAAGCGCTCATTGAAACTTCTCACCTCAACATTAGAAAGACACAGTCAACAGCTCATCGATTGAAACATTTTGAATGCAAAATCGTTCCTAATATGAGAGAAATAGAGTATAGGGTTGCTCAAGTTAATTTAATGCCGGTTGTACTTGAGTATAAAAATAGTAATACAAATTCTCATCCGCGCCATTGTCCGTCACGCCTCTTACACACTGCTTGCAACGAAAGGGCGTTTGTATTCTTATGATATTATGAATAGGAATCAAAGCTAAGTAAAGAACACAAAAAAAGAACAAAGAACTATAGAATTTAATTAATTACAGTACATAAAGAAAGTACATACATAATATCACGCCTTGTTCCCGTCGGGGTAGGCAGAGACCACAGTTCTACACTTGCTACGAATAACTAATAAATTAATAACTAATTAATACACTAATTTATTTTGTCAATGAGCCCGAAGAAGCAAGACTCCAATGTGTCATGCTTGACTCTACTATCATCGATGGACTTACTTTTTCAGAAATAAACTCGTAGCCCTGAGAGCAGAAATGCGGTCAATAGGATGTCCTGTTTTGATTACTTTACACAGACTTTAAATAAAAAATATAACGTATAAATGCTCGTTTACGATAGAACAAGCTCACCTAGTGTGATAGTTTAAAAAAACACTGGCGGTTTTTTTAAAAATGTTTGAATTTTATTATCTTTAGCTATTCATGCCGCAAGCGTTATGGGTTCGTGTGCATCGGGTACTATTTGGGGCGGTCTGTTCGACTAAATCGCTATAGTTTAGTTTATTTATTTCTTAAGATAAGGTAACATCAGATTTTACACAATGTAAAACAGGGTAGCCTTTTTTTACTGACATAAGGTCGTCAACATAATCTAAAAGGTACAATTCAAAATAAATAAATATAGCAGTCTGACAATTCTGTTGCTAAATAATAAACTAAATATTTTCTTCATTTATTTTCCCCACAAACAATGGAACATCTAACCTCCTGTCCCGCATGTCCCGACACATGTACGCGTGATAACCTTTTTAAAGCCACAAGTGACGCAGTAAATGTGGTCACGTTCTGGGCTACAAAAATTTAAATATTTGGGATTGATCGACACGCTAAGAAGAAGAAGAATTATTTATTGAAAATTATTAACATAACAGACGATAAGAATAAGCACAGGCTGGTTTTATTAAATGTTAACGACATAAATAACAATAATAATAAGAAGCACGTTGCAGTTGTATTCAATGGCGTAGAGTACATTGCTTTGCATATTGGGTGAAGTAACTGTAGCTTTGGTGCTACAATTCAACTCTACGCTGATATAACCGATACACACACGACTTACTTATCTCACATCGCTTTTAATAAAATATTTAGTTCAGTTCGTGATGTTGGTATGCAGATAAAGAAGGCAGCGAGGTAACTGATTTTTATGTCGATATTTTCGAAGAGAGTTTTTTGTATTTGGAGTTTTACCCAGAATAATCCTTCCTACTAATCCTACTAATATTATAAACGCGAAAGTTTGTAATTATGGATGGATGGATGGATAGATGGATGGATGGATGGATGTTTGTTATTCTTTCACGTAAAAACTACTGAATGGATTTTAATGAACTTGGCACACATTTAGGTTAAGTCCTAGCATAACACATAACCAACTTTTTACCGCGGAAAAACACTTCATTCCCACGGGAAAACGCATTTAATGTTAATGAATAAGGTGACTGACTCACTGACTGACATATCAACGCACAGCCCAAACCGCTGGGTCTGTAAATTCCAAATTTGGCATGTAGGTTCCTTATAAGGTCTTAGGGTGCACTAAGAAAGGGTTTCACAAAATTCCACCCCTAAGGGGGTAAAATAGGGGATGAAAGTTTGTATGAAAGTCCGTCAGTTTTAAAGTTAGAATCTTCAAATTTTGTATTTAGGCCTACGACTTAAAATTAATAAATAAGTATCTCAGGGTTTTTGAAAATTCGACACCCTAAATGGTGAAAAGGGGGATGAAGTTGAAACACCTTTATTTTTAAAGTAAAATCCACATAATTTATTATTTAGGCATTAGGTTTGTAATTCTATGCAACGTTCATCACTGTTAATGAAATTCCACGCCAATATCAACCCCTAAAAAGGGAAATTGGGGTGAAAAAGTCTAAAAACCAATATAGCTATCGTTTGTACGGTTTATTGTGTCGCTGGTTACGAAAACTACAACAATTTTGAAATCCAACGTGGTGGACGTGAAATACCATCATCCCCTGGGGATGGGGTTGGGGTGCGATAGGGTTGAAATGTCTAAAAATCAATATGGGTGTCATTTGTCCATACAATTTATCGGGTCGCTGATTACGAAAACTACAACAACTTTGAAATCCAACGTGGTGGACGTGAAATTGGGGTGCGATAGGGTTGAAATGTCTAAAAATCAATATGGGTGTCGTTTCTATGTTTATATGAAGATAGGGATAGCGGTTAAAATGGCGTTAGGAGTAGGGATAGAGGTTAAGGAGAGGGAGTGGGAGAGGGAGAGGGAGAGGAAAAGGGCGGAGGAAAGGGAGGGAAAGGAGGGAGAGGGCAGGGACAGGGATGGTTTGACGGACGGTTCGACAGATGGTTGGACGGATGGAAGGATGGACGGACGACAGATAGACGGAGGAGGGTGGATGAATGGATGGTCAGATAGATAGAATCCCTCGCGGACGAAGTCGCGGGCAACAGCTAGTTACTCAATATATCAAAGGCTTTTTTTACATTTGTGTGGTGCGCAGAAAAAACAAAGGAATAGTACCAACCCATATGTAGTTTTGGGTGTCGTAAGAGGCGACTAAGTGATTGTAAACCGAAGGGTGGGCAACAGCGTCCTTCCGTGTATTCTAACATCTAACATACTGCGGTCACCAACATCTGCGGTCAATGGTGCCAGCCGCATCGCCAACAAGTGTGGTGACTACAGTACTTTGCCCCCTCCACATGGTTCCAGCAAAAGCTAAAAAATTTTAGGGAGCTCCCTGTCCTGCAGTGGACGTTTCATGGGATGTTATAATGAAATCTGCTTGGTGTCTTAATAATAAACAAATTATCTTACTTAACAGGAACAGAATCAATAAGACCACCCTAAATAGACCACCTTCTTTGCGATAAGACCTTTTTAGGGTTCCGATACCAAAATGGTAAAAAAGGACCCTTATGGTGCGACTTTGTCTGTCTGTCTGTCCGTCTGTCTGCCACACCTCTATATCTCAGCAACCACTCATGCTATCGACTTGAAATTTGGAATAGTTTTAGAATATAGTTACCCAACTTAATTGCACATGAAAGAATTTTGAAAACATCAGGATTATTAATGTAAAGGGGGCCAAAATAGGGGGGGCCAAATTTCAAATTGTCGCTACCAGGTCAAGTGGGATGTCATATGAAAGGGCTTTACTTGAACATTCTAAAATATATTGTAGTATTTTTTCACGTTTCTTAGTTTTCAAGTTATGATGAAAAATGTCAAAAAAATACCAAAATACCTTATCTACGAAGTTTGTGAAAGGAAAAATCTGAATTAATTACAGTTGACAGAAGTTTATGTAAACATCACAGCAAAAATAAAACGATCTTTCTAAATTGCACAGTTTTTTTTTTAATCTGCAAATAACCTTATGGTGCGACTTTGTCTGTCTGTCTGTCCGTCTGTCTGCCACACCTCTATATCTCAGCAACCACTCATGCTATCGACTTGAAATTTGGAATAGTTTTAGAATATAGTTACCCAACTTAATTGCACATGAAAGAATTTTGAAAACATCAGGATTATTAATGTAAAGGGGGCCAAAATAGGGGGGGCCAAATTTCAAATTGTCGCTACCAGGTCAAGTGGGATGTCATATGAAAGGGCTTTACTTGAACATTCTAAAATATATTGTAGTATTTTTTCACGTTTCTTAGTTTTCAAGTTATGATGAAAAATGTCAAAAAAATACCAAAATACCTTATCTACGAAGTTTGTGAAAGGAAAAATCTGAATTAATTACAGTTGACAGAAGTTTATGTAAACATCACAGCAAAAATAAAACGATCTTTCTAAATTGCACAGTTTTTTTTTTAATCTGCAAATAACCTTTACAAACAAATTTAGTTTTGCGGTCCTAAAAATGGACTTTATTGCTTCCAAAAATACAAAAAGTATATCAGAACCCTCGGCTCGCGAGTGGCTTAGTATGATAAGAGAACGTTGTGGCGTAAAAGAAGACGTAGTGACTAAAATTGAGAAAGGGATGCTGAGATGGTTTGGTCATGTAGAGAGGATGAATGAAGGAAGATTGACGAAAGAGATCCACAAGGCGAGAGTGAATGGAAACGTTGGAAGGGGAAGGCCTCGGCGAACGTACCAGGACCAAATTCAGGACGTTCTGAATAAAGGCCAGGTAAAAAGTACCCTAAACCGACTAGCATGTATGAAAGGATTGATGAAAGTTCAGGAAGCAAGGGAAGTATGTCAAGATCGTAGCAGGTGGAGAACCAAGAATTTTAAAAACGACTTTTGTAACAAGCTAGTTTTTCATACTCTAATTGACTTAGTGAGATTTGTATTAACTTTGTTCTATGCCAGTGGTTTGATGGGCCTTAACTTTACGTATCAGCAGTTCAGTACCTATAGTTTTATCCGTTACTACTTACTTGGACACCCTTTATATTATAAAGTTTGTAACGAGCTATTCATAACATAACTCAGTTCCCAGTATCGAGTGGCAGTATGTCGCGTTTGTTTGTTTGTCCGACGACGATCTTCCATTGTCCGCTTCCCCGAACGCCGCCTGCGCAGCGCCGCTTCCTATAAAGTGTAAACTGCGGACAAACCTCCTTTGTTCACTCACACGGCGCCGGCGCACGGGAGCTATGTGAAACGGTTATGAAATATCTTGCCGGTATTTATAATCAAGAACTCAAACATCCTTAAGCCACGATCACACCTTCCCTAATTCAGAAACTACTTTGGCTTACATTGCTCCTTGAAGTAAGAATATTGCAAATAAAATAACCAAGCCTCCCAGCAATGTATGCCGAATCAGTCCTTGAATTCAGTTAGGTGTGATCGTGGCTTTAGCCAACTAAGTTAATTTACAAAACTACTGCTTTGCTTTGACAGTTTGTATTCAATTCAATTCAATCGTTTATTCATAAATATAAATTTACACGTCATCTTTTTAAATAATATAAATCAATTTACATTATAGTAAATTTTAGATTAATTAATGATAAGTAGTTTGTCGTAATAATAGTTCGTAATAATAGTATAAACGATGTTTTCTGTGCTTTAGCTTTTTTTAGCTTAGCACAGCCTAGTTCTAAGCTAGGATGATGGAGTAATTTGGAATTTTTATAGCTAATGGCTTAACTATCTCGCACAGCTCCTCTGGTAGATAGGTGCCTTAAGCCACGATCATACCTGGCTGAATTCAAAGACTAATTCGGCATACATTGCTGGGAGGCTTGGTTATGTTAATTGCAATGTCCTTACTTCAACGAGCAATTCAGCTGTGATCGTGGCTTTAAACGGAACAACCAAAACGCTGATACACCCCAACTTTTTTCAATTTTCCAATACCTACCTGTTTCTTGTGATTTACCGATATCTTTGAGTATATCAATCAGGCGACAAAACTGACCTACTGATTTACTTAAAGATTTCGGCCTCCTTGATATACTCTTCAAGAGAATAAAAAGAAACACCTTGTATACAGGGTGTAAGGGACGGTCTATCGAAAACTGGACGGGCGTGCTTAGTCAACTAAACTAAACAACTTTCCCAAAGAAACATTTCTGGAATTTTAAAAAATTTGACCTTCCCATACAAATGGCTCACTGATCGGAATATTTGTATGGAGAGGTCAATTTTTTTTCATTTAAATATGTTTCTTTGGGAAACTTGTTCAGTTTCGTTGACTGAGCACGCCCGTTCAGTTTTCGGTACACCGTCCCTTACACCTTGTACCTACCTATACTCGTACTCGTAATAATGAAACCCAAATATGTTTTTCAGAATATGGCCTGTGATAAAATTATCATCGAAATTTTTAAGCTTTCCCAAAACATATCAAGTAAAAGTCTATTTTACGTATTAGTGCTAGTTCTTAACAAATCTATAGCTCATTGTCTAAAATCAATCATTACTAACGAATAAAAGTGAATTTTCTGAAAGTGCAGTATCACGTACATAATAATCATTTTTAACAAGGTACCAATTTATTACACTATAACACGTGAAATAGTGATGTTTATGTACCTGTTACACTGTTTCTACTATACTCATTGTACCTGTTACGAACGTTTATACCACTACCTTCCTGGTTTACAGAAAATTAAGTAATGGAACAGTGTACAACTTTAAGTAATAAATGTTGAACTAACAAAGAGATTTTTTGAAATAATATTACTTAAATGTAATTCTTTGCTTGCCAATAATATAAACTTCGTTGCAAAATCGTTTTTCGTATCATACTGGTTTTGTCAAAAACACTTTATGATAATAGCGAAACATACAAGGAATATTTAACCATCACTGACTGCTATTGTAACGAATAATCGTTATGGTAGTATTCAATATCACTTACTTTTTGTCCGAGTATATCTATACCACTTCACTAGCTCATCTTTAGTCATTGTCTGTCTATTGAATGATGCTTGAACAATTTTTCGGTAGAATACTTTCACCAAGATTTCCGTTTAATAATACGAGCAGTAATAATACTCGTAGATTCTTTTTTAATCACCATCGCATCGTTATAACTGGAACGGAACATCTGTACATACTAGTTTTTATTACCTCTCTATAATCACGATACGGTTTACAATCTTCCACAACTGGACAATTTCCCACAAAATTTTCTCGCAACGAGTTATCAAAGTCGTCACATTTAATAGCGAGTTGGCGATCTCAGTACGGAAGAAACGCAGTAAGAACCTGCTGGCAATCCTCTGACTCGGGTTCCCTTTATTGCCTTTTTTTTATTTCACAAGTGGGCAAACAAGCAAATAGGCCACCTGGTGGTAAGTGGTCACCACCGCACATGACACCCACTGTCTTACTAGTCAAATAAATTGACACTAATAAGACAGCAAAGCGCGTTACCCACCCTGAGAACTAAGATGGTATGTCTCATGTGCCGGTAATTTCACTGGCTCCCTTACCCTTCAAACCGAAACACAGTAGTGCAAACACTGCTGCTTTACGGCAGAAAAAGGTAAGGGAGTGGTACTTCCGCAGACGGACTTTTCACAAAAGCCCTACCACCTACAAAGCCCTACTACCTTTTACGACAGGGAAAGAAATGGGGGTTTGGCACTAAATTAGTCCAGATCTGATTGTCTAAAAACTATGATGATTTCTTACTACGGACGTATTAAGTCGTTGGTCCCGACTACTATCTACGAAAGTAATCGTCAATGAGCCATGTCAGAGGCCTTTGGCGGCTCAACAACTATGGCACGAGGGTATGTGAGATCGATTATCGACCTTACAGCTCACAAGACTGTGATGATGAGCACTAGGTGTGGATAGCTGGTGTCACGTGGTAATAATACACTTTATTACCTCATCATAACATCCCATGAAACTGCAAGACAGGGAGCTCCCTCCAGAGTTCCAGCTTTTGCTGGGCTTTTGATTACCTACTTTTAATAACTGATCGCTCATTCGTTACTTCGAACGATTCTTTTCACGTTGTGTGGGTTAAAGGTTCAATAATGTAAATTTTTACTATCGTATCACATTGATGTTTTAATACACCCCACCAATATGGCTATCCTACATTAAAATAACGGTTATTTCAAACATAAAGTCTCTATTAGAGAGAAAATAGTGTATATTACGGTTTATACTGGAGAAACTAATAGGTTTTTGAGTGCCAACTGCCACTAATTCAATGAACGATTTGGTCTTGTTTTTTAATTAATCAATATTTTGCAGGACATTTACATAAGTAAAATAAAACTAAGGTAGCTAAATGCAGAATTAAAAAAGACATAGAGAAAAGTAGTAGTTGTTTTGATGGAAAAAGCCTCAATACCTCTACAGAAAGTAATAAATAAACAACAGGTATTAGTCTTTCCTAAGTTTTGACAAATAGCGCAGTATGACCGGCGCAAACGCACGCGGGTGGTACTAATTGCTTCACCACCTCCATTACTCTCTCTCAGGCTTATTTGTCTCCTGGTGACAGCTGGTGATCAGGTTGCTGCCTTTAGGAGGACGCTGTTCACTCAGTTTCACAACTGGAATAGCATGGCTTTGACCAAGGAAATGGTGCTTTGCATTCACATTAAGTATTTTTTTTTCACTAGCCTAGCATTTCTTTATGCTTTAGGTTTAATATAAAAACAGTGTTAGATGATTGCGTCTACCTTGGATGGGGTCCAAGGAACAGATTTTTGTAGTAACTACAACTTGTCTCTGTTGACCTAGTAGCATGGCACATAGCTATTAGTTAAATTATTTAAAATTAGAGCAACTTTATCTTAGAAAAAGACTCTTTTTTTTGAGTGGCCTATTAGCGTGGTTGGCTTTCTGTCCGTACCTTTACGCTGGAGATTGCGGATCCAATCCCCGCCCAGAATAAATATTTCTGAGATGCACCTTGTGTGAAATATCTGCTTTATTTATTATTGTATTTCCATTCCAAGTAATAATGTTTTGTTTTTTATCATACACGGGTCGATTCGGGCCACGTCTTTGCTTTAGTACATACAGTTATTGTCCCTGCCGATCGAGTCCGGAGTAACTGTACCTACCTACCTACCTACCTACTTGCGGCTGCATATCTCGGTTTATTGCACAGAGGTACATGAGCTACCAAATGCGGATACAATTTAAGAGAATATCTACCTGCATTTTTTTTCATGAGCGATATTATCGTTGTAAAGATTAAAGTATGTTTATTTCTCATGCTTACATACACGGACTAGTCAATAATATGAGACATAAATTTTACTAGATCAATAATTAGGTTGTTCAGATGTGCGTTAATATTTTCATTTCAACTGTGTCGTAAATAGCTCAGCTTCTGTGAATACTTTTACTCAACGTACTATAAAGTCAAACATCAAAACTTCACGAGTTCTATTTATCTACTTACATGTCAAGTAAATCATCAACATACCAGCCAGTATCCAGGTATAGCATCAGATACCGTTCAGTTGAAGATCATCGCTATTAGAACAGACCGCTTGGCTAAATGTGCTTACGATAAATACACAAAAACATACTCGTACTAGCAATCATAAATACGATGAATTGAGGCAGTTGTACTATATATGAGTGTCACAGTTACCAGATCATAAATTAAAGAAATGTTACACAGGCTAAGAGTTATGCCACATTTTTTCCGTTATAAACGAAGAAATTGTTAAAAAGGGACTAAAATATGGGACGAGCACGGCACGTATCATGCTAACACATTGCGATCATTTGACAGAAGATCTTCTATAAATCGTGGTGATAATAGCAACGATAATGATATTAGTAGTTTATGCAACTGTCATATAATACCATATTATATGCAGTTGCGTATACTACTATATCTTCACTCATGCAATAGGTTTCTTTACTTATAAAAATGATAAAAAATTAAACAAAAGTAAGTAAACAACAATGGTAACTTATATTATGTATATTACAGTTCTGATATGAGTCTGAAGAAGCCGCCTTAATATATCCACTAGGTCTTCTTTGAAATATACAAGCAGAACATTTTCTTAACAAGACATGGTTTTCTTTTCGATTTTCATTATTTCCCAAATCATTGTAGGTTATGTCATAAAATGTTCTAGACTAATATAGGAGAAGATCATAAGTTATTGAGTATCTTCTGGTGTAACTGCAGTATCCTGACTGCACCACTTTATCTTCTTTTTCAATAAACTTTCACATTACTTTCACGGGCACAAAAAACTTGAAAAAGGTAAATATTTGAAAATGACGGCAAATCTAATATCTATTTCCTTCTAATTTCAGGCTGCGCGCGCATATTTTCCACTACAGATAAAATAATTGTAACTATAGTAACTGTTACTGTAACTGCTCCAAAATAATAGGTTGTTTATAAGGCACACTTTGTAAATATGCTACTAATATTTGACAGCTACTAAGAAAAACTGTTACATTTATAACCGTCTCTCTAAAAGACCTTATATTCAGTCTTCTTTAAAAAGGTTTAGGTTGAAGAAGAATTTTATCCAAGTGTTATGTTATGATTAAAAAGTTAAATTACGTAACACTTTTGCAAAATTTTCATACAAAAATCGTTACGTAATGGTAACTTTTAATTTTTTATACATACTCTGCGTAATATTCAGCCTTATGTACCAACTTTTTGAATCATAATTCAAAGATTACGACATGAGTGTAGATAAAAGTCTTAAAGATACGTAATTTATTTTTGCGGGGGTTCTGCAGGGTATTCACATTAGTCATGATTCACATTGTCAAATGCTTCACTTAAATCAACTTCATACAAAGTATAGTAGATTGCTAATCATGGCATGGCTATAGACGACAATAAGAGTCACTATACTGCCTCTACAGTACGATAGGTAGGTAGGTACTGTTATATTGTCCCACACAGGAAACTGGCCAGTTTTTGCAAAGCATCGCCATTTCCTTTAAAGCTTTTGTCTGTTAAGTAAATCGTTTGAGAAAGGAGAGTCTAGGTTCTTAAGTGCCTATTGTCAGGCTTAAAGCAAATTAAAAGTTTTGAGGTAGAGATTTTAAGCAGCTTTTGGTAGTCAAGACCCTCAGCCGAGAGGTGACAACGAAGAAGAAGGTAGTGTTAAACTACGTTAACATGCCCAACTTGCTTACAGTACAAAACTACTATCTACAAAAACAAAAGCACGTGGAGGAGCCGGCCATATTATTATAGTTTATCTCTACCTATTACCTCAAATGAAATCCACTTTGTCTCAATTTCAAATTTTACTCACATTTTCTGTCAAACTGCGCAATTTTCTATTCATGGTTGACCATAAGAAAGTCCCATATTGTCCGGCCAGTAAGTGACTCGCATCGTAGCTGCATGGAAATGGGGCTCATTTGCAGTATTGCATGACATGCAACACCACGACATTCTGACCACGACAGAGCTAACAAAGACAAATGAGCGACAGGTAAACGGCAAACTCCTCGCACACATACAAGCCTCGTTCATATTGATCTTGCTACATGAAGATGAGACTTGTTTTGAAGGTTAAAATTTAAATGAGCAATTTTTATGGTTTAAATAAGCCGCTCGGGGCGAAAGGCTTCTGCCTAATTGCATCGATCGAGCAAAGAGTAGCCTGCGGGATTCCCGTGCCTGTAATTTTGATTATGCATTATATTATAAATTATAGGCATAACATAAGAATATTGGACATTCTGAGTGCCCTAAGGTTTAGTCAATGGTCATAAGGTTTTTAATTGGTATGAGTCCTTTGATCTGCAACTCAAATCTACGTTGTCTTACCAAGGGCTAGCAGCTAGTTATATTAAATGCATACTAAGACTCAAGGAGCCTTAAATCAGTTACTATCCATACATGCCACTGAACATCTTGAGCTGGAGAAGTCGTAAATAATAGCTTGCGCGGCAGGGGTGCGCCGTCCATGGCTAAATGATTATACCATCAATAATCAATTTCCAATAAAGTTTTCATTCTTTTCTTATGATGGTTGTATTATAGTAAAATTAACTACTAAATTTACCTTTAATTTTCATAACAGATATTATAAATTCTTTTAGTTTTAATTTAGTTCATTTGACATTACGTCAATCTGGAGAGCTACCGAACCAAAAATATCGTGCCAATGTAGCGTTACTTTTCTAAATTTCTACTCATAATAGGCACAATAAAGAAACCTTCGAAGATCTGCGAAATGTATCGTCTCCAGCTTGTACATATTTTTAATCCATCAGCCCTAATCCTTTCGGGCGGTGTGTGCAATAAATATTTCGCCTCAATGGGGAATGAATCAAAACAGGAGCAAAGATAGATCGGCTCAGTGCGCGGGCGCATTGGTTGAGCACTAGTCTTCATAACGTTAGAAAAAAATGTGCACTGCAAGAACCACAATATTGAATTTGTTAAATGATGTATTCTTTAATGTTAAATTCTCTTGTGTATTAAATTATTTCCCTTTATATTTTTTCCTAAAAAGTTTATTAATACTAAAAAAAAAAACCGGCCAAGTGCGAGTCGGACTCGCGCACTGAGGGTTCCGTACCACCACATAAATATAATTGTATTAGTTGAAATTTCAGTAAGATATGTGCTAGATTTTTTGAGTCCGACCACGCGCTTGACCAAATTTTATTATTTGTTGTTATTTTATAGCCTATGCCCTATAAACATACCAATTTTCAAGTTTGTAAGTGTTCCCGTTTTTAAATAGAACTAAAACAAAAATCGCCTTAGAAACCATCCAACTTGACCCCTCTCTTATATGAATGTTCTTGAAAACGGGAGCTCACCACAATTGGTTACCATTAGTTGTGAGAAAAGTTGTAATATTTAATGATTTCAGACTTTTCCCATTATTTGTACTGTGAGACCTAGCTTCTTGCCAAATTTCATAATTTTAGGTCAACGGGAAGTACCCTGTAGGTTTTTCATTTTTGAATAAATGTATGGAGATGAGGACATAAAATGCCATATCTTTTGATTGCGTCATTGTAAAAAAATTGAAATTTTCAGATCTTGTGTGGTTCATGGATCCTAATATATGGTATTAATTTCAACCTGATACCTTTACCCGTTCGTGAGATAAAGGGTCTTGACAGACAGACAGACAGACAGACAGACAGACAGACGGACAACAAAGTGATCCTATAAGGGTTCCGTTTTTTTCTTTTGAGGTACGGAACCCTAAAAAGTACCCTGTAATCAATTGTGATTTTAAAGAAAATTTGTATGTCAGTTGTTTAATTTTATGGATAGAATGTTCCATCTATAACTATATTTATAATGTTTATAATGTTGGGCACAGATACTTTATAATCCTGTGATGAAACAGTTCTGCTCAAAATAACTTCATTCTAAACTTGTCTTCTCCGTAGCAATGGATACCTGCAGACTTCTGAATAGAACACACTTCATATTTTACAATCAGATAGCTTTGCGCCGGCGACGCTACCTGTACCGGTCCCTTCAGATAATAAATATCTTGCCGGGTCGCCCAGTCTGTGTCTCCTGCGGTTACCGGTCTTATAAGTGTCTTATTAGGAAATTTATGACAGCTATAATCATGAATTAATAAGCTAATTAGCAATAAGCTTTTCCTGGAAAGCAAAAGTTTGGATCCCGTGACTGAATAAGTTCCGTTTCTTCCGTAAAACGTTTGGCGGCACTATCGCAGCGTAAAAAAGCGGCGCAGCATACATCGCACATTATTTTCTGAAAATGTAAGTAGCAGCAGCTGCAGCAATGATGACAGTTTGTATCAAGTATCGAAAACGTGGTTCCTCGGAACGGATCAGCATAAAACATTTTTTTTTCCCTTTTTCGCGTAACGACTACTTACTTTGTCATTATAGATATTCTTAAAAAACCTTACTAACGTAACGTATGGTTCAATTCTTTATTTATTTTTAATTAATTTTCTTATATTTTCAGGTAAGCATCCAATAGATGGACTTGGAAAAGCGTAAGTCTATCAAGCTGTAAATGCTCCTGCATTCATCATCATTAGAAAAAACTGCTGTAGCCTTTTCGACATCACAACATGGAGAGATGAGATCGCACTATACTGCAAATACTGATAATACTGTAAAAATTTCTAATGTCTCAGTTCAACCAATCCCGTAATACAATCTACCTGTCTATAGATGGATCGGTATCTGCCTCCACATTCTATCCAGGAATCTCATAGGTAGAGACCTGTATGTAATTAAGACAATCACAAACGACAGTCCACGCATCCGGCGTACAAACTGCCATACTCGTCTTGAGAAGCTCAGAGAAACTACTAAAGTGACTATATTAAACGTCTCAAACCCATATAATTTTTCGTCTATTAATTTTTAATTAACACGATAAATCGAGTCAATATCAAAGCAGTTTGAAAAACATGGTCTATCTAGAGACTAGGAATTAGGACCACCTGTTTATGTATGAGAATCGAGCCAATGTCATTTAAAATTTCAAATCAAATCAATTTATTTAAGTTGACAAATAATTTGTTTTAATATCATATGTTAGAGGCACCATAAGGTGTACAATGTAGATTAAGTATGTTTTGCGATGCCCACACTAGGTATTCCTGTGTCGTGGGTCAATTAGGTTCATCTTTATTCAGCTCAGATTTTTTTATTCTTGCTGGTCGCCATGGAGCTAAGAAAGGTCTTAACCATCAGTCTTACATTAATGATGGAGTGAGTCTTCTGTACCTGTACTGTATCCTGTGACTATGAGCCATAGAATACATGACTGTTTCATGTATTCTATGTTCTGAGCAGAGGATCCTGTTACAAGCCTGCTGGGCCGTCGCGACGCGCTCTATAAGGCATCACCCATAATTTGTTATCAACATGACATTTCTATTTGTTGATTATCTCATTGGAATCTTATTATAGCCCGATAGTTGTCGCTTAGCCATAATCTGCCGTGATGGATGAATGAGTGAGTAGGCAGGCAGTTTGACGGGTGCCAAAGAACTGGTTGTAGGACACCTTTTGGCTCGACTTGTATAATAAAATTAGCAAGTCATTTAATCTTCTATCTGTACTTGTACGCCTGGTTACGGTTCTCATATTCATTTAAGTTTATATTTATAGCTGTGTTAAGATAAATACAAACTCTTACTATCTTGTAAAAGCGACACCCTCGGTCGTTAGAATGGAAATTACGAAATCTTATCAAAGTTAATCAACTTGATAATATTCAAATCCTCTGCGTTAGCTTAGTACAAATGAGAACATATTGATCATAAGGATATGCATTTAACTTGCTTTCATCTTAACAAAAGTAATCTTACAATTTCTTCTTATACCAAAATGGTAAAAAATAGGAACCCTTATGGTGCCGCTTTGTCTGTCTGTCTGTCACACCTGTATATCTCAGCAACCACTCATGCTATTGACTTGAAATTTGGAACAGTTTTAGAATGTGGTTGCCCAACTTAAATGCATATGAAAAAATATAAAAAAATATTGGATTATTAATGGAAAGGGGGCCTGAATAGGGGGGGCAAATTTTTAAATTGTGGTGACTAGGTTGAGTGGGGTATCATATGAAAGGGCTTTACTTGTACATTCTAAAATATATTTTTATATTATTTTACGACTTTTAGTTTTAAAGTTATGATGAAAAATGTCAAAAAAAAAATACCGTCCCCCCCCCCCCCCCCCCCCCCTTATCTCCAAAGTTTGTGAAAGGAAAAATCTGATTTAATTACAGTCGATAGAAATTTATGTAAGTATAACAGCAAAAATAAAACGATCTTTCTAAATTGCACAGTTTTTTAGTAATCTGAAAAAAACCTTTACAAACAAATTTAGTTTTGCGGTCCTAAACATGGACTTTGAAGGTATATCGGAACCCTCGGCGCGCTTGTCCAACTCGCACTTGACCGGTTTTTTTCATTTGCTGATTGACCCTCTATCGTTTTAGTACAGAATTTTAATGGAATCCGTGTCCTGTTTAATGGCAGGATGTAAGCGTGTAAGTACTCTATGTATTTCAATATTAACAATTATACATTCACAGCGAATGAGATAAGGTCTTAAGTAGAGCAAATAGGGCTCTCAGATTATATCACTGAGTCACATGAAATATCTGCCTACCGGATCATATGGGAGCAGAACATCAGATTCGGCTAAATTTTGAAAGGCGACTGACATCTATTTGCGAAAATAATCCGCTGCACCAATTTTTTAAAGAGAAAATTTACAGTCAAGGACAGGTGACACATAGCTTGACTAAAATAAGCTCAGTACAAAGTTCAAAGCGTCAAGGTCAACGTGCTGTTGACTGGACGAGACGTCTGAAACTTCGTATACAACAGTTTCTATCTCCTATACTATTCAATTTAGACCGATCAGCTATCCCTTTTGTGGATTTCTTTTTGTATAGTCCTTTTTGCGAAATAAACAATTAGGTACAGTCAAGCGCCCATGAAGCTTGACACTTTGAACTTTGTATTGTCTTATTTAAATAGATGTACGGGCTAGAGTCGTGCTGCGAGTTCTTGCATTTAGCCTTCTGCATAAGATGCTTAGATGCCTAGGTAGGTACCTACTAGGTAGTACACGATAAAAAAAGATAATTTTAAAAGATTTTTATAATTACTAAGAAATTGAAAAGAGTTGCAAAAGATACCTACCTACTGATTTCTCGCAAATAAACCGCAAATATTTTTTTTTAATATATCGAGATCAAACAAGATTAAAACGCGATAGCTCAGTCAAAAGTGTAAGCTTCACATTCTGAAGGTCACGGGTTCGAGGTCCGACAGGTCCGACACATACCCAAATTAAGATTGATCTTTGATATGGTTGACCTCATACAAAAAACGATCAATAACAGCATTAACAGCTACAAAATTGTGTTGCACTTCGATCTATACTTACTATATTTTATTAATCCAATAAACAACACTGAATAATCAGGCCTAAATCAAAAATAAATAATTTGAAAAAAAAAAACCGGTAAGCATTATTTCTTGTATGGCGAAATTTTGAACCGCTTGTTCGGAAGACCGTATCTTGTCTATAATATAAATCTATGTAACCATAACTCCAACTTACGATGTAGCACGTACTTGAGCCTACTTAGCTCAGCGGTAGTGATAATCATCGACGTAATGCGAAAACGGGACGTGGGCTCCTGCACTGGACCGCGGTATCCGATCCCTCATAATAGCCCGGGAGCGCGCTGCAATTTTCATGCGATATTAACACTTAGCTTAGTTATTGGCATACAATGTGGCAGCTCGACCGGTTTGGTAGCGGTTCTCAAAGGGCTGTTTCTGCTATGTTCCTCTTCCGACTTTTCTTTAACAACCTATACGGATGGGACACTAATTGTCTTTTATTTACACTGTTGGAAATAGTCGGGGTAGTGGTGTGATATTTACATCCTATACTATTAAACGAGCAATATTTGTATATATATATATATATTTAAATTCGGTTTCTCGAAAACGGCTCTAACGACTTCGATAAAATTTTGTATACTTACGGGGGTTTTTGGGGGCAAAAAATCGATCTAGCTAGGTCTCATGTCTGAGAAAATTCGTCTTCACCGTCTTTTTATATATTTCTTAGCGCGTTTTAGTGCGTTGAAGAAACTTACAGCGTCATCTGTTGTTGAGTAGCATAGCTTGCTCACCCGATGATATTTTAATCAAACAGAGCATAGCTCGGTCGCCGAGGTACTAATAGGTTAACTAAGTAGCCAGCCATAAAGAGAATAATTTTCGATGTTGAGTTAGGAATCAATTTTAACGCAATGTTGCATGTCTGTCGGTCTTCTACAGATTGTACTTCGGAGAGTGTGCTCTAGAGCTCCACGAGCTTACTCCACCCTCTCCCTTCTACCATCGGGAGTCCAGACGCACCGCAGGATATCACCCATACTTGGTTGATATTCCGCACATTCGCATAAAGCGCTTTGAAACATCTTTTATAATGCGCACGGCTAAAGAGTGGAATTCTCTGCCTGCGTCTGTGTTCCCGAGTTCATATAACCCGAATCTATTCAAGTCGGTAGTGAATAGGCTTCTTCTGGGTAAGCTCGTTCCATCGTCGACCTCATCTCTGTCGTCAAGACTAGATCGAGGTCAAGAGTAAGCCCATTTTTAATTAAAAAAAAAAACGAAATGCTTTGCTAGCTAATGCTTTTCCGAAACTAGGACAAACTAATGGCTCAGATACCGGTGACTGAACAGTGAACAGTATTTTACACTATACATATCGGGTCCTACTGAAATAGTGAACATAATTTTAGCATGTTACTTAGACTATGAAACTGAACAACCTTTCTCATGAAACACAGGTCGAAATACGAAATAAAAATAGTTTGACCTTCCATACAAAATGCACTATCAGCTAACGCAGTCTCTATGCGAAGTTGAAAACTTATTCTCGTGTTTCGAACTAGGTTCCCTGGGAAAAGTTGTTTAGTTTTGTTGAAAAGATTAGAGGCAGGTTAATTGAGAAAAGCCAGATAGTTTGTGTCACAAATTTTTAACGTTAAAGCAAGCCCTGGTTTGTGAGGCCCAATTATATTTCCACATTACGATAAAAAATTTCATTTTGACGCTAGCACGCTAAAATGGTCTTAGTGACATGTTATTTTATTAGGATATTATTTACAAGACTGTCTTATTTTCAAATACTATTTTGTAGCTCTGACTTTGAGAGCCACACTCAAAGATCTGTCGTTCCGATAACTAGTCTAATCTAGTTGAGGCGCACATTATTTATAAGAAAAAATAACTCTTGCAGTTTATACGCAACATAAATCCACTCCCATATTCCTAATGGTGAAACTTAATGAGAACGGCAAATTGTTAATATGTTAATTTTTTATGTAGACAGGTTTAAGAATATTGCATATTCTTAACGATTTTAGGAAGCAATCAGTAAACGTAGAAGCTAATAAAAACACTTTTAATTAAATTAAAATTTTATTTTTCGAGGTGAAATTAGTAAAATTTTTTCGTTAGTTTAGTCGGTCGTCAACTTTATAACCCACTCGGAAAGATTAAATTTTTGTTGTGAATTTCACAAATAAATTAAAGAGTACCGTCGGAATTAAATAAAATATGTTTATAATACGCTTCATTTTCACCAGCTACATTACCTAAAGCACCTAAACAAAGACCTGTTGGACTACTCACTCACATATTCTAGGAATCTTGCAAGATACATAGAATGTTATTCTAGGAAGAGCGAACTTATAAAGCGTAAGAATTACAGAGCACCAAGTTGTTTGACTTACCAAGAATGTGGTGTGTTTTCTGTAAGCCTAGGTAATGCAGCTACCGAACGGCATGCACCTGTAATACTCTGACAGCTAAAACCTGCCACCCCGAGGCAGTACCAAGACTGCACGTGATACGAGGGTGTAAAACATACGACAAGTGGGGCTCAAAACCGGTATCGAAAATTGTTGTGATAGCCAAGACAGTCGACCAGTAAAACTAGTAGGTACGCAGTCATCTTCATTCCGCCGGCAGTACAGGGTTCGAATCTCGGAATAAATTGTGCTATCTCATGACACGGTCCTTGATCTTTTGTTGTGACTCGCACTTCCAATACTAGTGAGGAGATATCAAATATTATCGATAAACGTAACTTTTTCAATTGATTGATAATGTCTCTTGCTTGCTAAAATATTTTAGTAAAAACCAATAATTATTACCGTCGCAATTTTTTCAACTAGCTTGTTAATAACTTCGTAAAGGACAGTAAGGAAATAGTGACTAAATGATCAAAAATATTATTATAAAATCGGTATTATAAAATCGGTAAAAGACTTCGGTTTCGACGTTCAATAAAGGTAGCTCATTTGATTATGATCCATTATTTCGTTAATGCCAACGCTTACCAACACATTTGCAGCTATGTCGAAAAAACGACTTAGCAAAACGAAACGAGTTTGTAACACCATTACTTTCCGTCAAATATATGTACTCTGATTTTAGAGTCATGGCTGAAAAGTGTGTTGGTTGGTAGGCGTATATAGGAGTAAACGAAAAAAAATGGACTAAAGGTTGTAAACCCGTGGATTCACCGGATATCAAAAGTCGCTGCTCATTGCTGATTTAAAATAAAACTCTACAGTTTTTCATAAAGTACCTATTTAAGATATCGTATCTGTGGTCATAAAGCATGCTTGCGAATGAGAAATCCATAGTTTTTTCTCACATCTGCCTCCGCTCCATTATCTTAATTGATCTAACGACGGAGCTACTCCGACACCACTCTTGACACCTGAGAATATTTTTCTGCGATTAAAAGATTATCCTACGCAATAAACTTTGGAATTTTTGAAAGCTTATTTCTCTAAAGAATAATAATAAACTGATTCATGAAAATATTTTTAACTTTCTAAGTTAAACTTTTAATTATTTCTAAAACAAAGATATTTCTTTATGTTTAATTGGGCAGGCTCATTTCATAAAAATCTGCACTTATTTCCATTTCAGAACCAAAGGACGTTTGGGAAAGGGTTGTTTTGCAACTAAACGTTATCGATAAAGGTAAAGCACAACACTATTAAGGTCATTGTTAAAACAATAGGCCAAGTTTTTAAAATTCTCACGTGCTGTCAGAATGCCACCAACGAATTTCACATCGGTCACTTTTATGCCTACCGTTTTTTATACATTGCACTAAGAATAAATTTACATACAAAATCGACATTGAAAAGTTCACGGAATTGAAAACAGTTTTTTTATTGTTTACGTTTTTCCCGAGGCGAGGTGAGGTGAGTAACTGTTCTGAAATGTGCGGGTAGATAGATATTCGTCTGTTCCGTTAGTAAGACAAAAGAAGGTTACGTAGTTATGCTTTATTACTGCTTATCCATCCGCCATGCAATAAAGTTAAGTGTTTTATTAAAATATATTTTTTCACCTCAATACTCTGTTAGTCATTGTGTGTGTAAAAATCAAATCTTTAAATAAATAGGGCATCCACTTCAAACTATTTGCAACATCTAAATTTACTATACTATTATGACTCACCCATTTTAGAGATAAGTACCTGGTCGACCGAGCTTCGCTCTATAATAGCTACCTCAACATTAAAATATCATTGGGTGGCTACTCGCCAACAGATGGCGCTGTAGGTTTCTGTCTAAAACGCGGTAATTTTTTTAAAAATGCTTAACAACACGAGGAAAACGAATTTTCCCAGACATGAGACTAGCTAGATCGATTTTTCGTCCCCAAAAACCCCTGGATACTAAATTTCATCAAAATCGTTAGAGCCGTTTTCGAGAAACCGATTACATATATATATACAAATATTGCTCGTTTAATAGTACAGGATTCACTAAGCTTTTAGTCTGTTTTTATGTCACTATGGAATCACATCATATTATTAAAAGCAAAAGCTATGTGTTCGGATTAATAAAATTGCATTAAAGCTTAATCTACGCCGGCAATACCACTTATAGAAATTTTGAGATTCGTATTTGAAGATTTGTAGCTCTATTAAGAGGCTACCTCCCGTTCACTAACGCCCCCATCAATTAAAAAAATATTACTCGCTAACTACAAAACTTATCGGAAATCCCGAAAGACAGATTGAAGAAAAGGTATCCTAGTTTAGTCAGAACCTATCAATTCTGAAAAATATAGTTCACTGTAGTTACAGATACAAAAAGTTCGAAAAACAGCCACTTTTAGCAGTTTTTGTATCTGTAACTACAGTGAACTTTATTTTACGGAGTAAATAGTTTATAAATAAACAAAGGTACCTTTACTTCAATCTGTCTTTTGGGATTTTTGATAAGTTTTGTATTTCATCATATCCACTGCTAGACATAGGCCTCCTTGTACGAGTATTTAGCGGATAATATTCTTTTAACTGATGGGGGCGCTAGTGGATGCGGCAGGTAACCCCTTAATTACTGAAACTTTAATTAAGAGTAAGTATTACCACAGGTATTACATAAAAGTTGCCCTAAGTCCAATGAACCCTGATGCGTGAACGACCATCAATTGGCCATAGCCCTCGCGGTCAAAGAAAACACGAACACCGAATTAAATCGATTGACTTGAGCATCTGCCCCCGAAAGAAATGGCTGCCTAACTTCTTATTTCTTTTTCAAAATCAGAAGTTGAAACTCGTTTATTTAAATTTATTTGGACGAGTAGTAGTAACAACCAAGCATGGTAAAATTTTACAGTTCTAACAATAGTCGCTATTGCACTACACAAAAAGTGTTAACACTGTTAACGACATTGCGACTTAAAGTATAAGTACACTAGCTTTTCGCCAGCGGTTTCACCCGCATTAAATGCATTTTCCCGTGGGAATGAAGTGTTTTCCGGCAGTAAAAAGTAGCCTATGTGCTATTCCAGGACCTAACCTATATGTGTGCCAAGTTTCATTAAAATCCATTCAGTAGTTTTTGCGTGAAAGAGTAACAAACATCCATCCATCCATCCATACTTACCTTTCGCGTTTATAATATTAGTAGGAGTAGGATATTCATATTACGATTCTTTGATCACTTTATAACGTCAATTAAACTAAAAGCTACGTCACTTCACAAACAAAGTGGCACCGTGTGGGAAAAAAAAGGAAACAAGAAAACTTTAAATTAAACCCTTAACTTATGTAGAGAACAGTACTAGTATATCTCCTATCTTATGAATAAACGTTTTTATCTATCTATCTTCAAAGGTTGCCCTTTAAAGATCGCTTGCAGCTATAAGGCTGCCTTTGCCCACATTGGGTTAAGGATTTTTTTGCACTAAAGGATATATCTATCTATTTATAGACTATTAAAGTACAATCTTATTTTTTACTTTATATCATAGTTTATATGTACAATAGTATGGACAGAAAATCGCAGCTAGTTTATGAGTCTAGAAGTTCATGATTTTGTACAGGAATTTGCCGAAAATACCTCTTGAAAAACAAACTCAGTAGAGCAAATCCTTACACATCAATTTTTTACTCTATAATATTCCAAATCCTATATTTCATTATTACCACGAGGTTTAACCTGGACCTTAATAAAATATAGGTAAATATACACCCTACAAATAATATCGTAGAGTTGCGTCAAAAGACTACCTGATAAGCTTCTAGTCATTGTAGAAATGTTTTCATAGCACCACTTATAATTTCAATTGCTGTTTCAATAGCTTTTGAAATGGTACAAGCTACGGCGGTATAATTTGAGTGCTGGTCCAATCAATTACACTCAACGGACTCAAATATAATGATGCAAGTACAAAAATAATAAGTAAAAAAGCAAAAGCATGTACGAGTAGGAAGCAAAAAGAAAAGGTACAAAACGAACATTGATTCAAACAAAGTATCAATTATCGCAGCCAGTGAACTGTTTACAATTAGATTGAGTGTTCGTTCACTTGCTAACAGAACTGTTACAAGAACCGACCGGCAAGGCAACATGATAGTTCAGTAACTTTAAGAATTACGATATAATGGAAGATGCAATCGCAATAAGAATAAAACATGGATTGTTGTTTTGTAAGTAAGCTATTTGATGTGTTATTAATTACATTTCAATTTTCATCGTGTTCAAAATAAGTGAGATCATTTTCTAAATTACAATATTTGAATCACAAGTTAAGATGTTACTTGTATATTAATAATTTAAATAATCAGAAGCAATCAAAAATACATTTATCGGATATTGTAAGCTTTACCGCGCTTCATAGCCATTTGAGTACGACAAAGTACGAATCACAAAATTATTTAACTCCAATGAACAAATTATTTAACCAAAATATTAACTCAAAAATTTTAAAAATGTTTTCTCGTCCTACATAATCTTTAACATTTGAAAATTAGTACTACGTTTACAAATACACATAATTCTCATTAAAAGTTTAAACGAGGTTACGTACAAATACTGTCACGCGGAAAATGATTCCCATAAACTACAACACAGTTAAGTTAGAAGTTTCAACTGCAAAATTGTTGGGTACAAAAGAGCCACTGAACATACTGTCTTCATATTGTATCTTCTGATGTTACTGAGTGGTAGTAGCTTGGAATATTATCACTCCATTCCTCCCTGAAGAGTTACGACTACGATCCGTAACTCGTTGTGCACGGACCCCCACAAGGTGGACCGCTATCTGTTAAGGATACAGGCACCAAATTTCCTGTGATGCTGTGCATCAATGTACCAATCGCTTCAACTCTCAACTCGAGACAACTTGAGAACGCACCACCTGACACACTTTCCACCCAAGATCCCATGATAACTAACATCGAAGCATTACCCGAGGCGCCCGCGGAACATCACAATTTCTATTTGTCAACTCGCGGTATTATTCGATTTCTTCTCGATCGTAATCGATAATTTCCATTATAATATTAGCGGTGGTTTACCGGGCCGCTGCAATTTTGTCGAAAGTGGAGCGATGCTGTTTAGATTACAATGTTAAGATCATGGTTTTAGTAACGATTTGTGAAATGAACTGTGATAGAAAGGAGATACGGTTAGTTATGATGTAGTCCATTTATGTCTTTATCTGCGACAAGATTTTTTTTAAGTCACATCAAAACTAAAAACACTTTAGGCTATAAAGGCCTAAACACTTATTTTAGTACACCTTTTTATTTATGAAAATTTTGACAAATGCGTACATTACGATGAATTAATACCGCACCTCACTCATATCTTAAAAAGACAACTTGTATGTATGTTAAATGTAATTAAATTATAGAAAACGGCTACATAACATAATTTTAATAAACACCTCATTAATATGGAAGATAATCTAAAATTCGTTAGGTTATGTAACGGACACTTTCTTCCGAATGCGTCGTTTGCACAACCGATCGAGTTATCGGTCGCGTGTGGATCGCGGAAACCGGTGATCTGGTGGAAAACGCCGCGCCGGTCTGTTCGGTAATCCGTAAAGATCTGTGTCAGTGGGGTCGTCTAAACCACTACCGCGCCCGCGGTCCAGTTGCCCATTGTCAAATTTTTGTAGGTCTGTGGTTATAAGATTTGCAATGTCTTTTGAATACTTCCTGTTCAATAGAAAGTAATAATTTTCCTTTTTCATCGTCATCACCATCCGAAAGACATCTAAGGCCCCTGAAGATCTTTTTCACCATTGATCCTGCGCTGCCCGCATCCAGGGTCTTTTCTTTTTTTATTCTTTTTTTCCGATCCCCATTTTTGTACTTGGCCAATATTGAAACGCAACAGTTAATAACGATACGTTATTTTATTCAATGAATTCTGAGAACCCGTTAGCGTGGCATGATAGAGGGTCTATTAAATTTAGATCAGACCACAAACTCGACGACGGTCATTAAACTGACCAAAATTACGGGTTTAAGCGATGATTTCTTCATTCGCACCCAAATTATAGGGGCAGCTTTATACTTACTTGCTCTTTTTGGGTCCAACACACAGCAACAGCAATAAGATTTAACTATTTAGTGTATATTTTTGTAAACGCAGCAATCTACTCTTGGCTGATGCGCTCTGCACTTAGCAATCTTTATTACCATGCGTTGGAGGATGTGCATTGCTGGACTGATTTCTTAAGATCTATACAGCGAATGATCCTGTTCTGATCCAGCGGCTTCGATATGACCCTAACCAGATAGCAGGTCCTTACAAGGCAATGATTAACAAAAATGAATTTGTGATGATGGGACAATCTTTCAACACACATTCAATAGCTTTAGAGTTCTCTTTGACTTTTTAAGGTGCTTCGCTGTGTCGAAAATAATGTGGGTACTCCAGTACCTGAGGCATTTTATCGGCTCTACTAGGTTAGGTCAGAGATGGAAATGGAAATCATCTACATGATTGGGTCAGTTGTCGGCGATGAAAACAAACTGCTGCTGCCGCCGGTCCGGGCCGGGGTGTCGTGTGTGTCGCGTAGGTCTCATCGTATCGCCCGTCCATCGTCCCTGCCGTAGCACAGCAGCCAATCAACAAGAATCTATTTCAAATTCCATCTGCATCGATTATAGCGTAAGGGAAAAGAGATGGCGCTTCCATTTTTGCATTTAACATTTTTGGATAGACAATTAAGCATCCAAAAACAATCTTGATACTACTAAAGTACCCACTTTAGTAGAATCAAGATCGCTTTCGATGGTTCAAATTTCCACGAAACTTGTGAAAAAGGATTTTTAAGTTAGCATTTAGGTAGATCTACTACAAATTCAATTATGAAAAGTGGAACTTAAAACCGGAATTTTCATCATCACAATTAGCAGACATTTCAGCTAACAAACGTGGCTCTGACTGTATTTAGTTAAAGCTTTTCATACAGTTTTTCACAAAATTCAATATGTTAAACTGTCAGCTCTGCTTTTCCATCTACCTCAGCCATAGATACCGTAGCCGCCCCAGGCAGTGTTTGCACCACGACTCTATCAGCCGCTGACTCTCGCTACTTCGTCGTCGATACTTGCTATAGTGTTGCTTAGAATGTAGTGGATAGTAATTTAGTTACCGAGTCCCGTTGCGGCTCCTCTCCCGGCGAGAATGTGATGCCTGAACAGTTACCGCGGGACACGTGACGGGTGATACAAGGCAGGTTGGTCCCTTGTCAGCCAGGGCCTCAGGAGATTGCAGCAAGGGTATCAAGTTTATAAAGAACCAATTTTTCACTAATATACTAACATCTTATAGACTTTGTCTGAGATAGGTACAATGTTTTTTAATGTATCAAAATTTATTAAACAAAAAAACTATTTCTGTAAATCTTTCTATTAAACTGTGAAAACGTTCTTTCCTGTCAGGTAAGCTTAAATCAATGAGATACGAGTACTCTACTCTAACTTTTATCTTAACGATTTAACAAGTTTATCTAATAGCAAATTTTGTAAAAAGTATCGTGTCTCCTTTTAACTGTTAATTTATACCTCTCAATGAGCTGTTTTCACGGTTAAGCGTCAACTGAGTATTGAAAGGTGTCGATAGATTGCGCTGAAGACAGTTGCTAAAGAACTTAAAATAAATCTGTCAAGATGAAGCTTGAAGTAAATAAACCTCCTTAGGCAACACTTACATTTACTTAGACAACAGATAGAAAAAAGAAGTTGTCAGTTAAATTTTCCTACAACAACGCTATCTATCAAAAAAAAATATACTAGTTTTTCTTTTTTTCTAACCGGCTCATTGATTTCTAAGAGGTTATCTATTTACTGTGACGTATGTGACTGACTTAGGTCAGAACCTAACGACAAGTATCCCAAAACTATACAAAAAGTTAGCCTTTTTTGTTGCATTCATCCAAAGAATGAGCTAGCAACTTTGTCTATTTAAGCACAATAACCAGCCTCTGATCAACGGGACCCTGCGAGCTGTGGTCTTCATTTATGCACGTCCACTCTTGGCGGCAAAGCGGTCTACATTTGATTGGAATTGCACCACAGACGTCATTTCGTTCAATTTGTAATGACTGGGTTTGAACTAGAACTAGACTAGGTTTATCAACCCACAGAAGTCCTAAATGTTTATCTATAACGTTTCGATATCGCGTTAGTTAATAGGCGGTTTTATTTTTACTGATTTTATATTCAGTTACATTCCTTGAGCCTTTTCACAAAGTTCGAGCTTTCTCCTAGCCATATCTTACCAAAATTTATTTCGTTTTTTCAGGCAAACATGCGCACAGCACAAACTTACTCTAATGGCTTCTACAAAACCTCTTAATTACAAATTTTCTCCCATAGTCAAAGATTGTTGACAAAATGGGCTTAAAGCAAATAAACACATAAACAATCAGCAGGTATGTGGACCAGCAGCTTCGAGCCGAGCGGCACTTGTAATCGAGTTACGGGACCCGACACTAGGAGACGAATGCGCGCGCGCCGCCCGACATACACAACTACAGCTAGCCCAGCGCTCAGCCCGTGTCAGCCCGGCGCGGCGCAATCAAACACACATTTGTCACAGCGCACAGGGACGCAGAACATATTTTCTTCCTCTTATCAAAACAATGGCAATAAAATGGTTAGGTATTGTTGACCCATAATAGGGCCAAAGAACAGCATTACTTGCATGCAGGACAGCTAGTAGGGTCATTTTTTGAAAAGCGCCATGCAACCCAGGCTGGAAACCTTCGAGGAACCCCTCCCGAACATGTCTTTATTGCAAACAATAGGTCCAAAATCTCTTAAGAAAGTTCTGGGTCCAATTCAGTGATGTTAATTCACGTTTAGGCCTAGGAAGACTCTTTGAAGGTGGAACAAAAAGAATAAGGAAATGCAACCATTTCAAAAGACTGCGGCGAGCCTTTGAAAACTAGTAGTCAGATGAATCAGACGAAAGAAGCTCCTTATGTTCAAGAATCAGCAATATATTTCAAATGCGGACTTAGAAAAGCACTACTAAGATGAATGTCTTTCGATTTGCATTCTGTGGCGCCTGCGATCATTTTACGTTATTTGTCACGGTGGGTTCTTGATTATCCTACTACTCTTGGTAGAAATATACCTATTACTGTTTCTAGATGCGTATAAATCTATTTCCTTCCTGCTGTATTTTTGTTTCTAGACTGGATCAAACCCATTACAGTTGGAACGAGAAATCACGAGCTCATGAAGTCATGAAAATAGTCAAAATAGAAGCACATACAATCGGTTTTAGAATCACGACCGTGGAACCGTGATCGCGGAACGAGCGTGGGCAAAATGACCGGCAAACAGTCGATAAATCCCGATAAAAGCACTACTAAGATGAATGTCTTTCGATTTGAATTCTGTGGCGCCTGCGATCATTTTACGTTATTTGTCACGGTGGGTTCTTGATTATCCTACTACTCTTGGTAGAAATATACCTATTACTGTTTCTAGATGCGTATAAATCTATTTCCTTCCTGCTGTATTTTTGTTTCTAGACTGGATCAAACCCATTACAGTTGGAACGAGAAATCACGAGCTCATGAAGTCATGAAAATAGTCAAAATAGAAGCACATACAATCGGTTTTAGAATCACGACCGTGGAACCGTGATCGCGGAACGAGCGTGGGCAAAATGACCGGCAAACAGTCGATAAATCCCGCGTCGTGCGTGAGCGCAGCCGGGTGCGGGCGGCGTGCGGTAGGTCGTGTCGGGTCGTGTCCGCGCCGGGTTCGGTAACGGGACGTAGCCAGATCGATTTATTGACTGTTGAAATTTCAAACATAAAGAGTGCTTCTACTCTAGCTGCAAAATTTTGTATCTACCTACAACTTCATTGAAATTGAGTGAAGTTTCAATAGGATCTGCATAGATGTTGGTGATGTTTTTGGTTATTCTCTACCTGTTATTGTTCTTTATAAATGATCATCATAATTATGTCATACAAAGGTTTTCGGTCCTGGCAACTTCTGTCAAGTTTTACATAGGGTTATGGGGTAACTGTGCAAATCACAAGTAACAAACACTCTAAAAAACACAACGAAAAAAATAATGTAGGAGTCCGCAGGCGGTTTAAAAGTAGTTTAGTCCACCTTATAACCTAAGCCAAAAGAAGATGTAACGTTAATTTTGCCTGATACAGCTTGCCTGTCAAAGCTATCACTGACCCACCTGCTCACCTTTTCCACTGCAGCTCTTGTTTAGCAAAGATCTGCAGTGGTACTCTGATAGATGACTAGACGTCCACAAAAGTTCATGCGGAAACTGACTCTATGCTGTCTTGAACTTCAGCCTGCCTGACTGGGCAGTGAAGTTTAATAGAGTCAGTGGTCACAACCAGCATAAATTAAAAGTAGCGCACACGAATCAGTCATGTCACGCATGCGTATTGCGTACAGTCGTTGTACTGACAATAAGGGCAATGGGCAACCAAATCGCACCGGTTCCCAGAGCCCGCAGCCGCAGGTTTATGGCCGTGTGACACTCGGACACTGCAGTCGTTATTGTTTTACGGTACCTACAAGTACAGAATGAACAAGCGGGTTTCCGCAAACACCGGCGACACTGCGCTATCGGCACCAGATTTATAATACCGTCCGCGAAGTAGCCCGTTGGTGACCGCGCCCTCCAAAGGGTTATTGATGGTGATTAAGAGTGGTTGTTAGAAAAGTGTCAGACTACGGCAATTATTGCTGCAAATTAAAACGTAGAGAACACTGTGATCAATGTTGAAACTCAATCAATAAATTTTGAAACAAGCACCTAGCCAATTTTTTCAAGGTGTATACCAAGACTATTATATTGATGATCAATAATATCATAGTAGATATGTTATTTTTGGTCGTTCTTAGTGATAAAATATTCAAAGACAAAAACAATTTACTCTATAAAGTAACTTCATCGTAGACCGAAATTTCACAAAGTAGGTCATAGCAATAGTGACCATTTGTTAGCCAGCGCATAAGGTTTTACTGCCATGGTAACTATTAGCAGTGCTGGTTATGGTTAAATAGTAGTGTTGTGTTTTATTATATTTCCTACACTAAAATTTAATGTTTTACAGTTATAATGACTTTACTTTAGTCCAACCTTCTTAATCTGATGAGGAAACGTGGTACTTTGTAAAAGTCGATAAAACTGTCTATATAGCGTGAATTTTCATTGGTGTTGCTCTCGAAGCCCAGTGATTCTACTCATGAAAACAAGCGACTTTCGTGAAGAAAAAAATTGTCCTAAAATTTACCTTAAGTAGAATCACTAGACTTCGGAATGAAAACCAATAAAATTTCACGCTTTATACATTTAACTACGAGTTGTAGAATAATCCTACTAATATTATAAACGCGAAAGTTTGTAAACATGTATGGATGTATGTTTGTTACTCATTCACGTAAAAACTACTGAATGGATTTTAATGAAACTTGACACACATATAGGTTAGGTCCTGGAATAACACAAAGGCTACTTTTTACGGCGGGAAAATACTTCATTACCACGGGAAAATCCATTTAATGCGGGTGAAACCGCAGATTCTGCCCAGACGAAGTTGCGGGCACCAGCTAGTTATCGATATATTATTATCCTATTACTGACTTGAGTTTATAAATGTTTCGTAGAACCGTATCAGCGTTTTGTTTAGAAAAAGAAAAAAATCGACAATTAAATACCCAAAAATTTATAGCTTTTTTTTCTGTGTATCACAAACTTTGCTCTAACAAGTTAACAATAATTAACATGTAATGTCAAAATTCGAAGATTTGTAGTGTTGTGCCGTCATAGTGCGTTTGCGCAAGTGAAGAACAAGCCTAAAACCAACCCACACTTGTTAAAGTTACCGCTCAATCTGAACGCAATCATTGTTATTCTGTTACGAATTATACTCTGAATGCAACTCGGAGCATAGTTATTACTATACTTGAAGTAAAAACTTACACAAGATTGAAAAATATCATAATTTGTAAAAGTGTTGATCCATACAATGCTTCTTATGGGTTAGGTGATGAGATGGATGATGGATGATGCAAAATGTTTTGAAAAATATATTTAGTAGATAAATATATTTTTGCCGAGCATAATTTTTTGGCTCATCTTTATTTATTGCACATAGCATCACAATAGCTTGTGAGTCAATGATGGGTGGTACTGTAATGATTGATTAAAAACATGGGTACAATTTTACTAATATTATAAACGCGAAAGTTGGTAAGTATGGATGGATGGATGTTTGTCACTCTTTCACTTAAAAACTACCGAATGGATTTTAATGAACCTTTACAATAATATAGCTTATACATCAGAATAACACATAGGTTACAATTTATAAAACTGTGCAGACGAAGTCGCGGGCACCAGTTAGTTTGATATATTATAAGTGAGTACAATGTAACGATGGATGTGTTTGTATTGTTTCAGTGAACTGACACTGCTAGAAGGCATGGCGAACCCTGGCGGTTGGAGCGAGGAGCCCATCTCCAAGGTAAGATAACAGATTCGTAACACCCATTCAAGGGCGGTAGAAATTACTATGACAGCAGGGTAGATAGATAGATTAATAGATAAATTCTTTATTATTATAAAAAAAGTTTGACAAGGTTCTTACCACTATATGGAATTTAGTGGTAAGAACCCGTCAAACTGTTTTTATAATAGTGTTAGTGACCGCAAAACTCTCAAACAATAAATTCGTTATTGTCACACAAAAACAAAACAATACACAGGAGACTCTTAGAACTAGGGTGGAAAAGGCGGTCTTATCGCTTAAAGCGATCTCTGCAGGGTAGTTTTGTATGATGTCCATATGTGTGGTCGAGACAGACTGCTGTCAAAGGGTAATACCGAAACCATAACGGCCTCCAAATGAATAACGATGAAACAAAGCTCACCCTTGTTCAAAAAGTTTTCAAAACAGCCTCCGTCGTCTTGTGGTTAGGACGTTTAGCTCTCGATACGGAGGTTCTGGGTTCGATTCCCGGTGAGAACACTGTCAAATAAAAATCCCTTTGTGAGACTTCCTCAGTTTCAACATTGCAGGTTAAATCACCGGATTTATCGAAAAGTATGATGATTCCGTGCTTCGGAAGGTACATCAAGCCGTTTGTAACGGCTACTATTTTTTTTTATTGTTAATGTGTTTACTCTTGTCCTCGATCTAGTCTTGAGGGCAGAGATAAGGTCGTCGATGGGACGAGCTTGCCCAGAAGAAGCCTATTCACTCGCTACTTCAATAGATTCGGGTTATATGAACTCGGGAACACAGACTACGGAAGTAGTTGATAATGAGTCATGTCATAGGTCTTTGGCGACTGAACAACTCTGACACCAGGTTTTGTGAAGACGGTCATCAATCATACACGTTTTCTACGGTAACATTTTTTAAATACCTAGTGTTAAACCGTCCAATGTATAACGCAGTAGTATTTCATCCAAAGATATGGAATATGCAACTACAAGATAGATAGATAGATGAACACTTTATTGCACACCTTAAAAAAAAACAAACACAAATTAAAACAAAAAATTACAAAAAGTGGGCAAAGGCGGCCTTATCGCTGTAAGCGATCTCTTCCAGACAACCTTTGGGAAGAGGAATCCATAGAAGGTGAACGACTAGGAAGTGCAGTGTAACAAGGTGAGAATAATTATATAATAAAGCTTATGCTAAGAATACAAAATAATAATAATAACGTTAAAAAGTTAAATAATACTTTAATAAATACATACATTAAAAATATAATAAATATATATATATACATATATAACAACATACATATACGTAAATATACAATACTAAATACATACTACATACTCGTACATATTATCAATAGATCATTATTTATAAAGCTTGCAAACAGTTTGAGAAAGGAGGTGCTCGTGTACTTTAATTTTAAACGTATTAAGCGTTTTGGAGTTCCGAATGTCCTGTGGCAAAGCATTCCACAAATAAGTGGCCCTAACTGTAAATGAGTCCTTGTAATATCCCGACCGAGTGAACGGCGCCCTCAAGACGTTATCAGACGTAGAACGGAAAGTGCGCGTATGGTCAGCCCCTTGGTAACAGAAGCGCTCAGATAGGTATCGGGGGGAGGCAGGGTTGTTGAGGATGTTATAAACTAGACTCAGCACGTGAGCGTCACGTCTCTGTCTGATAGACAGCCATTTAAGCCGAGTGCGATATTCGGACACATGATCGAACTTGCGCAGTCCAAAGATAAATCTGATGCACAAATTTTGCAACCGCTCCAATTTGCTAAGTAAATCCTCGTTGAGGTCAATGCTACACGAATCAGCGTAGTCAAGGATTGGCAGAAGTAGTGATTGCGCAAGTTCGATCTTGGTCTTCACCCAGCAGCAGCAAACATTTTGCGACTAACCTCTGTCACTTGCGGTCTCCAAGACAGAGTGCAGTCAATAAGCACACCGAGGTTCTTCACAACTTTGTTAAATGGCAATACAACACCATCAAACAAAATGGGAGGCAGCACGTCAAAGTCAACACGGGCATACTGTTTTGACCCACCGATAACGATGACTTGAGACTTGTTGGGGTTAACAGCAAGTCCATGTGACTGACTCCAGCGAAGAATAGCCTCAAGATCACCGTTCAATTGATCGATGCCGATGGAGAGATCGTTTGCAGCAGCCTGTGTATAGATTTGCAAGTCGTCAGCGTAAAGGTGATAGCTACAAGTAAGGAAAGGAGTAACAAAGTTAATGAAAAAAGAGAAAAGAAGAGGGGAAAGCACTCCACCCTGAGGCACACCAGCAGCTATGTCACAGAAAGATGAACTTTTGTCGTCAAGACGGATGCATTGACTGCGGCCGGTAAAATAGCTACGGAACCAACTTATTACAACTGGAGACATGTTAAGTGACTGAAGCATAGCAAGGAGGATATCGTGATCTACCGTATTAAACGCGTTACTAAAGTCGAGCAGAGCAAGAACAGTAAGAAGCTGATTAGACATCCCCAAGCGTATGTCATCAGTCACTTTAATGAGTGCAGTAACTGTGCTGTGCCCAGGGCGAAAACCAGATTGGTATGGGTTTAGGACAGAATTAGTATTTATGAAGAGACAGAGTTGATGATGGACAAGGCGTTCTAGGACTTTGGATAGGAAAGGAAGAATGGAAATAGGACGGTAATGGGCCGAGGAAGTAGGATTGCTAATCTTAGGAATAGGGATGACAGCAGCTTTACGCCAGATTGAGGGAAAACAGCCCGTGTCCAAGGAAAAATTGAAGACATGACAGAGTACAGGAACTACACCAGTCAAAGAAAGGAGAATCATTTTACGGCTAACTCTGTCAACACCTTCAGCATCTGATTTAATGGCCATAACGTTTTTCTCCACTTCACTCAAAGGCACGGACCGAAAACTGAAAGAAGGATAAACATGAGGTGGACGGGAGGAAAGAGAAATAATCGAGTCCATTTTGGCTGTGGAAGGAATAGGAGTATACGTGGTGAAGTGACTATTCAAAGCGTCAATATCAAGCTTAGATGAGCAGGTGTTTTTAGGTTTACCAATACCCAGTGACTTTAGGAATGACCACACTTTGACCGGGTTACCATTCTCAACCGATTTATGGATGTGACGACGTTGCGCGTCTCTACACAGCCTGCTGCACCGGTTCCTTAGTTCTTTATACTTGTCACGGTGAGCGTCCGTAGGATTGTTCCGATACTTAACTTTAGCAGCGTTTCTTTTAGCCATGAGAGCTTTGATGTCATCCGTCAGCCAAGGTGCTGGGAGATGTTTTAATTTAACGGGACGGAGAGGAGCATGGACATCATACAGCTGAAGAAGAAGGGAGTTGAAAATCTCTGATTTTTCATCTACTGTAGGTGCCTCAAACACAGCTTGCCAGTCAATATTGTTAAGGTCTGTCATGAATCGGACATTGTCAATGTTTTTAAAGTTACGCTGCATGACAACACGGGGCTTAGCTTTAGGACAACGAATCTTGTACGATACAAAAATTAGATCGTGGTATGAAAAAGCTTCAGCAGGAAACTGGCCGTGGCTGCTAACATGATCCGTCGACGATACGATGGCAAGGTCTAACCAAGACGGTGTGCAATTTGGAAAGTTATGCGTTGCTGCCAAGGGAAAGATATTAAGATCTACTGCATCCACCACTGACCGTATACGAATGGCACGCGAGTCATGTTTTAAAAGGCACGTGTTGAAATCGCCCATTATAATTGTGTGGTCAACAGTAGCAACTAAGGTTTCAAGTAATTTTTCAAATTTAGAATAATAATCAATTTGCATTGATGGGCTATAGACTACGCCAAGAAGGACTTTAGAGTGCCCCACCATAACTTCTAGAATAAGATGTTCAGCTGAGAAAGAATAATCGGAAGGGGATTTACTGACGATTGTAAATGGTAAGTGACTTTTAAGGTAAATAGCAACACCGCCACCACCCTTACCAGTCCTGTCATTTCGAATAAGATGATATCCAGGCAAAGAGTAAGATGTTGATGGAAGACATGGTTTTAAAAACGTTTCGGAGACCAGAATTGCATGGATATTCTTATTAGAAAAAGAATTGAGCATATCAGGGTAATGGGCAGGGATACTTTGAGCATTAATATGCACAATATTAAAGTTTTTTGAGTTAGGCAAGAACTCACTTTCCAGCAAAGAATCCAGGGACTGCGAGATGCTTTGGTAACTACTCGAAGATGCAACTGAAAAAGACGATGCCGAGAAGAAATCCTCATCTCCTGAAGCGTCCCTATTACCAACGTTAAAACTATTATTAAAACTTGTTTGCATAGTATAAAAATAATAATAATAAATATGTTATATTATACAAGAAATAAACAAATATCTTATAAAAATAATAATAATATAGAAACTGACTTTCTATAAATTCTTTCCACCTGCTGGTAGTCTGAAAGAGATTGTCATCACTTTTTAAAAAATAAAATTAAGGAAAAGAAAAAGAATGGAGCTTAATTTGTAATTCTCTGGGACCGGTACTTACTAAGTTTTATTCTAGATATTTCTACTCTGCCATCAATTAGACGACCTATTTCACCTCAAGGTGTCTGATTGTCGCGTGTTGAAACTCAAGAAAAAATCGATTTGAAATCGAGAGCGTGCGAATGTGAGTAATCGTTCATGATTAGTCGCGGTGCAGAACTAATTATGACTTATATCGTATAGAGGAAACGATTGTGCGTGAAATCGATTCGGTTTTTCGTAAGGGACTGGTTTTGTTATGGGAAAACGTAAGGCTACCTTTTAATGATCCTTGCTTAACAAAACAATTGAAGTGTTTATCCTCACGCAAAGCTTGTTGTTTCGACAAATGTTACATGTGAGTGAGTGTGCAAAGGTCAAGATCTAAACAGATTGGCTGTCTCGGTAAATCATTTGAAATTCAGAATAACGTTGGATAAAAACAGTGCGTTCCATCAAGGAGGTAATGCGATGTCATTAGATAAACAGCTTTCCCTACTTTTCATATTTCCTTCAGCTGCATGGGTCAAACTTAAATTTCAATTTGGATCCCATTCCATAGCGAAAATAGGGAACATACTTACATAAATTTTATTAGTCGCATTCATTAATAAAATATGAAAATACCGTGGTAGAGATGACAAAAAGTGAAATTAAAATTTAAATCAGCCAAGAAATACGGCCGATATAAGCATTTAAAACTACTAATTAGACAGAGAGATCCGACATGAATAGTGACGTCAAAATTCACTACGGCCATATAAACTCCATATTAAATTTCGTTTTGCTAGAAAGAGACAGAAACAAATCTTCGATGGCTTATATCTTTTTTAATATTATAGTTATTCGAAAAATAGTTTTACAAGTCTGTTTATTACATGAATGAGAATATTTTTTTTTAATTAAAGTAATTCATGCATGTTCCCTATTGTTTAATTATCGACGCTGAGTTAGTTCCTTGAAAGAACACATAGTTAACCCTTACACCCTGTAAATAAAATACACACTCTTACTCACACAAGAATTAAGTATCACTACGATAGAGGAGGTACATTTTTACACAGAACATCCTTGGATCACACGCTTCACACACGGTGCAGTAAAATATTCAACATAAGTAAAAAGCCACGATCACACTTTCCCTAATTCAGAAATTAATTCGTCTTACATTGCTCGTTGAAGTAAGGATATTGCAATTAACATAACCAAGCCTCCCAGCAATGTATGTCAAATTAGTCCTTGAATTCAGTTAGGTGTGATCGTGGCTTAAGTGGACAATTTTTCTCTGAGATCCTTCCTTCCCTTAGAATTGGTTGAATGCTCCAAGTTCCTTCCACCTGTCACACCACATATGATATCTACCTACAACTACGACTACCATCTGATCCATATTTATTAATTCGTTGCGCGAACGAATTCCATTTGCAAGCGATGTCGTATATTTGCTGACCATTAATCATCTGTCACAGACCACATCCAAAGGCTGTGCATAGTTTACCGTATCTCATGAAACTTCTTGGACAAAAATTTTTTAAAGGCAAAATGCAATGTTGGTGGTATACTAGCAGTTTAGAAAAACCTCTGAAAAACTCTTTGTGGAAAGTATTATCAGAACTAGAGCTTGGTAGACCTTTGTTTGACAATTCTATTTTGACGGATTTTGTAGATTTCGTTGAATGTAGTTGCAATTCCCCACTTTGACACAAAGCACTTCGCAACATCTTTTATAATGTAGACATCTAAGGAGTGGGATTCTCTGTCTGCTGCCTGCGTCTGTGCAAGTGATAAGTATGACCCGAATCTGTTCAAATCGATCTGATCTCTGTCTTTAGGACTAGATCGAGTTTAAGATTAAACCCATTGTCAAATATTATTGTGTTTCTCGTCCTACCACGTCCTACGTTGCAGATATTCCTTTAGCGACACTCCGTGGTCTTTGCTTTATTCGTCTTTAGATTCCTCCTACCGTCTACACCCTTTCTTGATCTATGAGTTGCTTCCGATAAAAAGCAATTAATGCGTAGCGGCCATGTCTAGCCATTGCTCTTTGTAAGCAATGTGACTTTGAAATATTTAGTACGTACTCTTAGATCCAATATAACGTACATTGCTGAGTGAGAAAACAGTATTTAATTTACAAATGTAGATATTGAATCTATGGAACTAAATCTCAAGATTTTTTTTGTCTTCGTTGGGTGGATGTTATAAAATAATTATGACAAGGGTATTTGTTTAGCCAGAATATCACCATGATATTCAAACAAACTCACATGTCACATCTGAAATAAACAATTTCTTTGTGATATCATGGTGATATTCAGAGCGAATAATAGTAATTGCCGGTGGTAGAATAGCTTATGCTCATACTAAAAAAACCATTGGCTAGACAAGAAAGCCGAGGGATTTAGCTAAAACAGACCAGCCTGGAAATCTGAAAAAGCCCTCCTGAACACCGGTCTCATAATCCTCCATCTACTAAGACATCTCGTTTACGCCCTAATTGTCAAGTGAATAGAACATTTCGGCCCCTGTCCATTAGGAAGTCCGCAGCAATGTACACTACATCAGCGGCTTGAACAGGGAGTCAGTAGGCAGATAGTCAGTCGGCCTGCGATTAGTGGTGACCGCGAGATATTTATTGCGCCCAGTTCTTATTGGACACGCTCCGTGACCGGCGCAGGAGCAGCTGAGTGGTAGCTGCAGGCTGTCGGGAACAGCGGGCAGTTTTTGTGCCTGTGCGCTCGAGGTTCGTGTCTCAGTAGGGTGTCTATGTTGCGGTGTGAAGTTTAGTCGCCACCCACGAGGACTACAAATTTTCAGAAAGAGTTATAGTTGTAGGAAGTTATATGCAACAGAAAAAGGGTTAATTAAGGACGCAACTGAACTCGTATTAAATAACGCAACATTTTTTGTTTTTTGTATGAAAATTTTATATTTTCCCAAAATTAACTCAATGCTTCTTTTGTAAGGCAACGAAAAAAACTTTTTTTTTCAATTTTGAGTTCACTATGTTAGTAAAAAGTTCGCCAGTTTTATTAATGTACACACACAAGGCTCTGAGCTTCGCCTTTTTCCTTCGGGAGCTTGGCTGACACACTGTCGTGAGTCTAGTAGATGGAATGTTGATTAAATAAAAATTATATATTTAAATAAATAAAAAATAAATCTATTAGAACAATATAAAATTAATTGTGATTATCAAACCACACAGTTAAACTACAGGTTATTCTTGAACACATTCAAAACCGCAGAACTCTCACGAGTCACGATGCGATGGCGATTCTAAAAACTACTAAATTGATATTAATTGAATCAAACCACCAGCTTCTTAGAGAAACATTGTACGGGCTCGGATAATCCGGCAGATCTGTAATTATAAACCGATAAAAGGTGATGGTAAGAAGTGGTAAACGTAGAAAACGCGATACTATGGTGTTATAATCATGACCGATTATTACACCATCATTGGTATAGTAGAGTTCATCTTTTCTA